>CM069915.1:34814054-35260774 GCA_036172215.1 Camellia granthamiana | reverse complement strand
CTCGAGCGGTCTGATGAAATAGTAAAAGTACTGGATGCTCGATTTTTACGCTCGAGCCACCAATCCTTCGCTCGAGCGTGGCTCAGAGGAAACGTTGGTCGCTCAAGCGAGGAATCCTTCGCTCGAGCGAAGAAGCCAAATCTGGAATTTCCAGATTTGCCTTCCAAGCTCAAACCAAGCATTCTCAACTCAATTCTCGACCTCTTGGGCCCAAATTCTGGAAAACACATCCCAAAACAATGTATAACAAGTTTCAAAAGCCAATTTATGAATTCAAGCCCCAAAGGTGAGTTAATAAAATCCAAAATTCAAACCCATTTTCAAGAACAATTTCAAAACATGCAATGCATGAGTTTTTAACCAAATTCAAGGTTCAAATCTTGCTCTAATGAGCTCAATAGTTGGAAAACAAAATGAAAACATGGACTTTGATTGAAACATGAGCATGCATGTACAATCCATCATGAATTCAACTTCAAAATGCACCAAAATGGCCATGCATGCATGAATTCAAGCATAATTCAACCTCTATGCACTAAATCATGGCTTGATTCTACAATGGAGCATGAACCATGCAAGATGAAGCTTAAAGACAACAAGAAGAAGATGGATTTTCTTACCTAAGTCTCAATTACAAGTCTTGCAAGCTCAATTTAGCAATCTATGTTACAAATCTTCAAGTTCTTCTAGCAATTCACAAGATGAGCAAGATGAATTCAATTTTCCTCTTAATTCTCTCCCTCTCTCTCACTTTGGTCGGCTGGAGTGTAGGAAATGGCTGATCAATTGTTTTGATTAGGTGATAAGGCTCAAACAATAATAATAACTAAAGGTCCACTATAGGTGGCAATTTGGTAGATAAGCCCAAGTTTGCAATTAGCTCATTTTAATCTAGTTTAATCATTCCTAATCAATTTTCAGATAAATATACCATTAAATCACAAATATTCTACTGATCCTAAAACACTAAACGGTCCCTAACTCGGCCGTCGATAAGGCCTTCAATTAGCAGTTTAAACACATAAACTCAAACAGATAATCAATCAATCAAACAGATAGAAATGCAATATAATAGATAAACTTATTCAATTTCAGTTTCGGTTTCAATCAGTCCATTCAGTACTTCAGTTAATTCAATTATCAGTCATTATCAGTTCAGTTTAGCAGTAACCAGTAGCTAATTCAGTAGTTTATCGGTAATCAGTACGAGGGTTGTTACAGTACTACTTGGCCAGTACATGCATTCTCAAGACTCTATTAGTCTGTTATCAACTATGTTTGTGCTCACCTCAGCGAAGCCTCCACTCTTAGCCACCTAACCACAAACTCCCCAGCTTTCCAAGGTGAATGCCACAACCAAGCCTACTATCAACCATGTTATGCCTTAGTACCAAGTCCAAGGGGGCTTTCTTAATCTTGCCTATGTGACTAAAAGCAAGTCTATGACCTGGGTAATAGAAAAGAAGTCCCTTATATTCGGGCTATCCTCCTCTTATCTTTGCAGGATCGCCGCAGCAAACTAGTATTTCTGAGCCTGCTATTAGCTCCAACGGTAAGTCTTAGGATCTACTATCAGTGCTAAGTTAATGAACTTTGAGGCCTGCTATCAGCCCTAGGCTAATAATGCCTTGGGGCCTGCTATTAGCGCCAAACATTAGCCGCTTCTTGCAGAGGGGAAGCTTTTTCTAAAGGCTACTATCATCTTGGCAGGATGTTCCTTTCGCAAGTTGGTTACAATGACTATAGTTGTTGCGGCTGTAGTTTCTCATGGCAAGTTCAAATGGCAAAACTAACAATATTGGAGATGGCCGACAAAGTGTCTCTGCAACTTGAGCTCTGCAAGTAATGCCTCTGCAACTTAGTTGCTTTGGTCCTCTCTTTCTCTCAGCAACTCCAGGTGGTAGCGGAATCGACAATACTTGGAATGGCGGTGCTAAGCCGTCGCAAGTGTCACCTCTGTAACTTAGTTTCTTCGACTTTCTCTTTTCCTTAACAACTTCAGATGGTGGCGGCACTAAGGCAAAGTGCCTCAACAACTTGACCGCTGCACATGTTCCCTCCGTAGCTTAACCGTTGCATGTGTTGCCTCTACAACTTGATCGTTGCATATGTTGCCTCTACAACTTAACTTGGGCATTTTCCTTCGTGGAGTTCATTTGGACCCTTGGTGGGTCGAACCTGCTTCGGTCCTCTATTGGCCCACTTCCCTTGGGCTTTAGCCCATGCTCCTTTTTCATTCGAGGTCGCCCCGTTGGCGCAACCTCAGCACTTAGGCCCATACTTAATTTGGAGCTTAATTTCTGACCCTTTACACACTTTGTATTCGGTTTGTGTTAATCTTTGGCTTGCTGCTTCTGTTGCTTTGCCTTGCTGATTCTTTCAATACACATTTCCAATATTTAGTGGATATAGAGTGAATATACAATGTTTTGGGAGTAGAATTTGGCTTGCTGATCTTGGTTGCTGCTTCTTTGGATTAGGGTTTATGGAGCAAATTTTTTATAGCCATTTTTGTCCAATATTGAGTGTATATAGAGGGTCAATAAATGAGGTAGGTAGTGAAGGGAAGTAATGAGGTGGGTAAATTGCTTAAATGAAGTAATTGGAAGGTGGTGTGTGTCATGAGGCATTGACCAAACCTACAACTCGTATGCCACTTCTGATATAAGGTATTGAATTGTCAAATTTGGATTGTACATTGAATTCACAAATAATTTGGATTGTACAGAGGTATTGAATGGTCACAAATTAATGAGGTATTAAATTTTCATGAATAGTACATTTATTATTTTATAAATCTTTTGTAATTCTGTTGAATATATATTTGCAAATTCTTTGATAATTCTTTTGTAACTGATTAAAACATGGTAATCAAAACTGAAATTCTTTTGTAATTTAATATATTTGGATATATATAAGAACACACCATCAATAAATTATGAATTGGATAATTAGCACACAACATTTACGAATTGTCAAATTATGAATTGGATAATCAACACACAATATTTATGAATTGTCAAATTTATGAATTGGATTATCAGAACACAACATCAGAACAGAACTTGTCAAGTACTTGGAACATAAAATTAAGAATTGGCAAAATTATGAAGAGCACTAACAACAAACAAACACTAACAGCTTTCTTTGCGTAATGACCTCCCATTCCAAAAAATAACCAAAACTACATGTTCGTGTCCACGTGGTGAATTTAGTTTTCACCATGAAGATGCCACGTATGTTCTATTAAATCATTGCGGAGGGCATGATATGCATTTTTATCTCTAATACCTAAATGACAAGAGAGAAATGATTGGAAGTCATTGTTAGTATTACAGAAAAGTTGTACTGGTGAGTTGGTTGATGAAGTATCATAATCAAAATCAAGATACTCATCTCTCTCATCTTCGACAATCATATTATGTAATATAATGCAACTCTTCATTATATTCCCAAGCATTTTCGGATCCCAAAAACGTATGGCACCACCTATAATTTCAAATCGGGATTGGTGCACTCCGAATGCCCGCTCTACATCCTTCATTGTTGACTCTTGCATCATTGCAAAATGTTTCTTCTTTGCTCCTTGGAAAGAAGAGATTGTTTGAACTAGTGTTGCCCATTGAGGGTATATACCATCAGCAAAGTAATAACTCATATTATAACTGTGTCCATTAATAGTGTAGTGGATAAGGGGAGCTTTACCTTGGGCAAGATCAGAAAACAAGGGCGATCAATCCAACACATTCAAGTCATTGTATGATCCAGGCATTCCAAAAAATGCATGCAAAATCCACAAGTCATAAGAAGCTACTACTTCAAGAATGATGGTTGGCTTTTTCTGATAGCCTACGTATTGACCTTGCCATGCCTTTGGACAATTTTTTCACTCCCAATGCATGCAATCTAAACTTCCCAACATACCCGGAAACCCACGAACCTCCCCAATAGCAAGTAATCTAGCAATGTTAGTTGATGTTGAAGATCTCAGGTATTCTAGTCCAAAGATTTCAATTACTGAATTACAAAAGTATTACAAACTTTGAATTGCAATGCTTTCCCCAATACGTATATAATCATCAACTACATCTGCTGCCACTCCATATGACAATATTCTCATTGCTAAAATCATCTTTTGTAGGGGAGACAATCCAAGAATATGAGCTACATATTATTTTTGAACAAAATATGGATCGTGTGCGTTAATAGCATTCAAAATTCACAGATATAGAGGACGACACATTTGAAAACATCTCTGAAATGTTGCAGATGAATGAACTGGATTTGCCGCAAAATAATCAGTGAACAATCGCTCATGACCCTTCCATCTATCGCGACGTATGTACTTATGTCCTACAACAGAACCACCTCTTTTCTTTGATCGATCAGTTGATTGTAGAATCTGAATCATACTAGTATTATTTATCTCATAAACACCCAAAAGTGTGATCATTTTTTCATCATCAGACTCATTATTAGAGGATGAGGAAGAAGAAGAAGATGATGAAAATGAAGTGAATAGGTAAGAATTTGAGATACTCATTATGCTTTACTTTCAATTATGGTTCCTTCCAGATATAATGTACCTCTTGTCTAGTATATGGTACATGGATAATGTGTTTATATCAATTCTTGGAAGGAAATCATTATTAGAGGCAACAAAAAATGGAATATATTTAATGGAGGGAATAAGAAATGGGAAACAGAAATTGAGGGGGGAAAAAAAATTCAATGCCTGACCAGTAGAGACTTTTGATGCAACCTATAGTGTCATCATTGGAGCAACTCATATTAGATTGAGGAACTTACCTTTTTTTTACTCAGATTTGGTGAAAAAATTGGTGAATCCTTGGAGATACTCTTACACCCATTTCATCACCATCATCTCTCCACTGGTCCACCCACCATCGCCGAACCACCCCCCTCCTCTACAAGCCCCTCTCCGGCAACCCCCAACCTAGAACGTCGACGCAGCTGAGGTAGGTGGCACTTGCACAGAGCGCAACTCCGGTGCGGAAAAACTTGTCAGTTTTCAAACCTCCGCTATCGTTAAACTGAATCACGGCGAGGCAGTGCTTAAGACCTAATCACTACCTTTAGCATCTGAACCGGCTTTTGACAAAACCAAGGATGAAGATCTAGCTAGTTCAGCCTTTTGCAAATGAAATCGAAAGGGTAACGAGATGAGAAACTAAGCTTGTAGAGGATGGAGATGACGATATCATCAGGTAAGGAATCAAAGTGATCAAATCTTTCAATGGAAGTCCTTGTCATCTTCTTTCTCTGAAACATTTCTTATTCTTTTGTCTGTGATGTGAAAATGAATATACAAATTTGTTTAAGGTTAGGATATGTGGATTGAAATTAGGGTTCAGTTTAGGAAAGAAGGAGAACACGTCGCGATGCTGGTGGATTCCCGTGGTGCGAACGCAGATTTGAAAGTGTTGAAGAAATGGGTGGTGGCTGCAGTGGTGAGGCGGCTACGACAGTGAAAATGGTGGTTAAAGATAATAGTGGGGCAGAATTAGGGTTAGGGTTTTTTAGGTTTTGAGTGTAAAGAGAAAGGAGGAAGATTAGGAACGAGGGTTATATAGGAATTATTAAAAAAAAAATTTAAATAACAAAATTGAATTTTAAAAGTGTAATGAATTAAATTGGCAATGTAAGTAGAAACTCACATCATAGAATTGAAAAATGGGACCAACGCATGGAGTATGTGATTTGTGAATTAAAAGTAGAGTAATGTTATAAATCTTAAAAATTTTAAGGGTTGGTTTGGCATCACCTACAAAAGTTAAAAAGTCAAAAAAGCATTAAAAAAGTAAAAAAATTTATACTATTTACTTTATTTTGGCAAGAAATCTATGGGGTCAAAAAAAAACAAATAGTGCAGTCACAAATTTCCTTAAAAAGAAATGGAAAAAAAAAAAAAAAAAACATGGCACAATGTAAGCCACAAATTCTCATTTTAAAAAAAAAAGAAAATTTGAAATGCATGGAAAGTCAGCGCAGTGTTTCTGACTGTGTCAGAAAGGGCAATCCGATAATTTTGATATTTGTTACAATATTTTATTACACATTTTTTCGTAAAAAGTCAAAAAAAATTTCTAAACATATATCTTTTTTTTTTCTTTTTTTTTAGTTAAAAAGTCAAAAAATACACTTATATAGATCATCCCAAACAACAACCAGTATTTTATATGGGTGTGGAACCACACAATATATGAAATTTTTGAGGTCTCTAATATTTTTGTTAAAAGTAAACTAGTGCCTAAATTAGGACTTAGTTTGGGATAACTTATAAAAGTTAAAAAATCAAAAAGTTACTAAAGAAATTAAAAAATCCATATTATTTGGGGAAAGTTTAAAGGGCAAAATTATTATTTTACCCTTTGAATTCAACTATCCAAAAGTCAAAAAGTCAACGAAGGTAGAATAGTTATTTTAATTTTATTACATCTTTTCGTAAATAATTAAAAAATTATCCCAAATACAAATTTTACTCTCTACTTTGTTCGTCAAAAAGTTAAAAAATACACTTATATAACACATTCATTTGTTTGATTTTCAAATTTTCATATTACTGTTTAGGCTTTGTTTTTGAAAATGGGGCCAACACATTTTTCACAAGCACAATTTTTAGATGTAAATAAAATTTTACTTTCTAGGTTTTTTTTTTATATTTTTGTTTCTTTTTAACAAAGTGATTTTATTGAATATTTTTGTTTTCGGATTTTGTTTACAATTTTTTTTTTAAGTCTATTCAAATTATTTGCATCTAAAAATTTTGTTAAAAAATGAAAAAAATTCAATACAGGGTAGGATTCTAAAAAAAAAAAATTACAAATAAATAATAAACTTTATAAGTATTAATAATTAAAAGCATAAACTTCCTTATCAATATGCAATAACTTTTTTTGACTGTACACTGATTATTTAAAAACAGCAGGGTTTGACTACAATATAAAAATGGCGGGGTTTTTGACCCTTAACCCTGAAGTTTTTATTTATGGCCGGCAAGCTTGGGGGAGGACAGGCCAATGGTTGTTGTTCCCCTACGAAAATACGGCGGGAGGAGTCGTTTGTTCCTTCTATCCACCAACCAAACAGTATTCCTTAATGGCTGCTCTCTCCCTCACCACCCTAGATTAGTCTCTCTCTCTCTCTCTCTTCAAGGTACTCTTCCTTCCCTCTTTTCTTTCATTTGTTCTGTACTTGCTTGAATTTATATATGTATCTCTGCTCTTGTATTCGTTTAGATTGTGCTCAATTTGTCTGAATTTGTACAATTTGTGTTATCTTTGTATTACTACTCTCTATTGATTTTCCATTTTTTCATGTCTGTTGAATACGATTCATCTTTTAACTTTCGGACTCTGCAAAGCCCTCTTCTTTTCCTGAAAATTGGTCAAATTTGCGTATATGGATGACCTTGTCCAAGAATATAGACATTTCGGTAGAATGAACTTGTTTGGTTTTGACCACATATTGATTCCTTCCGAATCAGATCACCATGAATTTGGTTTCCTTTCGAATCACCCAAATCCGATTAATTTAGGGCCTCAGGGCAATGCCTACGATGCTGTACTCAAGTACATAACCCAGATGCTTATGGATGATGAGGACTTGGAAACTAGGTCCAGTGTGTTTCAGGATAGCTTGGCTCTCCAACAAGCTGAGAAATCCTTGTATGATCTACTTGGTGAGAAGCACCCCCCTTCCCCAAACCCTAACCCGCCACCTGTTTGTGAAAATGCGGAGAGCCCGGATGATGATTTTGTTAGTTCTAGGTGTAGTTGCGTTTCTAATAATAGCTCTGCTAGTGTCAGCAGTGTCATTGATTGCAGCCCAATTGGTGATCTGAACAAATTTGGGGGGTCATTGGTTGTCCAGTCTTCTCGTGTTGACAACCACAACTTTGATGCTGTTGATGGGACAGTGGACTCTCTTGTTGATTCATTTCAGGTTTTAGATCCATCTAATGGCAGCCAAGCCATCTCATGGTTCAGGGAAGTGGAAGGGGAAGTTACCCAGATACTCCCAAAGGAGGAGGCTGAGAAGAATCGTCAATCAAGGGGAAAGAAAAGTCATTACCGAGAGGATGGTGATGATTTGGAAGCTGGTCGGAGTAACAAGCAGTTAGCAAGTTATGCTGAAGACTTTGACGAGCAATCTGAGTTGTATGACGAGTTGTTGCTTGGTCCTGCTTTGAATCCTCATCTGCTCAATGGGTCCTCAGCTTTTCTTTCGGATGAAGCCCCACAGAGTGGAGTGGGTGGAAAGCTGGAGAAGAATGGGCAGGCAACAGGATCAAGTGGAGGAAAGCCACGTCGAAAGAAAGGCAACAAAAGGGAAGTGGTGGATTTGATGACTCTCCTAACTCAATGTTCGCAAGCTATGGTGAGCACTGATAACAGAACTGCTAATGATCTGCTGAAGCAGATCAGGCAACACTCTAGTCCTCACGGCGATGGTACTGAAAGATTGGCCCATTACATTGCAAATGCCCTTGAGGCACGCTTGGCTGGCACTGGGAGAGCAGTGGATGCACCTCATTTGATCAAGAGGCTATCAGCTGCTGATACCTTAAAAGCTTATGAGGCATTTCTTACAGCATCCCCTTTCCAAAAGGTGTCATTTTTCTTCGGAAATAAATTGATTTTGAAACTAGCTGAGAAAGCAACACAGATTCACATAATTGATTTTGGAATTACACATGGCTTTCAATGGCCCAACCTTATCCAGCATCTCTCTCGGAGACCCGGTGGCCCTCCTAGGGTTCGCATTACAGGAATAGACTTTCCCCAAGCCGGTTTTCGTCCTGAAGAAAGGGCCGAGGAAACTGGACGTCTCCTGGCATATTATTGTGAGAATTTAATGTCCCATTTGAGTACAATAGTGTAGCAAAGAAATGGGATACTATCCGAGTTGAGGATCTCAAGATTAAGAGAGATGAGGTGCTTGCTGTTAATTGTTTGTACTGGCTAAGGTGTGTCCTGGATGAGACAATAGAGGGCAGTCCACGGGATGCTGTTCTGAACTTAATCAAGAGAACCAATCCAGATTTATTCATCCATGGAATTGTTAATGGAACATACAGTGCCCCCTTCTTTGTCACACGATTCCGGGAAGTACTGTTCCAAGCATATTCAATGTTTGATATGTTTGATGCTGTTTTACCGCGTGACAATCAGGGGAGGATGTTATATGAAAGAGAGGTCTTGGGGGGTGGTACAATGAGTGGTCATAGCATGTGAGGGTACTGAGAGGGTTGTAAGGCCAGAGACATATAAGCAGTGGCAAATTCGGAACACGAAGGCTGGGTTGAGGCAGCTCCCACTCGATCCTGAGATTATGGAGGATGTGAGGGCTAAAGTCAGGTTGGGTTACCACAAGGATTTTGTGCTGGATGTGGACGGCAACTGGATGCTGCAGGGATGGAAGGGGCGAATCTCAAGTGCTATCTCCTGTTGGAAACCTGCTCAAGAAATAAAAACTAGCAATGCTACTGGTTAGAATTGATAAATTATGATGCTCTAGTAATTCAACAATTTGTAAACCTGATAGAGGCACCCACATTTTTTTCAATCATGTATATCTCTGATTTTGTGCATATTTTTGTCATAAAATTTGATCTACTTTATTTCCATAACTGTATCGCGTGTGATATCCAACAGAAAAAAAAAAAAAAAAAAAAAGCTGAGTTTTTGTTGTTCTGACTTGCCTATCATCTGTGGGAACCGCCAATCTTTGGAATCTCATCAGCTTGAAGTTTATGGTTTTATCATGAGTTGATATCTTCAACATTGTACTTTTACTATCATGTTATGAATGTTTTCTTCAAACACTAAAGTCTTATTAACCTGCATCTTGGTGAAGAAAAGTTACATTTCATGAAATTTTTAGCTGTTACTGCAGAAATTGAGACACTCTATGGGATTCTAATTTCTATGGCAGAAGAAAGTTGTGAAATTAATTAAAAGGGGCAATTACAATCTAGTGGATTGTAGAAAAAATATTTACAGATAAATGGAAAAGTTATGATTTTAATTATTAATATTTATAAAGTTTATCACTTGTGTGTAATTTTTTTTTTCTTTTCTAAATTTACACTGAATTGTAATTCCCCCTAATTAAAACCCTTGTGGATTGAGTACTACCTCAACCAGAGCAGATTCCTTTTTGCCGGGGCTCCCACGGTTCTTATTTATTTTACTTTTTTTGGTACCTCTATTTTTCTATCTGCTATCCCTTGGATTATGTATGTATACAAGTGCGACAACTTTGTTTGATATTGATATTGATTTTTTAGTGGTCCTACTTTCTAGTTGCTAGTCGTCTTTAGGAACATCATCTGCCTAAAGTTTATGTTGTTGTCATCACTGGTTGATATCTTGTACATGGATTTTTTTCATTTGTCGACACCAGTTACTATCAGGCCATTTACAAGGATTCTCTCCAAAATCTTAAATGTTAGTTTCCTGTGTCATGTTGAAGAGATTTAGTGCAGAAATCTCACATTTGTTACTTTTCACACTGCTGCGTACTGGATGCAATTGTATCGGCTGTGACTTTAATGCCATGGTTCATTTCGCCATCCCAATGGATGGGATTTTAATAAAGAAACTTACAGGGTAGAAGAAAGATCAAAAGCCGGCAAAAATTCTCATGGGGTTGAGTTTTACTGTCAAGAATAGGAAAGGGGAGGGAGGGGTTGAGGAGGGCCTTATAGCCTCTTTCTTGTACCCTCTCTCGTGTTGAATAGGTCTCTATTGAGACTGGGATGATAACTTCTTAGGACAGATTTGGCAGAAAAAACTCATCTGACGAGGTTATTATTATTATTATTATTATTATTATTATTATAGTTTATCGGCACTCATCTGAGGAGTTCTTGTCAACCTCATCCAAGCAAAACAAAGCCCCCCATTTTTCATTTCCCAGCTCTCTGTATTCAACAATTTAACGATCCCGAGGAAGGCAAGTTTAAGGCTAATGTAGATGTTGCTTTGTTATTATGAACTGCAATGGGAGACTGGTGGTGGGAAAGAACTCCAGGTTTCATTGTGAGCGCTGTTTTTGGTCCTCAACAAGGCAGCTTGGTTTGCACTAAATGTTGGCATCTCAATAACTTGTCATTGAATCTGATTAGTCTGAGGTGGTTGCTGAGATTATAAGCAAAGCAGCTCTACTTGGTGGTGATGATATTGAGCATTGTCCCAATTTGGTTCGCTATTCAAAGATAGCAAACTCTGTTGCTCATCTGACTGCTTCTTCCTTCAATGGATACATCTTGATCGGTGAGGCCATGGAAGATGGTATTATCATTGCATCCAGTCTGTCCTTTGTTGCAAGGTTTTCAAACCCGGACCGGACCGGCCGGTGGAACCGGTTGAACCGGGAGCCAAGCCTCCCTCTGGTCCGGAAAACCCTCAAGACCCGGTGTAGGCCAAAAACCGGCCTTATTAGTGAAAACCGGAATAACTGGTGGTTCAACCCAGAAAACCGGTGAACCAGTGCCAGTTTTATGGATCAACCCAATTTTTTTTTTTTCTCGTTCTTTCTTTCTTATATATTTATATATATTATATCAATTTTTTGACTAAAAACTCGTACTTCAAGAATCTCCTCTCATGAGGAGTAGTCTCATTGGAAGTTTGAAGAAATTATGAAAGTCTATTCTTATTTATAAGAAAAAAATTGTTCAAAGAGAACCTAAAAATTCAATATGGGATTCAATCAAATTGTTTGAATCATATTTGATTGGAGGGAGAGTTGAAATTTTCATTTCCCTCCAAGATTAAATCTAGCATTCAATCAATTTGTTTGAGGGAATGTTAAAATTTTTTAATTTCTTTAAAACTAGTGACTTTTTTTTGTCAATTATGACTTTATTAAATATTATTAGTAAATATTATGCAACACTTTTTTTTATTATTTCAGTAATTATATATATTTTTATTTATGTATAATTTATAATTATATTTTTAATTATATAATATTAATTATGACGTTACAGTTCGACCGCTTCGACCTGACGGTTGAACCAGTGACCCGTCCACGCGATCCCTTTTCCGATTCGCTTACCAGTCCGGTTTTCAAAACATTACTTTGTTGTGTGGGCCTAAATCAATTGTGCATTCCAAATGCTGGATCAGGACCCATTTCGTGAAGCAGGTCACTGGGCATTTGCCTTGTATTTCCTTTTTATTTTATTTTATTGTACACTACAAAGTTTCAGAGAGCTGTATATAAATAGACTTTATATTTTGGATTTGTGTAGGAAAAAGAAAATAGAATTATTTATACGTACTCATTTTTTTATATAGGTAACTAAACAAAATAATGGAATTATTTATTTATTTATATCAAAGATAATTTTTTTCCTTTTTATATAGGTAACTAAATCAAACATAATAATATTTCATTTTACTTTCGTATCTTCTGTTTTTTTTTTTTTTCTCCACAAATTGCACATCAAAGCACAACTAAGGTTATAAAATGAAGTCAATTACTCGAGCTCGATTAACTTATTATAAATTTATTTAAAACTGATTTATTACGTAAACAAGTTTAAAAAGCTTCCATACACAAATTGTGACAAATTTGAAGTTTGAAATCGAGAAAACTCTTCAGAGTTGAGTCATTGTTTTTTTTCTGATGACGAGCCAAGCTTTTGTCGAAGTTTGAATTGATTAGTATGCCATTCCAAATGAGTGTGATCAAATGATTAGTCATTCTTCTTTTTTGGGATTGCTAAACAGTTCGACAAACATTAAAAACATATATATATATACATATACAAATATGGTGGGTAGGGGTATACACGGTTCGGATTGGTTTGGTTTTGAAAAAATCTAAGAACTGAACCGATCCTAACGGTTCTGTGATTTTGAGAACCAGATCAAACCGTTACACTTGTAAAACCGGATCAGAACCAAACCGAAAAAAAAGTTCGGTTTCGGTTTGGTGTACGGTTCCAAAAATTTCTATTTATAAGAATAAATTGTTAATATTAACTAAATAACTACTCAAACTAATTACATTTAACTCATGATAAAAACTAATAATATTAAGGCATTATTTAATATTACATATCTATACTATCCTAATATTATTAAAATTATAAAAAACCAATTAATAAAAATAAAATTTGATATTATATATATATCTTTTGAAATTCGGTTTGGATCGGTTCGATTCGGTTCGAACCGCGGTTTTTTCATAAAATCCATTAACCGAACCGTTTTTACGGTTCTCATATTTCTTAATTCGAAACCGAATCAATTCTTAATAGAACCGAACCAAACCGCATGATTCCGTCTGGTTCGGTCCGGATTGCCGATTTGAACGGATTTTTGAACAACCCTAATGGTGGATGAGTGCAACTCGTTTTGTAATGAGTACAATTCAAATTTTGTGGAGGTGCAACACCCCTTTTATGTCTTGTCTTTTTTTTTTTTTTTTTTTTTGTGACTTACATATAGGTCTTAATAAGTAAGTTTATCATTCAATAGGTCTTATGATAATTAATGGCGTTTTTTATAAAACACTATTAAAAATTGTTGCTAATTATTAATTTTCCCCGACAGTTTGAAATTGTCTCAAAAAATGTCACTAATTGTAAGTTTTCATGATAGTTTAAAAAAATCGTTACAAAAGAAGTAACTAATTTTCAACTTTCAGCGACAATTTAAAATTTTCATCACAAAAACGTTAAGTTTTAGCTACAATTTATGAAAATTGTGACCCAAAAAAAAAAAAAAAAAAGTTACTAATTATTAATTTTTAGCAACATATCCAAAAAATCGTTATAAAAAATTATTTTTAATGACGATTTTATTAAGACTTATCTTTAATAGTATTTGATAAAAATTAAGTTCAACTATTAAGATTTATTCATAATTTACTCTTTTTTTTTTTGTTACACTGTTGAGTGTGCCCCCAACCCTCTTTCAAATTATAATTTATACCCGTATACTTTAAATTTAGTCTCACTTTTTTCTTAATTTTTTAATTGTCTCAGTCAATTGCCTAAACTTTGAGTTAAGGTAAAATTAAGTCCAATTATATAGCGTTGTTTTAAAAATTGACAAGAGACTAAAGTGGTGGAAGAATTAAAGTAAGATTTTACTAAGGGTCAAAGTAGAAGGGTCTAAAATAAGATTTTGATACAAATATATGGATATTAAATAATTAATACCATTGCATGGCCGTTCTCTATTAATTTTCAAAACAACATAATATAAATGGATTCAATTACAACTTGATTTGAAATTTAAAAAATTGATTGAGAAAATTAAAAAGTGAAGGAGCAAAGAATTATTAGATGTTAAAAAATAAAAGTTGTAAAGTGAAATTTACCATCTTTTTCTCTTTCTATTTTTCTTTTTAATTTTTATGGAACCATTCTTCTTCTTTATCTTATTTTTTTTTCTTGACAATGATAAGCATAGAGTTGATTTTTTTTTTTTCGTCGATTAGTTGTTGAAATTTAAGGTTCAATTCAACCCTTCAAATTTAAGTTGTGGGCACCACTAATTTGATTATTTTTGTTTTATTTGCATACACCTTTTCTTTAAAAACAAAAGACATGATTTTTTTATTAAAAAATTATTCTTCGCACTCACATGCACATTAGAGAGAAAGACAAATTGTGCAGTATCAACAAAAAAGTGAAGTAATAATTCCCTTTAGTCAAAGTCATATATTACCAAGAGAAATGTTTATTAAGAAAAATAACCAAAAATCTTATAACATTCAACCTATAATATCTACATTTTCATTATCAGATCTCGTTTATCACTGATTGTGTAATTTTTGCATTTTTTAAGTTAATTAAGAGTTTATTTGGGAATACATTAAATTAGTCAAAATATCAAAAAAATCTATACAAAAAGTCAACTCAGTTTCTCTATTCTTTTTTTTATATATATTTAAAATTGGCTCTCTCTCCATTTTTTTTTTTTTTTTTACATATCTTTTTATAAAAAATACAAAAAAAATCAAGGGGGACTTACCAGCCAATCCCGTGAAAATAGGTTAATACCAGTCAAGTCCTGTCCTATTTCCATTTCTAATTTTACCCCTCAATATCACACCACATGCATGAAGCAAAGAAGCCATCACGAGCTCTCTCCTATGCGCATGATACACATGCGCCTTTTCAAGGGTTCTGTTACAGACAAACCTGTGAAGATTTGGAAACCATTCTGAGGCGATTTTCGATTTGAAAATCAAAACAAACGAAGAGATTTTCCGCGAATCTCTCATCTTTTCCAAAGAAATCGGCAATTGTTTTCATATAGATTCTGAACAGATCCCCAACAAATCTTCCACTGTTTCAATCTATATTCCGATTCGGACATCTACTCTCCCTGTTTAGTTCATCTTCAACAAACATGCCAATCAAACGTGAGTCGTACTCATCGTCCCTTCTTCTTTCATAACTATAATTAAGTGATAAAATTCTACTTGAAACTATTTTCAATGCGTATCATACAGTATTAATTTATTAGTGATATTCAATTTCATAATAATCATATCTTTATGGTCATTTGTTATACAATGATGGATTTGTTTACTTTTGCTAATTCAGTGATAAAATTTGTTATACAATGACAGATTTGCTTACTTTGCCTAATTCAGCGATAAAATTCGCAATAAGAATGATAAATTTGCTTAATTTTCCTAATTGAGTGATAACATTTGTTATATAATGACGAATTTCCTTACTTTGCCTAATTCAGTGATAAAAATTGTTATAACAATGATAGATTTGCTTAATTTGCCTAATTGAGTGATAAAATTTGTTATAATGATGAATTTGCTTCCCTTCTTCTTTCATAACTATAATTAAGTGATAAAATTCGACTTGAAGTTATTTTCAATGTGTACATACAGTATTAATTTATCAGTGATATTCAACTTCATAATAATCATATCTTCATATTCATTTGCTATACAATGATGGATTTGCTTACTTTTACTAATTCAGTGATAAAATTTGCTATACAATGACAAATTTGCTTACTTTGCCTAATTTAGTAATAAAATTTGCTATAACATTGACAAAAGGAGCTGATCATACAATCTATGTCTATTTAAATGACATTGACAAAATATTGAAGGGTGAAAATTTGGCAAGCATTGTCAATTGAATTTGTAACTCATTAAAATAACATTTTAGTTTTTGATTTATATTAATTCCTCGTTTTGTTTTTTGTTTTCAACACAGGTAATAGACGCATATGCAGAAAATTTGCTTGCATAAAAACAAGGAACAATATCATTCATATTCATTTCAAGTTGTCATGTAAGTAATACATAGTATTTGTCATTTTTTTTAGATATTTATGTATTGTTTAATGAAAAAAATTCTTTGTGATCTTCACGACATCTTATCTATGCTAGGAAATTATTCAAGAAATAAGTTTTATTAGTGTATAACCTCTGTTTGCTTAACTGAGTATTGAATTTTGCAATGCAGTAATAAATTTTGATATGGAGTGATAAAATTTTGATCACGGTGAAATTTACTTAATTTTGTGATAGTAAATTATTTAAGCATTTTTGTTAAGTTGTGTGGTTGAGTTCATTGTTGTAATTTTATAATACTTTGTTTGCTTAATTAAGTTAAAAACAAAGTATTATAATTGATATTATAATACAAGTACTTCAATTTATCACTATAAATTGCATACTTGCCACCTATTTAATTTGAAAAAGTTTAAATTAACAGTATTTTTTTATTTATATTAGTTAGCACTTGTTAACAACAAAAGATGAGGAAGCAGCAAAGAGAATGCTGAACAAGTTGATGCCTGAAACTATAAAATGAAGATACATTCTCTTCCCAATCCGCCAAAATTTTCATTGAACAATACTTGTCCTTGACATTGAAGAAGGTTCATAGAAATTCTACAATTCTATGAGACTAAGGGGTGTAATGCGTAAAGATCCATATTTCAATGCCACAAATGAAGTGGTAAAAATGTTTTCACTATCAAATTTACCATTAATCCAATACATCAATCCTGATGCATGCTCAATTATACATCAAAAATTTATATGAACCTCACTTGAAATTAGCCCACCAATCATACTCGAAGTCATCCTAGTATGTTTAATTGTACGAAAAGAAGATCCACACGTATGAATATCATCAAATTGTTTAATAACAAAAGCTTTACTAGAATTTTCCACCCTAACATGCACGCTCCATAAACATCCCAAATCAGTCATTCTCTTACAATGAATAGTGACACGATCCTTGTTATTCTTAATAAAATCAAAACCGGAACGAATATAATACTTTGACAACGCATCTTGAAATTCAACAACTCCTTGAGCAAACCTTTGACCCACTCCTTTTATACAATTAATCCACCTATCGGAGAGTAAAGGTTTCCGTTGATTTGAATAAAATGAAGGCAAAAAATCAGTTTCACAAACAACACTACTACTACTACCAGCTTCACCATCACAAATCATATAACCTTCACTCAAAGAACAACATTTAACAAAAACATCAATAGGATGAATATCACAAGAAAGTGTGAGTCCAACCATAACCTCCAAATCCTCTTTACTTTGTAAACCATAACAAAAATGTCCAAACATTGAATACGATATATTTAAAGAACTACCAACTAACTCACTTCACTTTGCACACAATTTATATACTAAATCCTTGAAATTAAATCCATCATTATACTTGATAACCAATGTCACACCTCTAAATTTGCACATAAGAAACAAAGAATTTTTCATCACTATAAATCTTGCAACAAACAACAATTATATTTCAGCAAACAACTCAAACAACCTAAAACAAAATCTAATACAGTGATAAAATTATCAACCAATTCAAACACATCCAAAAACCAACAGTGATAAATTTAACAATTAACACTACCTAAGACCAAGAGCATGAACAGTGAATAAGGCTTACACTTATTGGGCATGGTAACTCGATTTGAATCTTACCATTATATTATACAACTTTTTCATCTCCTATTCCTATACTCACTGATAAATTTATCAGTGTTGAAAAAGTTAATCCAACAACACCCCCAAACTACTCAGTGATAAAATTATCATCGTAGAAAATCACAAACCAACACCTGTGTTCAACCAAAAAATAAAAAATAAAAAATAAGTCTAATATTCATTACATATACATATCTCAAAGCTTTCAACATCATGATCAAAATGCAAATTCAATCACAGAAACAACAGAATAACAACAATATTACAAACAAAATCAAAATCACAAATTCAAACTAAAAAACCCCAAAACATTGAAGTTGAAATCAAAATCAAACATACCAGTCGAGCTCCCTCCACAAATCGCAAATCACAAAATCTAACTATACACCAAACGCGAAATCACAAAACATGAAAATTCACAGATTTATAAAAAGCAAATCACAAATCAAGCTCCCTCTATGAGATCGCAAATCGCAAAATCCAAATATACACCAAGCGTGAAATCACAAATCACGAAGCTCCACAATAATGCATTAACAAATTGTGAAGTTCCACAGAAATCTAAATCACAAACCCAAACCCAAACTCACATTACAGTATTTTGATGGCAAAAATCAAATAGAAACGTGCCAAAACAGGAGAAAACAAAACAGGGGTAAAACATGTACAAAAAAAAGACTCTAGGACCTATTGGTGCACAACATCAATATTCAGGATTAAGAAGGGAATAACTATAAAAAGTAGGACCGGCTAATAAAAAACCCAAAAATCAACTCTTAAACGAACATTAAATCTTAACTTATTTGATCAGCCCAATTTTCATTAAAAAACCCACTTTAGTGGTGCTGTTTGGTGTAGCTGTTAAAACAGATTATAGCTTATAGCTTAACAGATTATAGATTATGACTTTAATCAGAAGCTGTTAATCTGTTTGGTATAGCTGTTGGATTATAGATTTAAGTTGCTGAGTAGTGTTTGTTAAATAAGCTGTGGAGTAGCTTTTTCAATTAATTTTTATTTTTTATTATTCACTATTTATCTACATTTTTCATAAAAAATAATAATAATATTTTATAGTCCATTTGGGTCTTTTTCTATTTTTTAAAAAATAAAAAATAAAAAAATCTAAGAGTATAACCGCGAATTAACATGCCCACATCAGAAGCTGATAATCAGAAGCAAGGGGTGAGCAGCTTCTCAGAATCAGCTTTTTTGACTTAAAATAAGCTGTTAGAATCAGAAGCTGTTTGAAAAAAGTTTAACCAAACAGTCCAAAATAACTTTTTAAAAGCCAGAAGCCATAAGCTGGCTCAAAAAAGCCGTACCAAACACCCCCAGTGAAGGCTCCATTTGATTAGAAATAAATACATAAGGTTCCATTTGATTAGAAAGAAAATTTGCTAGAAAGTGAAAGTGAAAGTGAAAGAAAAGAAATAGAAAATAAAATATATTTTATTGCAAGCATTTGATTAAGATGAAATTTTGTAAGAAAAAGATAGAAAAATTTAAAAGTTTAGTTATAAATAACTCATACATTTAATTTTTCTTATGTTTTCTTGTGTTTTTTGCAAGAAATAAAAAATTAGTTACAATACTAATATAGATTGCACAAGAAAATTAGTTTTCTTTCTATTTCCCTCACTTTCTACTCATTTCATCCTAAACAAACTAAGCCTAATAGAAAATGAAATGGTAGAAAGTCAAGTAAAAGAAAAGAAAAGGAAAAGAAAATAAATTTTCTCTTATGAATTTGATTAGGATGAAAATTTTGTAAGAAAATAGGAATTCTAATTATAAGTAATTATTTTTATAACAAATTTAAACTTTTTTGTGTTTTTGCTAGAAACTAGAAACTTACCATATGCTAGTATGAGTAGTACAAAAAAATTACCTTTTTTTGTAAATTCCACCACTTACATTATAAAAAAAACTCAAAAAATAAAAAATAAAAAATAAAAAAAATCATGTTCTTCACTTTCTACTATTTTTATCCTAATCAAACTGTGCCTAAATGGCTTATTTCCTATCAAAAAAAAAGTCTATGAGACAACCAAGTCCAACATTTTTGTGATTTTTGTGTTTTTTGTGTTTTGCCCTTACCCATCTTTCTTATTCCATCATTGGACTTTTATTCATGGCTAAATTGGTTATTTTACATAAAATAAATAAATAAAACTAACAAAGTTACCAAACATACTTGTGTTAAAATGTAATAATACAAGTCGAAGAAGTAAGAATTATACCAAACAAATTATTAATTTTTTTTACAATTGGTTTTTTTGTAAGTTTAATTTTAATCAATTAACGATTTTTTTTTTTAGCTAACTTCCTAAAGAAGTAAGAATGTAGTTTCTCGGGGAGAATCAATATTTTTAATAAATGTTAATAAATTTTTTTTTTTAAATTATAAGCATATAATTGATTTTTGAATTTTTTTTTTTTTTGGTCTTTTATGTCTTGAAATTTGAGTTTCAGTCCAAATTTAAGTTTCATACCCTTGCTATTTACTAATAATTTTGCATTATTATTTTTGTTTATCCATATCCATGCTATGTAATTGAATTGTACATTATTTTTGCAATAGTTTTATGTCTTTTCTTTTCTTTTTTTGGATAAATTATAAGTACATCTCCTGAGATTTGCTTAAAATATGAATTACTCCATGTAATTTAAAAAATTACAAATACGTTCCTGTCAAAATTTTTTATTTAACAGAATTAACAAAAAAAATGAAATTTCTATCTGTTCTCTTATACAATAATAAAATTATCTGAATTATTAATTGAAATAAAATTTTAACATTATTAAAAACTGTTAATTAATTTGATAATTTATTAATAAAAAAAACCTATTTGTTATGAATTTAGAAACCTTAGAGGCATGTTATAATTTTTAGAACTATAAGAAGTAATTGATAATTTAAATAAATATCAAGAGATGTGTTTGTAATTTATCTTTTTTTTTAATTACCTTCTTTGATGCTTTATCCTTAACACTAGAACTATTTCTTGAATATTCCTCTCTTTAGGACTAAGATATCAGATTTGATATGTAAACTTCCAGGAAGTTGGTTTTTCTTGTTGAGTAAGTTATAGTCATCATTCATGTCCACTCCCAAAAGCAATCTTACGATTATTACACTTCTTTTTAGGTGGCAAATTAATTAATTTAAATTAAAAGCAAGTTCATTTGTTAATTTGGGAATATGACGGTGTATTTCCCAAATCCCCCAATCATATGATTTCTGGGAAGGCTAAAATATTATATCCTCCTACCACAAATGGTTGATTTTTCCAGTAAAAAAGTCAATAATAATATAGTATTGAATTGAATTCTCTCAATAAAATATTATCAGCAGATCACAGGGATATATAAATCCTTACGTGGGACGAACCTGGTCCGATTTCAATGTATAATGCCAAACCTTGGTCAACTATTGTATTATATATATATTAGCAGGTCACTCACGCGATATGTGTAATTCAGATTACTAATGATAAAAAATTTAATATTATAATATATATATTATTTAAGTGATAAGTATGTTCTTAATGAAACTTAAGGTATTGGGTTCAAAACTTATTTATATATATAATAATTTTTTTTATTTTAGCATATATAAAGTTGTCACGTGACATAAGGAGAAGAAGATTTCACTAAATCAATTTAAACTTTCACTTAATAATAATATAGATATATATTCAATTCCATTCTCACTGTTTCTCCCATCATCCACTCTCAACACACATCATAATAATTATTAGGAAAAATAATAAATTAGTGCAGGAGTTTTAAAAAAAAAAAAAATCAGAATAATGATAAAGTTTATAAATTTTTATGATTAAAATCACATACTTTTCCATGTGTAAATAATTATATTTAAAAAGTACACCTGATATGTAATTTTTCCTCATTATAAAAAATGTTTGCTTGCGAGTGCTATCTCGTATTGTAAATCGAAGGAAGGAAAAAAAGATTAACATCTTAAAAAATCTCTCTTAATTACATGGTGGTTATGCATTAATTTTTGATTTGTTATAAATTTATTTATATAAGTTGTATGCCCATCAGATGTTATTTTGTAATTTTTCAATGATTTTCTTGTTTTTAAAACCATGTAATTATATATCCTTTATCGATATGCCTTACTCTAACAAAAAAACACAAAAAGATCATTAGAAATCATGATAGAGAAATCACAATTATAGTTATGATGTTCACACTTTACACCACCATCTTTCTGCACAAATAAGATATTATTATTGTGTTTGAATCTTGTATTTGTTAAGAGAAAATAAATTAAAGTGAAAAGATAGGGAAAAAAAGTAAAATAAGTTTTTATAAAAATTTATTTGTTTTGGTTGGAAAAATTAGAACAAGTTTTGACAATAGAATGTGTCACGTGTGCTTCTCTCTGCTTCATTTTTGGGCTAAACTATTTAATGTAGCTTGGATGTGTTACATGTTCTATTTTAATGATGGGTTATTGGATGGGTAAAATTCTAGTTTATAGATTTATTACGGGTTGAATTGTTTATTTGTAAGTCCTTATTTATAGAATATTTATAAAAATTAGTCTGATTTGATAATTATAATCACATAATTTTATTGTATTTATTTTTAAAATATAGATAATAAGTATAATTTAAAAAATAAATAATTTTATTTTATTGACAAATATGTTTGGATCATGTTATTTCAACTGTCAAATCAATTTAATTAATAAACTTAATCAGCAAAATATGTCAAGTGGTGCACCCACAAACATGAATTGAACCATCCAATCCTTATGAAGGATTGGAGATAAACCAAATCCTTAGACAAATATCAAATTATAATAAAACATTTGTTCATAGGTTAAAATTTAAAAAAAAAAAAAAAAAGACTCTAGAAGGAGAGTATATGATTTGCATCACTATGTGTAATTTATTCAATTCAAAGGACTAGCAAAAGAATACGTAACAGCTCTAGACACCCAAAAACAAAAACGAACACAAAAACAAAACAAAACAAAAATGGAAACAAAAAAACAGGAAAATAAAAAATAAATAAAAACAAAAAGTGCATTGAAAGTCAGAGGTTTATGGTATGTGTAGTGGTGGTGCACTTTTTTTTTATATATATATATTTTAAACTTTGCTAAAACAGCCAATCCAACCCTAAAATGAGCAAATATATAGCAATACTAACCCAAAACGTATTATCACCGAAAGTGACAAAAGAAACTAAAACTATTCAAAAATGTTATATTGTATCTTTATTTTTATTTTGAAAATGAGATAAATAATGTAGATTTAAAATTAATTAGTAAAATATGATTCGCACTTAAATAATTATAATTCATAAATATACATTTTTAAATAATATTTTAAACGCTTTTTTGAATTCCTAGCATTGTTGAAAACTGCTCAAGTGTAACCGAACCCAGATATGACCTCTTTTTAAAAACAAACCTTCGGTGGCTATGTATGGGTGGGTCAATGATTGAAACATCTTTAGGTGGCGAAGCATATAACCACTTCAAACAACCCCTTGAGCCACCCATGGAGGAGATGGAACCAGTGGGTC
Source organism: Camellia granthamiana (assembly GCA_036172215.1). NCBI lineage: Eukaryota > Viridiplantae > Streptophyta > Magnoliopsida > Ericales > Theaceae > Camellia > Camellia granthamiana. Next base: position 35,237,215 of record CM069915.1, on the reverse strand, counting down.
CCAAAACGAAGAAATTACACGTAGGTCCAGAACATCGTCGTCGAGCATTCAAAGTGTTCCGTAATTTAATCATTATTATTTTTATTTTTCAAAACTTATAAATATAAAGTCTTTATTATTAGGCATGCGCAAAGGACTCTATAAAATAAATTAAGCAACTCAAGTTTAATTTAGGTTACACGGCTCAAAATTTAAATAATATTATACTTCTTTCAACTCAATTCATTTATAATTTTGAATTGGCACACAGTTAATGTGTTGTGCTGGCAAAAAATTACTCCTATGAAAACTTAAAACATTGAACTTGAGAGGGTAATTTATATTCGTAAATTGAGCCGAGCTAGGTGTTGGGCCGGAGTAAGCTCAAGAATGGAAGATACCCAGTAAGACAGGAGTATGAGTAGTTCGGCTGCAAAATGGGTATGCGTACTTCGGTCGCGGCAAGTATCGAGATAGTCCGGTTCCAGTTGGTGGACCGGTCGTATAATTATACCGGTTCTTGTATGTTAGGTCGGTTGCATGGTGGCACCGGTTCGGACTTGTTAGTTCGGCTTGGCCACGTCCTAGTCCGGTTGAGCTCTCTTATGGTTAGCTCGGTTGTGTTATTGGAAACCGGTGTAAGGGAAGCAAAGCAAAGACCGGACTAGGGGTATTTCGGCTGTGATGGAGTTCGGCCATAATGAAGCCATCTCACTTGGCTTATGCAGTGAGGGGGGTGTTGAAGATAAGCATTATCTTCCAGGAGAAATAAGAGTCCTAGGAGGACTCTTTGCATGGAGAAGTTAGAGTCCTACTAGGACTGTGCCGCGCGAAACCTATATAAGCTCACCAATGTCACCTTTGCCAAGGTAATGCAATTTTTGCTTCCTGAATACTCAGAGCTTTTGCCTTCTAGTCTTGCTTACTGACTTAGGCATCGGAGAGGTTTCCGGCACACCCCCGCCGGCCAGCTCACGTTTGTGTTTTCAGGTGGTGGAACGACTACGTATTGAGGAACGCAGACTTGATCAACAGGATTATACGAGAAGGTGAATCTCTTTCCCGTACAATTGGCGCCGTCTGTGGGAAGAACAGACAAGAACAACCTCTTGATCAAGTGTTTTTCTCTCAAAATTCAAATGGCCAACAATGAAGAACTGCCTCAGTCCGCCATTGACGGACAAACTCCAGACGGAGGTGCAAGGCGAGAAGGCCTACCTTTGGTCCCTCCCATGGCGAACCTGGAACCACAAAGGCAAAATTCCAGAAGGGATGCAAGGGGACGAAGGAGGAATAGCAGCCCTCATCCCTCTCGTTCGCAAAGCCCAGAAAGACAAAGGCGCAGGGTTGATCCTCAAGCTTTGGAGGATCGCGTCAAAGCACAAGACGAGTTGATTCGGCAGATGGCAGCAGACATGGAAGCTCTCAAACGCCGGGTGAAAGGAAAAGAAGTGGCGACAGGAGAGGGGCGCACGAACAAGACGCCCCCTCGCCACTCAGAAGGTCGTAGTAGGAATTCAACACCCTCCCAGGCAGAAGAGAGAAGCCTCAGGACAGGCGATACGCAATCAAGATCTTCCAGAACTCGTCACTCCAGGTCTGAGAGGGCGAGATCTGAAAGGTCTTACACGGAAGGAAGCACATACTGGCCTTCGCGTACACACCAAACAAGGTCCAGGCAAACGGAGTTACCCAGGTCATCCGACCTACGAACCGTGCTAGAAGAAAAGGCACGACGCAGGGAGGATGCCAAGGCGCGTGATCCACATAGAGTTTCGGCCTTACAGCGGTTGGCTCCTCGGACGCATGGAAGCGTCGAGGTTGGAATGCCACAACCGCGCCCGGCCTACGAACCAACGGACAAAGTATTGGCAAGGCTGCAGACCTCACCGTTTGTCCCAGCAATTGAGAACGCGCCTTTACCGTCAGGCTTTCTACAGCCGAAGTTCACTACATACGAGGGGAAGACGGATCCCTACTTGCACTTAAGCCACTTCCGCCAGGTTATGGCTGTATACCGGCGGAACGAGGCCTTAATGTGCATCTTGTTCCCCTCAAGCCTTGGTGACCTAGGCTTGACTTGGTTTGAGAAACTCCCAGAGGGCAGCATAGCCTCCTGGGCGCAATTGGCAGAAGCATTTGTCACAAGATTCAGAACAAACACTAAGACTCCGGTGGAGATCGACCAGCTACTCTCCATCGACATGGGTGAGAAGGAGACATTAAGGTCCTACAACAGCCGATATTGGGAGACCTTCAACCAGATTGGGGATTGCCCAACCAACCTGGCCATCGCGCAGTACAAGAGAGGCCTTCCAGTCGGGAATAGACTGAGGGACTCTATCACTATGACGCCACCTCTTACCATGGAGGCCCTGATGGAGAGAGTGCATCAGCACATCAGGGTGGAAGAGGATGGCGCTCGCGCCAAAGCAAAGACTGGCGCGACCATAACACCAGAGAAGAAGACCTCGGCAAAGGTCAATACGGTAGATCGCCGAAACAAAAACGGACGGGGCAGACGAGATAATGACGAAGACCAGGACAAGAGGTGGTTGAGAGTCCGCACCGCCATCACCACAGTGTTCAAAAAACCAATCTACCGTATACTTAGTGAGATTCGAGACGAGCCTTTCGTCAAGTGGCCAGCCAAGATTGGCGAGGCCCAGAAGGACTACGATGACAGATCCAGATGCACCTACCACAAGGAAAAGGGGCACCGAACTGAGAACTGTATGCCGTTGAGGCAGCACCTGGAGGAATTGGTGGCGGCGGGCCACCTGGATAAATACATAGAAGGAGGGGCGCAGCCAGCCCCACAGGACCACAACCTCCCTAATGGAATGCCGAACGACGCCCCACCGCAAGGCACCATCAACGTAATCCATGGAGTCTTTGAACCAGAGCGTGTATGCGAGCTCAGAGGTTCAATCAAAAAAGCAGAGCACTTGAGAGAAGTGCTAAGTGCCCAACCAGTCGTCAAAAAGGGGAGGACAGAAGCCACAAATGTCATGTCCTTTTCAGATAAAGACTTGGACAGAATATATAGCCCACACAATGATGCCTTGGTCGTCACTCTCCGAGTCAAGGATTTTGACGTCAAGCGGATTCTGATTGACCAAGGTAGTTCGTGTGAAATCATGTACTATGAAACTTTCAAGCAACTCAAGCTGCAGGACAAGGACTTAGCCCCAGCCGTATCCCCTTTGATTGGATTCAATTCTATGCCGGAGTGGCCAGTCGGCAAAATCATCCTTCCAGTCAGAGCAGGGAGTGTGACAAAGCAGGTGGAGTTCTGGGTGTTAAAGGTTCCATCCACCTACAACATCATCTTGGGCAGAACGTGGCTGCACGCCATGCGCTCGGTAGCATCCTCCTACCACCAAGTGATGAGGTTCCCCAACGACACCGGAGTAATAGAGGAGGTTTATGGGGACCAGATTATGTCCAAGCAGTGCTTCGTTGCAACGAATGGGAGCCGCGCTGCCAAAGGATATGTTCATTCGGTTGAAGAACCAGAGAGTAATGAACTATTCGTGGATGTTGGCAAAGCGGCTAGTCAGAAGGCAGTGGAGGACTTGGTGGAGGTCAGAATAGACGAGAAGAACCCGGATAAGTTCTTCTTGCTTGGCTCGTCGTTGTCTAGCACTGAGAGGCTAGAGGTCTTGGAGTTTTTGACCTCTAACATCGAAGTGTTTGCCTGGACTCCATACGACATGCCAGGCATTGATCCCAACTTCATCTGCCACCAACTCAATGTCCACCCATCAGCCAGGCCAATCATTCAGCGCACCCGCAGATCGGCACTCCACCACGCCGAGATAGTGGCGGAAGAAGTGGGAAACTTGCTGGAAACAGGGGCAATCAGAGAGGTGCACTACCCCAGGTGGATCTCCAACACGGTGGTGGTGCCAAAGAAAAATGGCAAGTGGCGCGTTTGCGTCGATTACAAAACTGTCAACAGAGCATGTCCCAAAGATAGCTTCCCCCTACCAAGGATCGACCAACTGGTGGACCTAACAGCTGGTCACAGCAGGCTTAGCTTCCTTGACGCATATAGAGGCTATCACCAGATCGTAATGCATGAACCAGACCAGGAGGTCACGTCCTTCACCACTCCAAGAGGACTATACTGTTATAAGGTCATGCCCTTTGGCCTGAAGAACGCAGGGGCGACATTCCAGCGAATGGTCACCAAGATGTTTGAGCCATTGTTAGGCAAAACAATGGAGGCTTACATCGATGATATGGTGGTCAAGAGCAAGAGTGAGAGTGACCATCTCAAGGACCTAAGTGAAATGTTTGAGATCCTGAAAAAGCATAAGTTACGCCTCAACGCGTCGAAGTGTGCTTTCGGAGTAGGATCAGGTAAATTCTTAGGCTTCTTGGTGACCAACCGAGGTATAGAAGCTGACCCTTCTCAAATCAAAGCAATTCAGGAGTTAGAGAGACCTAACTCAGTAAAAGAAGTGCAGCACCTTACTGGCATGGCAGCAGCACTTAACCGATTCATCAGCCGGTCTTCAGACAGATTGCGTCCATTCTTTCAGTCATTAAAAGCTAAGTTTGAGTGGGACGAAGAATGCGACCAAGCCCTGGCGAGTCTGAAGGAATACATGTCTTCTCCACCATTACTTGTTACCCCCAAGCCTGGAGAAGAACTCTTCCTCTACTTGGCAGTTTCTCAGCACGCAGTAAGTGCAGTGTTAGTTCGAGCAGAAGGAATCCAACACCTACCCATCTTCTATGTCAGCAAGACATTGCTGGGAGCGGAAACAAGGTACTTGCCTCTAGAGAAGCTAGCGCTGGCATTAATGATGGCATCCAGGAAATTGGCGCACTACTTCCACGCCCATACCATTGTCGTCCTCACAGCTTTTCCATTGAAAGCTCTGTTTGAAAGGGCCAACTTTTCTGGGCGAGTTTTGAAGTGGGCAGTAGAGTTGGGACAATATGATGTAAAGTTCCAACCCAGAACCGCGGTAAAGGCCCAATCTTTGGCAGACTTCGTCGCAGAATTCACTCCTGGAAGCCACCAAGTTTGCCCAATCGACCTGACTGACACAACCAAACTAGGGATGGAGATTGACGCCGGAATAGCGCAACCCCTAGTACAGGCTACTCAGTCGGCGCCCAAGGCAGACCAGAGTAGAAAAGGCGAGGAGGAATCCAACCTTACTACACCAAGTCAAGATTCATTGGCGACTAATGACTTGGGCCCATCGGAAGACAAGGGGCAAACTGCAACTATGGACTCTGAAGAAGACATTAGCAATCTGGAAGACCCCAAGGCATCGTCCGATCCCTCCACCTGTTGGAAGTTGTTCGTTGGGGAGATGTGGAAACTCTTTGTGGATGGGGCATCCAATCGACATGGAGCAGGACTTGGCATAGTCCTCATCTCTCCAGACGGCCTAGTAGTGGAGCTGGCAATCAACCTTGGCTTCCCAGCATCGAACAATGAAGCGGAGTACGAGGCGCTCCTTGCAGGGCTCAAATCAGCAGCATACATGAAGGCCACCGAACTAATGGTCTACAGCGACTCACAATTGGTAGTGAATCAAATTTCGGGCGATTATGAAGCAAAGGATGAAAGAATGGCTAAGTACCAAGACTTAGTCAGGACAGAGATCAAGAAGTTTGAAGTCGTCAGAATAGAACAAATTGGCAGGGAGGAGAATAGCAGAGCAGACGAACTAGCAGGCTTCGCCTCAATGGCAGATACCTCCATCCCCCATCCACTATTGATTGACTATCTGCCCAGACCAAGTATTGAAGACCCAGAAGCTGAAGAGGTATGTTGTGCGGAGTTAGGTCCTTCTTGGATGGACCCCATCATACTGTTCCTGAAAAACGGCACTCTTCCAGAAAATAAGAAAGAAGCAAACAGAATAAGAGCCAAGTCGCAACGATTTTGGCTCTCTCCATCCTTAGCATTATACAAAAAGTCGTTTTCAGGACCTTACTTAAAGTGTGTCCACCCCAGCAAGGTAGAAGCATTCCTGTTTGAGATACACGAAGGGGTTTGTGGCAGCCATCAAGGAGGAAGGTCATTGGCATACCGAGCTATTTCACAAGGATATTGGTGGCCCTACATGCAAGCGGATTCGGAGAAGTATGTCAAGAAATGTGAAAAGTGTCAGAAGTTTGCGCATCAGATACACCAACCTGCAAGAGAACTCCTACCTCTCACTAGCCCATGGCCTTTCGCAATGTGGGGCTTGGACATAGTGGGACCGCTCCCAACAGCACCAGGCAACAGGAAGTTCTTTCTTGCGGCAACAGACTACTTCACAAAGTGGGTAGAAGCAGAAGCTTTGGCGTCAATCAAGGAAAAAGATGTGAAGAAGTTTGTCTGGCAGAACATTATTACTCGCTTCGGCATACCAAAAGCACTGATTTCAGACAACGGCACTCAGTTTGATGGCAGAATTTTCAGAGGCTTTTGCGAAGAATACAAGATAGAGTTTTACAACTCCACACCGGCATATCCCCAAGCAAATGGTCAGGCAGAGGCATCAAATAAAGTTGTCTTGGACGGATTGAAGAAAAGGTTGGAGAAAGCCAAAGGCAAGTGGGCGGAAGAACTCCCTCATGTCTTATGGGCTTATCGCACCACACCGCGGCGGTCAACAGGGGAAACACCATTCTCCTTAGCATATGGCATGGAAGCAGTCATCCCCTTAGAAGTCGGCCTCCCCACAATTCGGAGTGAAAACTTTGATCCAGACCTAAATGGCGAAGCAATAGCATTGGAACTTGACTTGGCGGAAGAAAGAAGAGAAAAGGCGCTAGTGCACATCGCCTCCTATCAGCAAGAGTTGTCCAGAAAATACAACAAAACAGTACATCCAAGGCAGTTCAAGATTGGCGATTGGGTACTTCGCAAAGTGATGGGAAACACACTGGTCCCAGGTGATGGCAAGTTAGGGCCCAATTGGGAAGGTCCTTACAAAGTGGTTGGATTAGCAGGCAAAGGGGCATACCACTTGGAAGATGAGGACGGCAAAGCAATTCCTAGGCCATGGAACACTGCCAATCTCAAGATATTTTACTTTTAGCTTTTTTCTTTTTTGAGTATGTGTAATTTTTTCTACTTTCTCAATAAAACAAGTCGATTCTTTTCAGTATATTTGTTTTCCATAGAGAGTAGCTTTAGTAAGGTAGTAGCATTGTAAACATAGTTGGCCGGAATACCCAACTATCAACCTTTCCTAGGTCCAGGATAAGGATCCAGACTGCAGGACGTTTGGTCGGAATAACCAAGCATTTTATTCTAAGTTGGCCGGAAAAACCAACTTAGAGGTTGGCTGGATTAAACCAACACTTAGCCAAAGTATGGGAATGGCTAAATTAACACTGAGCCAAAGTATGGGAATGGCTAAACGAGTAGTTGCCTGGATTAAACCAACACTCTGTACTCCTCAGCCTAAGTAAGTGTATGGCTGAGAGTGGTTGGCTGGATTAAACCAACTCTTTTGTACTCTTCAGCCGAAGTAAGATTATATCGGCTGAAGAGCGGTTGGCTGGATTAAACCAACTCTTGGTACTCTTTAGCCGAGGTAAGTTATATCGGCTGAAGAGTGGTTGGCTGGATTAAACCAACTCTTTGTACTCTTCAGCCGAAGTAAGATTATATCGGCTGAAGAGTGGTTGGCTGGATTAAACCACTCTTTGTACTCTTCAGCCGAAGTAAGATTATATCGGCTGAAGAGCGGTTGGCTGGATTAAACCAACTCTTGGTACTCTTTAGCCGAGGTAAGTTATATCGGCTGAAGAGTGGTTGGCTGGATTAAACCAACTCTTTGTACTCTTTAGCCGAAATCAGATATATCGGCTGAAGAGTGGTTGGCTGGATTAAACCAACTCTTTGTACTCTCCAGCCGAAGTAAGTTATATCGGCTGAAGAGTGGTTGGCTAGTGAGTTATATAGCTAACCGAGATCACAGTTGTAATTTAGCAGATTCAAATTTGTCACATAGGCAACCAAGCAAGTTCATAACCGCAATACAAGTTATTCAAGTTCAGAACCGGAATGCAAGTCGAAAGATTTTTTCATTCAAATCGAAAGGAAGTACAAACGAGGGGCCGTAGCCCGGTTACAGACACCCAAAACCGAAATACAAGAAAGAAAAAAGAAGCAAAAAATACAAGTCATCCTAGGAGTGCATCTAGTTCGGCATCGAACTCCGCTTCAGCAGCCGCCTGGAGATCGGTTTGAGGAGGGAGCCCGGTTTGAGCCGTGGTATCCGCTGGCGGGGAAGAGTTAGCTGGTATCTCGTTGGTTAAATCCACGGTTGGCTCCAACCGAGCTGCTTGATTGTTTTGTTGACCGGTGACAACCGGAGTCAGAGATGGCTCCCCCTCATCATCTTCATCGTCGTCGTCATCTTCATCGTCCTCTTCGTCATCAGACGCTTCAAGGAATGCCTTTTGAAGATCGTCCGCATATTGCTTAAGTGAGGCCGGAATAAAGTATGGTGGAGCGTTGTAAGCGTCGGTGTCAGGAGTGGAACCGAGCTTCTCCACCGCACTTCGCCAACCGCACTTGAAGAATAGGTCTTTTGCAGCGCCACATTGAAGGCCGTATGCAGTTTCAGCCTTCTTGAATCCTTCCTTTCTGGCCTTCTTTACTTCGGCGTTCAGTTGGGCTATCTCGGCGTCTTGTTTGGTCTGCATCTGGGACATCTCCCTCAGGTAGTAATCTTTTACCTCGGTCACGGCCTTTTGTTTATCACTTTCAGCCGAGGTAACCAGTCCGGTGAGACGTGATACCTCGGCCTCCAGTTCGGCCGCCTTGTTCTGGGCCTGCCTTAGTTCGGTAGCTTTGGCCACGGCGTCCTTCATGGCCTGCCTCGCGGTCTTGCGAAGCTCTATCACCTGCCGGTGTGCAAGTGTGGTTTTCTGAAGAGCCTGCACAGAGTATGGTAGATTTTTTAGTTGTTGACCGAAGTGGAAGTTAGTCAAATTTTAGAGACAGAAAGGCCAGTGTTATTTACCACGATCATTGACTTGGAAGCAGACCGGAGTGACTTTATCTCGGTATTGAGCTTCTTGGAATGGTGCTCCATGTCTTTCGGAAGGCACACACCTCTGGCCAAGTTGAAGGCCAGAAGGTGATCCTTATCTGAGACGACGGAGTCACCCTCGTCGATAGCCCGGTTGTTGAAGACTAGGGGGGAGCCCACTGGGGATTTTCAGATCGGTTCGATGGTTCCGGCTGGGGGTCCGGTTGAATAACTGCTGGTGGGTTTGGTGGCAGGACGTTCTCCTCTTCGTCGACAAGTCGTGGCCCGGTTTGTTCAGTCCGGGCACGCTTGTTTCGGCGCGAAGCAGAAGGCTGTTGGGATGGAAGAGCCACTACGGCCTCGGTTGAATGGCCGGTCTGTGGTACCTCGGCTGGGTTTGTTTCGGTGAGCATGGCCCTCATTCTGTTTTTCTTCGCCATCTCTTGTTCAGGAGTTAATCGCACAAGGACGACTTCGGGCAAGTTTGGGTCCGGTGCTGGAGGGTCCTCGAGGAGAAAATCTGTGACTTTTGCTTTTCGACGACCGGAGTATCTGTAGGTCGGCTCGAATTCAATCGGAGGCTGCCACGTGTCTGGGAAGGACAATCGATTCATTTGCTGTAAATTGAAGAGACGTTTTGACCGGACGATCACGGCTCGGTTTAAGTTTAGCTCGGCTGGATAAGCTGAATGTGTTTTAGCTCGGCTGGATAAGCTGAATATGTTTTAGCTCGGTTGGACAAGTTAAATGGGGCAAGTTCGGCCGAAGTGATCGAAACTGAAGCTCGGCCAGTTGACAGGTAATTCCGTTCATGCTTCGCAGATGGAATTAAGGGGCAATTGAGAGGGTAATTTATATTCGTAAATTGAGCCGAGCTAGGTGTTGGGCCGGAGTAAGCTCAAGAATGGAAGATACCCAGTAAGACAGGAGTATGAGTAGTTCGGCTGCAAAATGGGTATGCGTACTTCGGTCGCGGCAAGTATCGAGATAGTCCGGTTCCAGTTGGTGGACCGGTCGTATAATTATACCGGTTCTTGTATGTTAGGTCGGTTGCATGGTGGCACCGGTTCGGACTTGTTAGTTCGGCTTGGCCACGTCCTAGTCCGGTTGAGCTCTCTTATGGTTAGCTCGGTTGTGTTATTGGAAACCGGTGTAAGGGAAGCAAAGCAAAGACCGGACTAGGGGTATTTCGGCTGTGATGGAGTTCGGCCATAATGAAGCCATCTCACTTGGCTTATGCAGTGAGGGGGGTGTTGAAGATAAGCATTATCTTCCAGGAGAAATAAGAGTCCTAGGAGGACTCTTTGCATGGAGAAGTTAGAGTCCTACTAGGACTGTGCCGCGCGAAACCTATATAAGCTCACCAATGTCACCTTTGCCAAGGTAATGCAATTTTTGCTTCCTGAATACTCAGAGCTTTTGCCTTCTAGTCTTGCTTACTGACTTAGGCATCGGAGAGGTTTCCGGCACACCCCCGCCGGCCAGCTCACGTTTGTGTTTTCAGGTGGTGGAACGACTACGTATTGAGGAACGCAGACTTGATCAACAGGATTATACGAGAAGGTGAATCTCTTTCCCGTACAGAACTATTGTTAAGGTTACGTATGTCATGTTGGTCTTGACGAAGAAATCACTTTAAATTAAATTGCATGTGCGTATTGACAACAATGAAATGATGAATGGTCCAACTGATGGGAAGAGAAAAGGTCATATAGTTGAATTTTTGGTGACATTAATTGAAGTTTCACACTGTTGACAGTGATAACGAGAAACTGATAGGGTAGAATATTCATTGCCTGCACTGTGCATATATTTTTGTTTATTGATGATCTACAATTTTATCTCATCACTTAAGATTAGTTTAGGATGTGTTTTGACTTTTTAACTATTTTAATTTAGAATTAAAAAATTTTGTTTGGAATAGATTTTTTAACTTTTTTAATTTTTGTGAGAGAAAAATTAAAATAATTATAATTTAAATGTAATATTTTATCTTATTAAGCTAAAAAATATATTTTATTTTTTTTAACTATTTTAACTAAAAAAATTCATTTTAACTTATGTGAGATAAACTCTTAGAGGGTCTTGGTACATTATTGGTGTGGGCACAGTGACATTTGCCTACTTATACTTTACTCTTAAATTCAATAGGTTGTATCAAGACAAAAATAATAATTTATCTGTTGGAGAGATAATTCGAGTTGTCACGCTGTAGAATCAAGCTATTAGCACGATGACCTAATAGGATACGCGACGACTCTCTGAACAGAGTTATCAACCAGACAATCAACCTCCATAGTAGATCGGACAACCTCAACAACGATCTTCTGTTTTTAAAAATTAGATGATATGAGAATTTTAAGATTCACAAATCTCAAGACATATCGAATAGTTGTGAGTGATTTAGGACAGGAGACAGAAATTTTTAAGAACAAAGGATCCTTGGGCAAATAACCTAGCCCGAACAGTGAGTAAACTGGGTCCACTTAAGGATCATTTCGCAGTGACTTTTTTAGTTAGTTTTTTAGCTTTTTTAATTATTTTAACCTGAGATTTTTGTGATTGTTTGGTTTTCTTATTTAGATTTTTTGACTTTTTAGTTTTGGAATGGCAATTTTTTTTATCTTTCTATAATTTTTGTCTTTTTATAATTTTTTGATTTTTTTTTATTCTTCCGTGATTTTTTTCCCTAGAGTAAAAACCAAACGAGCACTTCAAGTGGGACATGATCCCAATTAAAGTGGACAAAAGGGGAAATAGTGCTTAAAATCTGTCAACAGTAACACACTCACTTATAGGTAAACAAAGAACTCATCAAATCAAATACACAACAACCAACATTTTAACTTGCAATTTTTATAGAGAGTTCAAGTATTTTGTTAAATTAAGCATTAGAGATACCTCCGGCTAACCACTCCAGTTGAAAGTTTCTTATTTTCGTGTTTACAGGATCACCTCCTGGTATGTTCATATCGGAAGGGTCAAAGGCAAATAAATTTTTTTTACTATATATTATATGATATATAAATTATGTATACACAAAAAAAATTTAAATACTATAGAAAGAATCTCCAATAGGATAATAAAAAAAAATCAAATAGAAAATAATAAAAAAAAATGTAAGATGATAGAAGAATTTAATACATATTTTTCATACTGAGAGGAGCTATTTTATTTATAAAATAAGATATATATTTTAAAATATTAATAATAAATAGAATTTTTACAGGAATAAGGGGTTATGACTCCCATAATCTTTTCTTAGTTCCATCCATATTTCTATAATCACCATTACCACGTGATAATTTTTTTTTTTCCACACACCTACTAATATTGAATTTTAGAAAAGAACTTTTCTAAGATATTATGCTATTAAGTCAAATTTTTTAAATTATTTATGAATTTTTGGTTTGGTCTTGGACTCCTCATTGCAAATGTTGTCATTTCATAAAACAAATCACTAATGATGCGACTTTTTGTAAGTGTGGTGTTACATATATCAATTAGTATATTAATTAGTGTATTAATATTAGTTATGATATTATTATTAACCACACTCATTAATCACATTATAAATATCTAAAAACTTTTTAAATTATGTTACATCAACAATTAGTACACTAGTTAGTACACTAATTGATACATATAGTATTATTCTTTTTATAATCATTTTAACATGTGTTTACTATTACGATTTATAAGGGGACATGACCCGTCATAATCTTTTCCTATTTCCATCTATGTTTCTATAATCATCTTTATCACGTAATATTTTTTGTTTTTTCACACACCTACTAATATTGAATTTTAGAAAAAGAGTGAAATCAGTTTTCTATGACATTGGCCTCGTTTGGTAGAGTTATGAAAAAGTGATTATAGATTATAGTTTAACAGATTATAACTTACAACTGTGAACATAAGCTGGTAACCTGTTTGGTGCAGCTGTGGGATTATGGATTTAAGCAGCAGAGTAGTGTTTGGTAAATAAGCTATAAAATAGCTTTTTACTGTATAATTGTCATTTTTGCCCTTATAAGATATAAAATTTGTGATTTCATTTATAATACATTTTTTTCTTTTTCTTTTTCATTTTCTTTTCTTTTCTTTTCTTTTTCACCTTATTTTCTTTTCTTTTCTTTTTTAAATTTTTTTCTTCTCTTCTTTCTTTGTTAATTTTTTTAAATTTATTAATTCATTAAAATTAATATTCATGTTCTAATTTATATTAATGTTGTGATTTCATTACAAATTATTTTCATATATTCATTTTAATTATTTATATCTGTATTTCTTTTCTTTATTATTATTAATTGTGATTTTAGTATAAAAATTATCAATTGCTCATCAATTATTAAAATTAGTATCAATTATTAATTATTATTATTATTATTAATTTGTTCATCAATTATTAAAATTAGTAGCAATTTGTCCATCAATTATTATTATTATTATTATTATTATTATTATTATTATTTTTCATATTATTATTATTCATTTTAATTATTTTTAGTAATATTTCATTATTTCATTTTTATTAATTCATTTATTCATTTGACAAATCCTTTCATTTTTTTCAATTTATATCATTTTTTTTAGTGATATTTCATTTTTAGTATAATTGTTTCATTTTTTCTTTATAAATTAATTAGTGTCAATTAATGGATTAATTAGCATCAATTAATACTAAAATTTTTAATTAGTATCAATTAATATAAAATTTATTTCAGTAATGGCTAAAATGCTTAATTATTATTATGATTTTTTAATTAAAAAAACATTGAAAACTTCAACAAACAAAAAACAAACAAACAAACAAACAAACAAAACACGCTGAAATCCATTGCCGGAGAGAGAACCGAAGTTGATCGACGACGGGCCAATGCCGAACGACGACGGACAGTTGATCATCACCGTCGATCGTCACGCAGTCAATCGTCACGCAGTCGATCGTGACTCTAGGGTTTCAGATCGCGATCGTGATCTGAAAGAGATCTGGTTCGAAGAGATCTGAAAGAGTCGATCGTGACTCTAAGGTTTCACGCAGTTGATCTGGTTAGGATTTCGATCATGAAGCTAGGGTTTCGATCGCTAAGAGAGAGAAAGAGCAAAGAGATTTTGTTGGCCTCTCGCCGAAAATCGCAAAGCTAGGGTTTCGATCGCGAAACTATAGAGCACTGGTTCTTGAGAGAGAGAGAGAGAAAGAGAGCACTGGTTGGCCTCTTGCCGGAAATCGCCTCTGTCTCTCTTTCAGGGAATGAACAATGATGCTTGGTGGTTTATATAATGGCAACTTGGTAATACTTCAAACTAGTAAAGGGCATCTAAGTAATTTTGCCCCTCAATTTTGTAGCTTCCCGCTTAAGCTGATGAGTTAAGCACTCCGGAGGCCACTTAGCCAAAAAGCACTTTTTTTGCTTAATTTAAGCTACAAAAAGTGACTTTAAGTTTCACCAAATACACCAAAACAACTTAAAATAATCTATAAGCTGATTTAAGCTGCTTATAAGCTCTATCAAACGGGCCCATTATGCTATTAATTGTTGCGTTTTCTAGTTGCCCATGTCAAAAATTTTAAATTATTTATGAATTTTTGGTTTGGTCTCGCGACTCCTTATTGCAAATGTTGTCATTTCTTAAGACAAAACAGTAATAATGCAACTTTTTATAAGAGTGGTGTTACACCAATTAGTGTACTAACTAGAGTATTAACACTAGTTATGACATTATTATTAACTCCACTCATTAATCACATTATAAATATCTAAAAATCTCTTAAATTATGTCACATCATCAATTAGTACATTAGTTAGTACACTAATTTGTGCATATAACATTATTCTTTTTATAATCATTTTAATAGCATGTTTTACTATTACGATTTATAAGAATAATCTTTTCCTAGTTCCATCCATGTTCTTATAATCATCTTTACCACGTGATAATTTTTTTTTCCATACACCTACAAATATTGAATTTTAGAAAAAAGAGTGAAATCACTTTTCTATGATATTATGCTATTAATTGTTGCCTGGGTAATGCTATAGTGTGCAACTTACACCTTACACCTTTTTGTGTTCACTTACACCTTACACTTACACCTTTTTTACCTTGCACTTACACCTTTTGTGTAAGTGGCACATGGTGTGCAACTTATACATTTCATTTATACCTTCCACTTACACTTACACCTTAC
The DNA here is from genome assembly GCA_036172215.1 of Camellia granthamiana. Taxonomy (NCBI): domain Eukaryota; kingdom Viridiplantae; phylum Streptophyta; class Magnoliopsida; order Ericales; family Theaceae; genus Camellia; species Camellia granthamiana. The sequence continues at coordinate 35,222,035 of CM069915.1, read as the reverse complement.
ACCTTACACTTACACCTTTTGTGTGAGTGGCACATGGTGTGCAACCCACTTACACCTTTTGTGGGTTGCACACTTAAGAAGACATGTCAAATTTTTTAAATTATTTATGAATTTTTGGTTTCGTCTTGCGACCCCTCATTGCAAATGTTGTCATTTCTTAAGACAATGCAGTAATAATGCAACTTTTTATAAGAGTTATGTTACGTGCATTAATTAGTGTATTAACATTAGTTATAATATTATTATTAATCTCACTCATTAATCATATTATAAATATTTAAAAAACTCATAAATTATGTCACATTGTCAACTAGTACACTAATTAATATACTAATTGATATATGTAGTATTATTCTTTTTATAATCATTTTAACAACACGTTTTACTATTACGATTTATAAAGGGACATGACCCTTCATAATCTTTTCATAATTCCATCTATGTTCCTATAATCATCTTTATCACGTGATAAATTTTTTTTCCACACACCTACTAATATTGAATTTAAAAAAAAGAATGAAATCACTTTTCTATGATATTATGCCATTAATTGTTGCCTTTTCTAGTTGTCCATGTCAAAATTTTAAATTATTTATGAATTTTTGGTACGGTCTTGCGGCTCCTCATTGCAAATGTTGTCATTTCTTAAGACAAAGCAGTAATAATGTGACTTTTTATAAGAGTGGTGTTACATATATCAATTAATATATTAACATTAATTATAATATTATTATTGATCTCACTTATTAATTATATTACAAATATTTAAAAATTTCTTAAATTATGTCACATCATCAATTAGTATTGTTGGCTTTTTGGCTTTTCGAAGGATATTTTTGTAAATGCGAGCGTGCCAGCAAGGATCAATTAGTCCTTACAGAAATTACAATTGCCAACCAATTATCAGACGATTGTGTTTTAGTTCTTTCAGCCTCAATGAAGAGGACTTTTACTGGTAGCTTGACTTAGGAGAAATTAAGAGAAATAACAGTTAATATGAAGAACAATCGAAGTATTTCATTAAAATGAACACTTACAATAGTCCAAACTCAGCCTCGAAGAGGTTTACAGTAACAGTCTACTCGAATCTACTTGAAACTACTCCTATGAATCGAAGTGCAGTGCGGGTATTTAAAGTGCAGGAATTTAAAGTACAGAAAATGTAAAACTGGAAAGGAAAATATGAAGTAAAGACTGGTTTGTATGATCTGAGTCTGGGGGTCTTTTCTGGGGACCTCCTTACTATTTATATTCCTCAAGGATGACCTTCGAACTGCACTTCCAACCGTCGAACTACTCCTCCATGATCGCTGATCATGCTGCCTTAGAAATAGTTCCACTACGCCATCACTTGCAATTAAGCTTCCCTCTTGTTTTTGAATTTGAATATGAGTAACCGTTGAAGCCACGTCACCTTGTATCTCCTTACTGATTCAGTGCTACTCAGATCATGTGAGAACCAATTTTCACTGCCGCGTGTACGATCAGGATCGAAGACTTAAGCAGTCCCCCTATATTACCCTTGCTTTGCCACGTGTCGAATTGTAATTGGCTATTACAAAATATGTAGCCAACATTACCCCCCGCACTAATATATCCAATACTTGGTGATATTAGTGGGTCAAAACCTTTCCTGTGCCTTTTGGAACGTGCATGGAGTTTAAATTCTGGAAACACAACCGTCACCTATTTGGTGATCATTCGCATTAACTATCCTTCAATCTGTCGAACATCCCAATACCTTAGCATTCGAACGGACTATGGCTAAATCAATCTCCCTTTCTATTGATCAAGCATACGAAGAGCCATTGAGTAATGCTGTTTCCCCTCGAAAGAACCTCCACGCATTCATTAGCCACCTTTACCCGCCTTTCTATATTCAGGTTATGGAAGCCTTTGCAAATTACCAACCTTTGGACTGTGAACACATTGTCCTTAATCCTTCGATTCAACAAGTTGCAGATACAGATCCAAGAAGTTCTTCCTCTGACTCTCCCTTGTACCTCGAACAAACTGCTTTCAAACCTGTGATTGGGAAAATTGCAAATATGGACTTAGGAAACTCTTCTTCACAAAATTTTGCATGGGATGAAGCTATAACTTCTTCGTCTTCTGGAGTTTCTGGCTGGACGAGCTGGTCAACACCTGAGACTTATGATTTGAGGGAACGAATCAACCATCATTTTGTTGAGTTCACTGACCCTTTGGAGTTTCCTTCCTATGCTCGAAGTTCAGTGGTCTACCCTTACGTGCCCATTGACTATCGACATAGTTTGGAAGAGAACCTTCTTGCGGCATGGTACACATCCTCCATGCCTACAAAGTCAGTGCTTGCTGCTCGACGCCCAGAAGAGGCACAAGGGTACAACCCATCATTCTTAGCCAAGAAGGCAAAGATTTGCTCTTCTAACTGGCTTGACTATATTACTGCCTTTGTTCCTTCTGCTCCTGTGCCATCTCCCATAATAGAAGCATTCACACCTTCTTCTCCATCCTCTGAAACAGAAACATCTGCTCCTTCTTCTTCATCTTCTGAAGCAGAACCATCTACTCCTTCTTCTCCACCAACTCTTTCCTGGACAGAGAAACTGAGGCTTGCCCTCCCCATGAATGAAGTCGTTCCAACTTACAAACCTCCGTCAATCCCTACTCCAGCTGAACGGAAAGAAGCTCAACTTCTGCTTGCAGCTTTCTCTCACTTGCCCTTCAACGTTCTTGAGGACGAAGTCCCTCTCAAGAACTTTCAATGGGCTTGTGATATTCTGACTAGGGGCTATGTCCTTAGTCCCATTGCCCAAGCAGAACTTCATATATTCCTCAACCAACTCCCAGTGCTCCTCTACTGGCATCGAAATTCCATGGTCACTACACAATCTTTGGACCAACTTTCGTCTCTCCAAATTCAAGCCCAGTACGAAGCAGAGAACTTCATCGAAGAATTCGATGACTTCAAGAATAAAGATTCTGCGTATTGGGATGATTTGGTCCTAGATGAAGTGGAACAACGATTGAGAGAGGAAGCATTCGAAATAAAGGTTGAAGAGCTCTACTATGAAGTGAGTGTGCACCAACTTATGCAGCCAACATTAGAAGAAATAGAAGATATAATAAAGAAAGAACAGAAATTTATTGATCACTATTGGATCAAATTTCATGATCTTGTCATTTACTCTATTCCTTACTTTTATGAGTTTGAATTCATACCTAGATAGGGTCATTTGATGTAATTGCTTTGGCCTCAAATATGAATAGAATTCCCCATTTGGCATTGTTTGACCTTGTTTCCATTTGCTTTTAAGAGCCAATTTAGAGCTTCGAACTGAACAAACTCATTCTTCGAATCTGGACTCAATTGTTTGTAATGAAACACTGAAAGGAACCAACATGTCTTTTCCCAATTTATGGAGTAAAGTTGACAATTCTGGCTGACATCATCTAGAATTAGTGTTTCGAATACAACCTTATCCCTCGAACATAGACCCAATCAATTTCCAATAAGGATGTTGGGATGAATCCTCCAATTTATGGATTATGACCGTCAGCTTTTGTTAATTCTTGTTCAGAATTGGTGCTTCGAATTTAACAATCCTTTCCCCTAAAGCCTGTTTTAATCATAACCAAAAATATAGTCATGGTTAATACTGACTAGTCTTGCAACAGTCCATACTTTCAACAATATGGAAATTGCCCTTGGGGTATACTGTTTTAACCGAACAAACAATTCTTTGTGTATATACAAACCAACTATTGGTTTAGATGTTTCGAACAGTAATTCTCATCCTTAAAGAATTCTAAGTTTTGCTTCGATGGCCGTTATTTTTATTAATAATCCTCAAACAGGTCTCTAAACCCTTTGAAGTAGACCAATGCTCGAGCATTCTAGCATCTTTAAGAATGTAGTATGCTTCGAAGCCGGCTTCTGTATTTCGAAGCCGTTGTTGTTTGATTTTTGGCGCCGAAATTTGGCTTCGAAGCCAAATGCCCTACTTCGAAGCTAGTCTCAGTATCTGGGTTGTGTTTTTTTTCCCTCCAAAAGTATCAATATTGAAGGAAAACTCTTCATATTCGTACTTTTAGTACTTAACGATTCACGCAATATATTTTTCAGACACAAAGGCTTTTAAGACCTTCTTGTTTCATGTTCTGAATCACTTGCTTCTTTTAACACACAAACCCTACCGATCCTCTAGTAACCCTCTCTTTCTCCATGGATCCTTCTTCGTTGAAAGTGCCCGCTGGCGACCGTATGAGCCCTACCATGGCTTTGAAAAAGTGCATCGATGAAGAAATCACTAAACTAACAACTGGTGGGTCGAGCGCTATAGATGGGCGTCCCTTTGTTCCTCGTCACAGCAGCCAACAAGAATATGTTCTAGGTCCCATCTTTCGGGAAGCTCCTGACCAGCTCCCAGCTTTATATCCTCGTTTGGAGGATCACTTTCTTCTCTACGAAGGAGGGCTTGACTGGAGCAATTGGAGATTGACCCGGCCTCATCGCTGCTGGCCGACATTGAGAACTGAATGGGAGGAATGGTATGACAGGGTCGTACCTGCGAGAAAAAATGACTTACAGGAGCTCTATATCCTTGACGCCCTTCGTCTTTCCAGGTTCATCATCCCTGAAGACCCCTTTTTAATTCCAGCTGCTTTATGTTTTTGGAATATGGCTTTTAATTTCTTCCAATTCCGATGTGGCATGATGGCTCCCATCATTCTCGATATTTGCCATCTTTTAGGGCTTTCCCCTCATGGTTCTCCTTTTACTCCCAACTATCCGGACCTCCCTGTCAAATTTTCCCTTCCAGCCTTAAATTCTTCTTATAGTGATTTTGTGAAGGCTGAAAATAAAAAGGACGGCCCTGTGAAAGACAGAGAACTCTTTTCCTTCATTTTATACTGGTTATACAAATTTCTTTTTTGCACATCGTCTCAGAGGATTATGCCTGAGTTCGCTCCCCTCGCGAAGGCACTTGTCTTGAAAAAACATATAGCTCTTGCTCCTTATCTTTTAGGCCATGTTTACAGAGCTTGTTCCCAATTTTGTGAAAGACCACTTGATGTTAACCAAGGAGGTCCCCTCTGGGTGCTCCAGCTCTGGCTCTTCGCCTATTTTACTGATCTGCATTCAAAATGCCTAAGATTCCTTGTCCAGGATCCTAGCACTTATGGGGAGAAGTATGCTAGGATTGTCCTTTATCCTGCTTCTTTCGCTTATTATTTTACTTTCTTTTATCAACTCCCTATTTCTCCATCTGCCTCCTTCTTTTGTCCATTCGAAGCCAATAGAGGACCGTCCTGGCTGCAGACTTTTCTGGCTGATAAAGAGTGCTCCATCTCACCTCATAAAGATATATGGGCCTATATATTGCTACCAAGGGAGTTGTTCATTGGCACCTTGAACCCTCGAGCCTATAAGTGCATTTCTGAGGTGTATTGCCCTTCCCAATTTGCCAGACAATTTGGGCTCACTCAAGGAATACCTGTTCCACTCTGCAGTCTCTCAAACATCCACCTTACTGCTAGAGATTTGAGGATATCCAAATCCAAGCTAGAGACGGCAATACTCAAACTGCTGAAGGAATTGAATGAATTTCAATTTGTCCCTTTCCTCCCGTCTGGCCTAGTTTTGAGAAGATTCCAGAACTGGTGGTCAGTCAATATGGAAGTGCGCTTATCCGCATACCCTCATGACTTGTTGATAGGGTTAGGAGTGCCTTCGAAGGCCAAGTCAGCAACGGCTGAGAATATTCCCCATCTTTCTGAAGCTGCCACAACTACTCCTGCGGCTTCATCCCCTCCAGCTAGCGTTACTAGAGCTGCTTCGAAGAAGGGTAAATATCTTCAGATTTCCCTTTTCTTTCTTTTGAATCTTTTGTTCATTTCCTTTACACTTATGTTCTTTGGTGCAGGGTCCCCGCAAAAAGAATCTCCCAAGAGAGCTGAAACTCTAGCTGTCCTCAAAAAGATGCAACAACAAAAACAGAAAAGGAAGCTAGTCCTCCCTCCTGAGGCATCTGAATCTCTGGAAGAAGAAGAGGTTGAGCAAGAGCAAGAAGTGCCCTTGCAAAGAACAAAGAAACAAAAGGTGGCTGCCTCCCCTTCTGATGTAATCGAACATCCTTCTCTCGAGGCAACTACTACAATGATGGGGAAAGAACTTGCCTTTGAAGAATCTGAACCCCAATTTGAAGAAAGGGGAATCGAAAAGGAACCAGAAGCAACACTGCCAAGAAGGAAGAAAAGGAAAGTGACTATTCCTGCTACTGACTTGGTTGAAGACCCCATTCATGAAGCAGCTGCCAAGGCAGTAGAGCAGGAACATTCCAAGGCAATAATTGTTTTTGAAAGGGCTGAAAGGAGACGGCAACAACAATTTTTTAGAGATGAAGCCGCTGCTGCTGATGCACTACAAAGGGAAGCTGCAAGAAGGCGACAAACTGCCGAACATTACTCTCTTCGCACCTCTCCCATCAGTGCTAATACTTCTGGAATGAGTAATTTCTCTCACATTTCCGTTGTTTTTCTCTTGTCAACTTTTGATACTGTATTTTGACAGTCCTTTGTGTTTCTTCTTTTTGCAGCAACAACTACTGCGTCTCTCTTTCCAGTGAGACCTCCCTTGGTTTCAGTTGAAGTTGACCAGATGCAGGATGTGAGGACTACTCAAATTATCCTTCCACTTCCAAGGTCTACACTTCCTGTATTTTCCCTGAGGCCAAGCATTCCTACATCTCTCCTTCTTGGCTTAGAGCCATACCTTCCTTTCCTGACTTTTCATCTTCCTCAATTCACTTCTTCTTCGAGCCTTGCTTTTCCTCCTACCTTCACAGAAATTCCCACTGCTACTCCATCTCTGACGGCAGTTGATCCCCTTACAGAGGGTGCTGGTAGTTCTCCAACTCATAGTTCATCACCTTTACCTACTTCCAGCCCCTCTTCACTTGATTCATTGGTGGCTAAGACCATAGAGGCTGCCAAAGATGCTCCATCCATTTCTCCTATTCCCATGCAGTCCTTCATGCCTTCTACCGCAACACTCTCTGCACCTCTCATGTCTATGGATGAGGTTGATGTTTTTGAGGCTAGATTAGCTAGTCTTTTTGACATACCCTCTACCTCTCCAACATTTAGTGTTGAAGCCGAGCCATTAGTTTTGGCTGACTCTTTACTGGAAATCCTTGAGAGCTCTTCTTCCTCCAGCAGCAAGCCTTTTGCACCTTCTATAGACTTGGACACTTGCTTGGAACTGCTGATCTCTTTTTCAAGGATCCCCTTCGAGGCTCTACAAAGGCCTATCATCAGAAATGGGTTCCTTCAGTGCTGTAAAATTGCTGAGCAGTCCGGCATGAATGTTTCAAGTCATCTATCCCAGGCTGCAGCTACTATTGACTTCTACATTAGCATTTGTCATGCTGCCAATGCTGCGAGTGAGAAATTGGCTAGGGATCAGAGTTTTGTTTCCCAAGTGCATACCGAAGTATCAGATCTTAAGGAACAACACTCCTCTGTCTCCCAGTTTCGAATTCAGCTGCTGGAGAAGAAAGCTCGACTTGAGGAGGAGCTAACTGCAGTAAACCAGGCCTTGGTTCGAACTGACACTAAATTGCAAATCACCAACCAAGAACTGGTCGATCGAAAGGGAGACATGGCTGCAGCTATTCAACTATTTCCAGCATTTACCAATAGAAAGTCTGTTGTACAAAAACAATTGAAACATTGTAATGATTTTTGGACCAATTTGTGGCGCAATGTATTTGATTCTTTATGAAAGAACAAATTTTGTCTATCATTTGAGTAGTCTTGTGTTTTTGTATTTAATGTTTATGTTATCCCTTGTGTTTCCCAAATGGTTGGAAAATAAGGCTTCAAATATCTGCCATTAATCTTTTTGGGATGTACATAACCATTCAAATTTCTTAAATGGTATGCTCCAAAAGGCAGAACTCTATGAATTTGGTATGGTCCTTCCTAGTTAGGTGACCATTTGCCAAACTTATGGCTTTTAATTCCTATTGGGAGTATTGTTTTCCATACCAAATCACCTTCATCAAAGCCAATGTGTTTGACCTTCTTATTATAATTCTTGGCTGCTTTCTTTTTTTGGAACAGAATGCTGTTTAATGCCAAAATCCTGGCTTCATCTATGCCCTCTAATTCCAAGCACATACTTTGATGATATTGCTCAGGATTTAACTGATCTTGGCATCTTACCCTCAAGGATTTAACATTAATTTCCACAGGTAAAACCGCATCATGCCAATATACTAAGGCATAAGGAGTGACTCCTGTGCTTGACCTTGGGGAGGTTCTGTAGGCCCACAAAACATCCAACAATAAGTTATGCCAATCTCTAGGATTATCCTCCACAACCTTTTGTATTCCTTTTTTCAAAGACTTGTTGGATGACTCAGCTTGACCATTGGTTTGTGCATAATATGGGGTGGAATTAACAAGACTAATTCCAAATTCTGCTACAAAAGACTTCACCATTTTTCCATCGAACACAGTCCCATTATCCACTGTTATGGTTTGTGGGATGCCAAATCTATGGATCAAGTCTTTAATGAACCCAATGACTTCTGTTTGGTCTACAGCCTTGTATGGCTTAGCTTCGACCCACTTAGTGAAGTAGTCAGTGGCCACCAGAATGAAACAATGATGCTTCGAAGAAGGTGGGTGTATTTTTCCCATCATATCCATGGCCCATCCTCTGAATGGCCAAGGCTTCACTACGGCATGTAGGTCAGTTATAGGCACATGCCTTATTGTGCCATGCTTTTGACATGCCTGGCAACCCTTTGCATATTCTATGCAGTCTTTAAGGATAGTTGGCCAATAGTAGGAATGCCTTCGAAGCAACCATCTCATCTTTACACCAGGTTGATGAGCACCACAGATGCCTTCATGAACCTCAGCCATGGCTGTTAATGCTTCTTTTGGGCCTAAACATTCTAGCAATAAGCCATCTCATCCCCTCTTGTAGAGAGCATTACCATACATCATGTATTGCATAGACTGCAATTTAACTTTTCTGCTGGCCTTCGAAGATGGACCAGCCAAGTACTGCATTATTGGATGCCTCCAATCCTGTTCTTGTAAGTCATTATGATTGACTTCCAAAACTATATTCCTTTTATTCAAAGGTTGTATTAATCTTTGATATGTTGTTTGGCTTATGTCCCTTTGGGTATTATCCCTTCTCTTGAAGTTCGAAACTTTCTGAGCCACATCATTAGCTCTATTGTTCAAGAATCTTGGAACATGGGTTACATTTGCTACTTGAAACTGAGAAAGCAGATGTAATGCAACAACATAATACGGCAAAATACTTATGCTTTGACACTTGAAAATCCCTTTCACTTGGTTAACCACCAATTGAGAGTCCCCAAATATGTCAACTGCATGTATTTGCAATCCAATAAGGATCTCTAGCCCCACTATTAAGGCTTCGTATTCAGCCTGGTTATTGGAACAAGTGGCTTCATCCACTCTGAAACCATGTGTGGTCTCTACTCCTTGTGGAGATTTAATCACAATACCAATTCCAATTAAGCCATTGGCTTTCGATCCATCGAACCACATCTGCCATGGCTCAACACTGGCCATGCCAAGTTCCATCACCTCTTGGCTCTCTGTTCGAGATGGATGGTCTGCCAGAAAATTGGCTAAGACTTGCCCTTTTACTGCCCTTTAAGGGACATATTCTAAATGAAATTCTGATAAGGCTAGTATCCACTTGCCAATTCTTCCCCTCAACATAGGTCTAGATAACATGTACTTAACCAAATCTGTGGTTGCAATCACCAAGACAGTTGTAGGTAAAAGATAATATCTTAATTTCATTGCAGCAAAATACAAAGCAAGGCACAGCTTTTCAACAGCTGAATATTTACATTCACAAGAATTTAAAAACCTACTAAGGTAATAAACAGCTTGTTCCTTGCCTTCCTCATTGTCTTGGGCCAAGAAAGCTCCCAATGAATCTTCTGCTGCAGCTATGTACAACTTCAAGGGCTTGTTCCCCTTTGGTGGCATCAGCACTGGAGGGTTGGCCAAGTAGGCTTCGATACCTTCGAAAGCAGTTTGATGCTCTGCTGTCCACACAAATTCCTCTTCATCTTTCAGCCTTAACAAGGAAGAAAATGTTTTAGTTTTCCCTGCAGTGTTAGAAATAAATCTTCTAAGAAAGTTAACCTGCCCAAGGAACCTTTGTAATTCTTTCTTACTTGATGGAGGCCTAGCTTCGATGATGGCTTTGGCTTTATTCTGATCAATCTGTATTCCTTTCTTGTGCACTACATAACCCAAGAAATTTCCAGATGATATACCAAAAGCACATTTGAGAGGATTGAGTTTCAGCTTGAACTTCCTCATTCTTTCAAAAGTTGTTTCTAACTGAAACAGATGTTCCTCCATGGACTGGGATTTCACTACAATGTCATCAATATAACACTCTAGATACCCTCCAATGAGATCATGAAAGATAGTGTTCATAGTCCTCTGATATGTAGCTCTAGCATTCTTCAGACCAAATGGCATTTTAACCCATTCGAAGGTGCCAATATTCCCAGGACATCTGAATGATGTCTTGTGGATATCCTCCTCTGCAATGTAGATTTGGTTGTAACCAGAATGCCCATCCATCATTGATAAAACTTGATGCCCTGCTGAACTGTCAACCAACAGATCCACTATAGGCATAGGGTACTCATCTTTTGGAGTTGCTAGATTTAAATTTCTGAAATCAATGCATACCCTCATTTTACCATTCTTCTTGACTACAGGCACAATATTAGATAACCACTCAACATACCTGGCTGTCCTAATAAAACCTGCTTTGAGTAGTCTAAGAATCTCTTCCTTGACCTTCTAAATTACTTCTGGACTCATCCTTCTCGGTTTCTGCTTGTATGGCTTGAAATTAGGCTTCATAGGGAGCCTATGTTCCACTAATGACCTATCCAATCCTGGTAGTTCATTATAGGACCATGCAAAACAATCTTTGTATTTCTTTAGAACAACCAACAACTGGTCTCTGTCCAGAACGTTCAAACAAGCACTTATATAGGTGGGCTGTTGTAAAGAACCTCCCCCTAAATTTACTTCCTCTAAGGGGTCTTGTGTCTGAGAACTTATTGAAGCTTCTTCTTTGGTTTCTACTACCTTCGAAGCAGCCTTCTTGTTTTGTTCTGTTCCCAAGTTCTTTAGTTCAACATCTTTGCCTTCCTCCTCATAGACAAAATCTGTCCATAAGGCATCCTCTTCCTGTATCTCCTGGACTTTTGTTTCAATGTCCAATGCACAGTATTTACCAAGGGTCAAAATTTTGACCTGTGGCTGCTTCTGTTCGCAACCAATTATCATGGCTTCTCTTTCTTGCTCTTGTACTTTCTGGACTATAGCTTTTACATCCAATGTTGAGAATTTAATCAGAGCCAAGGACTTGGCTTCTTGTTCTTCATCTCTTTGCCTACAACCAGGCATCATTGTCATCTTTAACGACAATATCCTCATCAGCACTCTCCTGGACTAAGTGCTTTAGGTGTGTCACTTCCTCATCAGCCGTTACTTCGGCGGAGCCATCAGCTTTCCTCAGTATACTAAGTGGTGTCACCCCCTCAATATACAACTTGGCCTCTGCAAAGTCTGCACAGGCTATGAAGGGTTGAGGATCTGTATCAATTTCCTCTGTCTCTCCATTGCCCAAAGCCATCATGATTTTCTGATGCAAAGAGGAAGGCACACATTTGTTAGTGTGGATCCAATCTCTCCCAAGTAAAGCATTGTACTTAGCATTACTGTCGATTACAAAGAATGCTGTCATGCAGTCCCTGGTTCCCACACTCAAGTTAATGGGTAGAATCCCCTGAGCCATCTGTTTGTCTCCAGCAATGGTTGTGCTGGTTGGGATCAATCTGGGATTCTTTTTCCCTAGTTTCTTCAAAGAAGATTTCAGTAACAAGTTCACTGCTGCCCCATTGTCTATCAAGACTCGGTTCAGTTGTATCCCATCGAAGAAAGCCTTGATGTACAAAGGCTTGACATGCTGTGTCATAGAATTCGAGGGATATTCAAAAGGATATGAGAGGTTGATGCTCACCTCTTCCTCGCTCTCACATTCAGTTTCCATCAGAGTAGCCATTCCAGGATCATCCTGTACCATGCTCACTTGTGACTCTTCACTAGAGACAGGAATAGGATCCATGTCTTGGTCATCTTGGTCCTCATTTCCAGCCTGGAACTCATGAGGCAGTATGTGTACCATATTGACTGACACTGGAGGAAATGAGCCAAATTGGATGGCTGGCTGTACTTTCTTCCCCCCTTGGCTACCTTGCTCAGTGACTTCAACAGCATCCTTCATGCTGCACTCTGGCACTTCGTTGCTAACTAATCCCTTCGAAGGATCTTTCTCAATTGGCTCTTCAGTCAGAAATGTTTGTTCAGCCATGAAGGCTTCGAACATTTCTTCTTCTGCCATTTCCTTCTTTTGGCTCATGCCAATCTCTTCTTCCGTTTCGCTATCACTTTCCATCAGGGCCTTCTCCAACCCTGCCAAACTAGACTTCTCTCTGGCCTTTAGTTCAGAATGAACCTGGGCCAACTATTCTCTGCTACAAACCACTTTGCTTTGTAGAGTCGGTTTTGGAGTATGGTCTGACTTCGAAGTCTTCTTTCCTTCTGTCTTGACCAGTGAAGAACTCTCTCCACTTTCTTTCAAATCTTGCTGGTACTGGGTGTACCTGCGCTGAATCTTTCTCGTTTGTGATCTGGAAATGACTGGAACCATATCTGGTTCCTTTGTCTTTGGGTGTTTCAGCAATACCTAGTTGTTCGGAGCCACCAAAGGAGGCTTGACCATCCTGCCTGGGATTCCAACATCTCTCCTGGCAGGCACTTCCCTAGGTTTGTTTTGCATTACAAACCAGTCTGGGACTCCAGGTACCCACGAACTTGCTGACTCAGATGTTGAACTGCCTTTTTCGAACTTCGAAACCATCTTCGAAGCTGACTGTGAAGGTATGTGCTTGGCTCTGACCTCATGTTTTGAGCCTGATTCAGACCTTTGATGAAGGTAGCCACTTTCTGTCCTGCGTGAGGCTGGTCTAAGAGGCCAATCCCTGGCTTTGATCCCATGAAATTAGCCTCTTTCCAGTCTTCTTTCAGAATGTCTACTCTCCACTCTGTAATAGTTAGGTGGCCGGATTCATGTAAGGGCCTCTTACCTTTAGCATGCATTCTGTCCATTTGAAGCTCAACTAATGGTGGTCGCTGCCTATCACCAGCCGGATACGGCCTTTTGTTGTAAGCGTTGGTTGATTTAGGACGTCTCTGAACATCCCTGTAGTATTGCTTCCCATTAATTGGAAGCCCCTTCAACCACTTATAACTCAGTCTGCACCTGGGACACATCCTCTGCATTACAGCTGCTTCCAAGGAATCATCATCCAATGTTTCTTCATCAGAGTGTTCCTTCTGGCGTGAGAAACCTTGTCCAATAGCTGGTGAGTCTTTAGTGTCCTTCTTGGCAGTTGTCTGGTTGGCAATATGCATCTGCACATTGACCTCTTCCAACTCCTGCAGGGATAGATTCTTGAAGTTTGATACAACCACATTAGCTGTGCTTTCTCCAACTTCTAGAAACGGATTACTGTCAATCCCCATGGCCTTTTCTGTTTTGGCTGGGAATTTCAAACTTCCTTTCCGAATTTGCTCTTGGATCCTGTCTCGAAAAACAATGCAGTTTTTAGTCGAGTGAGACCAAGAGTTATGCCATTTACAATATACTTTTCCCTTAAGTTCATCTGGAGATGGTAGTTTTACTCCTTTAGGCAACTTAAGGAAGTTAGCCGCAAGCAAATGATCAAAAATGTCATCTGCTTTGGTTAAATCGAAAGAGTACTTTCTGTGAAAGTCTTTCTTCTTAAACTGCTGGTCAATTGTTGTATCCTTATGAACTAATGCCTCACAGATCACAGGTTCTTTGCCCACAATCTCTGCTGCATCTATCTCATAATTTGGATCTCTATAATATGTCTTGTACGAGGCATTATTTCGATCTTGTTCCTCTTCTAGTAATGCTTCATATCGAGACACTTTATAGGTTAGTTCGACCAAATCTCTGAATTCAGTTGAGTCAAACTTCTTTCGAAGCCTGAATTCTAAGCCATTTTGAGACAATCTTACAAATTCTGGCTCTAGCAGTATGACTCTACATTTATTTCGAGCCCTTTTAAATCTGGCAATAAACTGAGTAGCCTTTTCTTCAGGCCTTTGACTCAATCTAGCCAAGTCTGCCATAGAAACCTCTGGCTCCGACTGGAAGAATTGGCATGAAATGCCTCTTCCATTTGTTGCTAATTTTGAATGGAGCCAGGTGTAAGGTTGATGTACCATACAAATGCTCCCCAAGTTAGGGAATTTGGGAATAATCTTAATTTCATATAGTTATGATTAGTAAATTCACCGCACTGAGCAGCAAACCGAGCAATATGCTCTACTGTTGATTGATTCCTAGTCCCATAGAAAAGGGTAAAATCTGGTATCCTGAACCCCCTTAGGTATTCATGTACCCTATCTACCCATTCTGGGTATGGTTTTCTGTATACAGGAGCTGGACCCCCCGAGCCATCGGTCCACACATCTCCCTAACGATATCCACAATTTGGTCCCTAGGGACCATATTTTGTGCCTGCTGAAACACTACTGGAGGAACAAACATAGGGTTTAGTGGGCAAACTTGCGCTTGTGGTCCTCTTGGTCCGTAAGGTGGTACATTTGGGACTGGTTGTCCCTGTGGTGTAGGTTGCTGTTGGGGGTATGGGTAACCCCTTTGAGCCTGTCCTGCGAAGGGACCTGCGAAAGGTGTTGGAACAGGTGTTGTGTCCCTTCCATTTACAGGAAAACCCTCCAACCCCCCGGGTATAAATTCGAACAAAGGATTATTATATCCCCTAGTGCCAGGTATGGCTTCGAACATGGGATTTGTAACCATTCTCACGCCAGTTTCTTGTACTTGACCAGATCCACCAACTTGTGTGGCTTCATTGTTGAGTACTGAGGCATTTTGGCCTGCTATAGGCCTCGAAATGGGTTTATACCAAGACTGAGGTAATGGTCTTTCATAGTTCTAATTACTAGTTTGACCATTAGAATGCCCATTAGCCTGCATAGGCTGTTTATCTCTAGCCAATCTTTGCTGAGGGGCATTTAAAACTTCCTCTATGTGTCTTGTGTTTGTTGGTTGGTGGTTATTCATTCGATCCAAAAAGGATGTGACCCACCTTTCCATTGTGTTTATTAATTGTTGTCCCATGGCTTATACCAGGCCATCCCATGGATTTGTTGGCTGGATGGAACAGTGAATGGTCCAATTCCTTGGTTTCGTCCAACATTATGAACATATGGTTCTTGTCCAGAAGTGCTGGTCTGTTCGACCATAGGTTCTGATAACATAGGAGTCTCCACAGGATGTGTTACCACATTATCCTCTGGATTAGGTATTTCTACCTCTCCTTCTACGCCTTCTTCCAGACGTTCATTTTCTCCTTGTCGTCTTCGTCTAGCCATTTTAATTAGTCCCACTGGGCGTGCCAAAAATATATGTTGGCTTTTTGGCTTTTCGAAGGGTATTTTTGTAAATGTGAGCGTGCCAGCAAGAATCAATTAGTCCTTACAGAAATTACAATTGCCAACCAATTATCAGACGATTGTGTTTTAGTTCTTTCAGCCTCAATGAATAGGACTTTTACTGGTGGCTTGACTTAGGAGAAATTAAGAGAAATAACAATTAATATGAAGAACAATCGAAGTATTTCATTAAAATGAACACTTACAATAGTTCAAACTCAGCCTCGAAGAGGTTTACAGCAACAGTCTACTCGAATCTACTTGAAACTACTCCTATGAATCGAAGTGCAGTGCGGGTATTTAAAGTGCAGGTATTTAAAGAACAGGTATTTAAAGTGCAGGAATTTAAAGTACAGAAAATGTAAAACTGGAAAGGAAAATATGAAGTAAAGACTGGTTTGTATAATCTGAGTCTGGGGGTCTTTTCTGGGGACCTCCTTGTTATTTATATTCCTCAAGGATGACCTTCGAACTGCATTTCCAACCGTCGAACTACTCTTCCATGATCGCTGATCATGCTGCCTTAGAAATAGTTCCACTATGCCATCACTTGCAGTTAAGCTTCCCTCTTGTTTTTGAATTTGAATATGAGTAACCGTTGAAGCCACGTCACCTTGTATCTCCTTACTGATCCAGTGCTACTCAGATCATGTGAGAACCAATTTTCACTGCCACGTGTACGATCAGGATCGAAGACTTAAGCAGTCCCCCTATATTACCCTTGCTTTGCCACGTGTCGAATTGTAATTGGCTATTACAAAATATGTAACCAACAAGTATACTAGTTAGTACACTGATTAGTGCATATAATATTATTCTTTTTATAATCATTTTAATAACATGTTTTACTATTATGATTTATAATTTCTAAAAGAACATTACTATATCATTTTATTTTGTTTACGTTGTATACTATTTTTCTGTTCTTATCATTCAAAAGACGCATGGTCCTATGGTCATGATAAATCCCAAGTGAATAAACAAAAGGGTTCTGTTATGGTATGCAACTTACGCCGTACACTTACGCCTTTTCTGTTTGCAGTCATGCTTTTGTTTTCACCTTCCACTTACACTTTTTGTGTAAGTGGCACATGGTGTGCAACCTTGAGGGTTGCACACCTAAGAAAAGTCCTAAACGAAATTAGTGCTGGTTTGACAATGAATTTTTTAGTTGGTTTTTTAATTTTTTTTGACTTTTTTTGTCTAAAACTTTTTTGTTTGTTTGGTTTTTTTGTTTGGCTTTTTTGAATTTTTAGCTTTGTTTTGGGCAATTTTTTTGTTTTTTTGTGATTTTTGACTTTTTGACTTTTTTTTATCCTTTTGTGATTTTTTAGCTATACTCAAAAACTAAACGACCCCCTAAATTGGCTTTCGAAGCCAAATTTCTCTTGCTATTTGAAATGAATAAAATTATACACATCATTGATATATCAATTAGTATACTAACGAATGACACATAATTTTATTGGGTTTGAATCTTTATAATTTGTATAATAAGCGGAGTCTACAATTTTAAAATTATAATACTATAATATGTGTTGATACACTAATTAATATGTGTAATCCACTGATTTGAAAATGGTCACTATAAAAATGAGTTCAACATATTTGCAGTTTATTAATCGCACACAAAATCATGATCAAATTCAAATGTAATAATTATGAAATGGGAGTTGGATAGAATATAAACAAAAATGTACAAATAAAAACCAATCTCAATGAAAAAGCAGGAGTTTGTGGTGCTTCAGAATCACATCTCTTTATATATTTTTTTTTTAATTAAGCATATTTAAGAAATCAAATTAATGTTGGAATTGCTTGTTTTTGGTTTTTTAAAAATACTTTTCAGAAAATTTTATTTTCTTATTTTCTGTGCTTCTTTGTTTTTACTAAATTTTTTAAATATTTTAAGTAATTTTTTAAATTTTTAGACACACCTAACATAAATACACATAAAAATTATAATTTTTGTAAAAAAAATATTTTAAAAATTCACTAAATACAAAAAAATACTAGAATTTAGTATATTTTTCTTATTTTATGTATTTATTAATTTTTTAAAATATTTTTTTACAAATTTTTTATTTTTTAGATACATCTAAGTAAGGTGCATCTAAAAAAATATTTAAAAAATTCTCAAAAGTTTAAAAATATTCACTAAAAATAAAAAATAAATAAAAAATAAAAAACTCAATTTTCAAAAAATTTAATTTAAAAAACTCAAATCAAACACACATATTGATTTAATCAATTCAAGTCAATGCTATATCTATGCTTCAACAAAGAATAATACAGTGTAGCTATAAAGTTAAATTCTATTTTTGCCCATATACTTGGTTTCTAAAGGGAAATATGTTCAATATAAGTAAATATTATTTTTTAAGAGCATTTCTAACACTTATTCAAACAATTTATCAAATTTAAGTAAAAAATTAATAAAAAACTTGATTTGATATAATGCACTCCAATGGTGAGCGAACTTTTCATCAAATCCGGCCAGTCATGCGGCCTAGAGTAAAATTTCGATTGACGAGTAGGTTGCTATGCCAAAATCTGATCGTCCACCAACAGTCACTTGCGAAATTTATTGAATGGATAAAAGTTTCATTGATTTAATGAAAAATATACCCCTGTATTCATTTGATATGAGTTTGATGGAACAATTGGAGTGGAAAAAGTTGACATTTTTCATCAAATTTAAATTTGATGAAACATCTAAGTAAGCGTTGGAGATGGTCTACGTTAACTGGCATTTGGTAAGCTCCTCAATTCGTATAAGATAACAAGGTCTTAGGTAGCCCATTTGAGAATAAGTTATTTTAGTTGACTTTTTGATTTTTTAGTTATTTTAACCTGATTAAAAAAGTTGTGTTTGAGATAACAGTTGAGTTTTTTTTTTTATAGTTGATTTGATAGTTGTGACAGAAAAAGTAAAGAGGACTGATTGAGACCCCCTCAAAACTCCCACCTCCACTACCCCCACACACACGTGAAGGTTGGGGATTGGGGAAAAAAAAAAAAAGTTAGACCAATCAAAAGCAAAAGGGGTCAAAGGGGGTGGGGTCAAAGGGGGTGGGGGCAAAGGGGGTCTTAAACATGTTTGCAAAGAAAAATGGTTATGATTTAGATATGACATTTTGTTTTATTCGTTATTTTAACATATTTTGTTTTTATTGACTATTTTAGTCTAAACCCAACTTCCCAAACTGAGCGGAAAAAATTTGAAAATAAGATTAACTTAAATTTGAGTCACCTTAATAGTAGGGATGTAAATCTGACCCAGCCTGGTCCACTTGGGCTCGGGCTCCCACCAAAATTCGAGCCGGCCCACAGGTCAAAAAATTAGGCCTAGTCCCAAGGGTATTCTAGCTAGTGGGCCAGACCTCGAGCCTGACCTGTGGGCCTGGGCTTGGCATCGGGCTTGGCCGAGCATGACTATTTTTTTTTAAATTCTTTTTTATTTTTTTATCAAAATTTTATTATTTTTCACTAAAAAAGATACTGGGCCTCCGGTAGGCAAAGCCATGGGTTGGGCCTTGAGTGGGCCTTTAAGCGGGCCGATGGACTAGGCTACAGGCCAGGTCGGGCTTAAAAAATGATGGTCCGGGCTCGGGCCTAAGAACTTGAGCTGGGCTCGGGCCCGGACCCAAATGGGCCTAAACAAGCCAAGCCTATCACAGGCCGTGGGTCATTTTTATACTCCTACTTAACATGTCACTGGAAGTTTGTCTCATCATTAATTTCAAGATCACATGATTAGTTGAGGTATATACAAACTAATTCAAACACTAAAAATAAATAAATAAATAAACACCTAATTTACTTTCCCTTGAGGAGGCCGGGGAGGATGGACTAATAGATTAATCTTCAACTACTATGTTTAAATAATTTTTAAATAGCAGTCCACTTTAGATTAAAAAAAAAAAAAATTATTTTATGTTTAAATTCTCATATCACTTTCAAGAATTGTATATTGTGTCCCAAATAGCAAGAATTAATCTTCACATTTTGAAAATAATTTTAAAAAAGAGTAAGAATCATCATAGTCATGCACTTGCTCCCTTTGAAAAGCAAAATCATGAATAAACAACAACATAAATTGCACTGTTCATAAGATTAGGATGTATTAAGGATAAAGTATTCACTGGTCTCATAGATACACTGAACTTTGAATACATCATTGGGACGAAGAACATTTGATATCTACCCCGTCGATGGATAAGTTTAACATTACGAATAAATTTTAGATATGTGTAATTCAAATTAATTTCTACATGTAATCAATTATAAATTAACAATAATGACAGAGACTTCATTTTTTTGGAGATTTCCACAACCTCATAAAATGATTCACACTACTCATGATGTGGTTTTTACACATGCATGAGTAGTTCTCGCACATACATGAGTGGTGTGGATCACTTTGGAAATTGTGGAGTCTCCAAAAAAGGGGTTTCACTCATTTTCCATAAATTAAACATAAAAGTTAATTATCTATTAGTACATCCCATAAAAATTAAACATAAACCCTGTAAAAATTACAATAATGGAGCATTCAAATTCTATCCATTGAACTTATTACTGCCCTCGTTTGGAAAATTTGAAATTTAGTTGACTTTTTAGGCTGAGTTGGGGAAGTTGGTTTTGGTGGGTTAGGGGCTAAAATAGTCACAAAAAATAAAATAGGTTGTTTTAGTCACAAAAAACAAAACATCAAATCAAATCCATGATCATTACACTCCTCTCTCACAAAAAAAGTCAAAAAATTCAAAAAGCCAAAAAGTCCTTCCCAAACCAGGCTTTTTTACCCCAGGCTAAAATAACCAAAAAGCCAACCCACTTCCCAAACGGAGGCTTAATTATTTGACTGTTCTAACTTGACTAAAAAAATTATATTTGAGAAGTTGACTAACTTTTTTTTTTATAGTTAATTTGATAGTTATAAGAGAAAAAAATAAAATAATTATATTTTGAATGTGATATTTTATTTTATTTATAGCATATTTTGTCTTTATTAATTATTTTAACCCAAATAGTTCTTCCCAAACAGGGCCAATGATTACACAATCACTAATACTATAATAATTAAATTTTATTGCACTTAAAAAATTAATATTACATGACCTCGTTTGGGAATATATTATTTTAGTAATTTTTTGACTTTTTACTAAAAGATGTACACAAAAATAGAGAGAGTGATGTATCAATTTATAGTGACTTTTTGACTAAAATATATAGTTGATAAACGAGACCTAAATATATATTTTTTCAACTTTTATATAATTTAGTTTACTATGCGTATTTGGGAAGAAAGTTAGGTTCAAATAACTCATTAAAAGACAAAATAAACTAAAATAACTAATAAAATAAAATGTCACATCCAATCTATAATTTTTTTTTTTCCTCTCACAACTATCAAATCAGTTTTAAAAAAATGGCAACAAACTTCCCAAACAAGACTATATTGATTTAATAAATTTCATCATTAATATAATGATACAAATAGAATGATAAATTATAAATAAATAAAAAATTATTATATAAATTAATTAAAATCTTACAAACTTTTCTTATTATTTTAGTGTCGTGTAATAAAGAAATTCTAAAATCCAAAACAAGGGAGATATTACAATGTGCATTTTAAAAAGATGCATATGATAGGCACATCATAACTTTTTCATAAAATTATACAAATTTTTTTTAACATAAATTATAAAATATCATAACAAAAATTATAAAATGTTATAATTATATCATTCGTAACTTTACAGTGCATATCATAAATTTATCATTTATAATTTTACCATAAAATATCATATGTGGATTCCCTCTGGGAGCATTTCCGTGGTGCGGCATCACGGGTTTCTTTTTGATATTTTGAATCGTTAATTTTGTTGAGCACTTTGCATATATAATTCACAAAAAAAATTAAATCACTTCAATAATTGTTATTTATCACATTTGTCAAAAAAAAAAGAATAATTTATTTTTTAAAACAAAATTGTCATCTATTTTAAAAATAAAACCACTCTAATAGTATATTAAAAAAAAAAAGGGAGAAATAGTAAATCAGTGACAATTTTAAAAATAAATATCAATTTAATGAAAAAATTTATGAGTTTGACTTTTAATGTAATAAAGTTTTCATTAATTTGCATATATTTTTCTTAAATTTTAAAATGATATTTTCCTTAATAATAATAATAATCATATACCATTATTATATTTTGAAAAATAAATTAAAAATTAATTTTTTATTTTTTATAATTTTGTTAAAAAATATATATAAAAAAATAAAGAAATAATGTAATTAAAAACTAAAAAATTTAGTCAAATTGCCAACATCTACCAGACCAATCAAGAGAAGCATAAAGTTCCACACTAAAAAAAAAGTGAAAAGCATAAAATCGGCCCCACGGATAGACCGGTCAAGCAGATAAGGTTTTTATTTTTTTTTTATTTTTAACTTGGGCGTTACGCTTAGTTTAATGTAGTATTTAATTTATATATTGGACAGAAATTTTAAAAAAATAATAATTATGAATTATAATCCTGGCTTATTTTAGTAATATGTTTAAAAGTCAATTTGTTAATTTTTTAACTTTTTTTAAATTATATTATCTCTCTATTTTTTTATATATTTGTTTAAAAAATAAAAAAAAATTAATTTTTAACTTATTTCTCAAAATAAGCCTATATTTAATTCAAATTTTACTTATATTTAATCTTCTTATAAAAAAAAATTGCTCATATTTTTTTGTTTTTAAATTACTAATCAAATTCATAAACTAAGCCGGCCATATTTAGGTGTAGATTATTTTAGTAATTTTTTAACTTTTTACAAAAAAATATACAAAGAAAATAGAAAGAGTGATTTGATAACTTATAATGATTTTTTGATTAAAATATTTAAGAAATATTTGAACTGATCTAAATAAATATATTTTTTTAGTTTTTATAAAAAGATATAAAAAAATAAAAAATAATATAACTTAAATAAATATATTTATATAAATTATGTCAAACACTCCCATAATCCCCATACAAGGCTTAAATTTACAATTGAAACACAACAGTTAGCTCTAAGCGATTTCGGTGGTGGTACATATACTAATTAATGTATATATTAGTGTATTAATTAGTATTCTAATATTATTATTTATCATATTTATTATACAAGTTATAAATATTTAAAATTATATAAATGATACATCATCTGTTAATATATTAATGTGTATATTAATTGATATATATAATATTAGTCAAGGGATTTTTGTGTTTCAACTCGACCGGCGGCTTCCGGTTAAACCGCCCCCACAGTCAAACACAGAACCCCACCCACGGCATCACACACGAGTGGCCTACATCCGTTGCGGACATCATCGTTTTCTCGTGAGTCGGTCAGACTGTCTGTTTAATGCCACGTACAGCTACAATTGACGACTCACACAACCTTGACCCACGTGCTCCGTTATGTTCACACGGAAAATTATTCGGCGTTTTCTAAATAACAATCAAAATGTTGTTTCCTGTTTTTTGATTAGAAAATTTTATTTTCTTATTTTTTGTATTTTTTTATAGTTATTGAATTTTTTAATATTTTAAATAATTTTTTAATTTTTAAATATACTTAACATAAATACACTTAAAAAATATAATTTTTGTAAATAAAATTTTTAAAAAATTTACTAAATATCAAAAATATAAAAATTTAGTATATTTTTCATATTTTTATGTATTTATTAATTTTTTAAAATATTTTTTCACAAATATTTTATATTTTGGATACATTTAAGTAATGTGTATTTAAAAAAGTAACAAAAAAATATTTAAAATTTTAAAAATATTCACTAAAAATTAAAAAAAAAATATGAAAAATAAAAAATTTAATTTTCAAAAAATTTAATTCAAAAAGTTGAAACTAAAATTTTGTTTTTATTTATTGATTTGACATTTTAGAGAGCAATAGTGGCCCATGGATGGCGAAGAAGCCAAGCGTCTCTTGTGTCACCAAAAGGTTTTCAAACGATTTGAATAAAAAAAAACCTTAGTCCAACTAATTCACACCAAATTCTTTAAATTTTTAGTTAAATTAAAATTATTTTAATATTTTATTTAGTCACTTTTTAACACATATTACATCAAACTCTTTATTCTAACTTATTCTTACTAAATATTATTTTCTTATTGTATTTATTAGTCTTTCTTTTTTTATTATAATGATAAGTTACCAGCTAAAAAATTCTTTAAAAAAAATAAAAATAAAAAAATTGCCGTTGACCGGTTGATCGGCCGGACGTCCGGCCAAATTTTCAGACGGACATTCGGTAACACACAAGTAGCGATGAACAGTGTCTCACTTGTTGTAACGAGTTATTGTAACCATTGTAAATTTTGACGAGCTGCAAGTGAGTTTGATGGAGTTGATTTTTTAAAGTTTTTAGCTAAAAAATAATTTTGAAGAACTTGATGAGAATGCTCTAAAAGTTTACAAATTCATACCAAAATATCTAATTTTAAATTTTATTTTATTTTTTATTAATAAGTCCAAAAATAAAATTTTAAAAGTTAGTTGAAATGATTTAAATAAATATATTTCTTAACTTTTTATAAAAAAAATATACAGAAAAATAAAAAAGTGATGTGACCTAAAAGATAAAAAAATAAATTAGTACACTTTTTTAATACATCCCAAACAACCTCTTAATCCAACTATTTTAAGTTTACAATCCAAACTAAAGTTTCTTACAAATTATATGTAATCTTTAATTTTATACTTAAAAATGTCATAAAGGTAATATCTATTTTGTTTGATGTTTATTTTTTTTTTAATGAGTGATTTTTTTTATTATTGTAAATTGAATATTATTAAATTATAAAAACAACATGACTATATTTTTATCTTTTTGAAGTAATAATTTTTGTTCATGTCTTAATTTGTATAAATAAAATTTATTAATTATATATACAAACATACTGTGTGCAGGCATTAGTAAAAACTTACATACGTAAACACATTTTTTATTTTTATTTTTTGTATACAATAATATTACATACAAAAAAAATTTTGCTTAAAAATATCATATCAACTTTGAACTATTTTATACAACTTCTTTTCAAAATAATTTTTTTTTGCATAGATATGTTTTTATTTTATTTTATATATTCATACTATTATATAAAGTAAAAACTTGAATATTTTATATATTCAATTTTTTTTTTTTTTTTTTTTTTTTTTTGCATGTCAAGAATACCCTTTATTATTTTTTTTAAAAATTTCGCCCCATAACGATTTATAAATAATTCATAAAATAATAAAATTTTATTTTATTATAAAAATAAAATTCTATTTTGTTCGTTTATGTAACCCATGCAAATTTACCCACCCATTTGCCTTGATAGAAAACTCTAATGTACTATAGAGGCTACTTTTGGGAAGAGATAAAGGGGTGTTTTGGGAAGATGGTAAAAATCAGCTTTTTTGCTTTTAATCAAGATTTTTTATAGTGGTTTGGGAAGTTGGTAAAAAGTTGATTTTTAGTACACTAAAATGACTAAAATAGCCTCACCCAACTTAAAAAATTACTTTTAATCCAAACTCACAAAATATAAATACTAAGGGTAATTACGTAATTTTGCCACCAACTTTTTGGCTCTTGCCAAATGAACAAAGATGAAAAATCAGATTTTTTGATAAAAACGCAAACCATGCGTTTTTATCTCTTCCCAAAATGGCCCAAAGACGTGGCGTCTGAGATAAAGACGCAGACGCCAGACGCCAGCGTCGTGGGGCAAAAATTCATTTGGCATGCTGATTATAATCGAAAACGTCAAATTACGATACTGGCCTCACGTTGGAATTGGTGCCATTATCATGCATGGCAATATATTAAATTGGGTGAGGGCATTTCGGTAATTTTATAGTTCTACACCATGACATGACAACTTAAAAAAATATTATTTAGAAAACCAAAAAAATAACTTTTTACCAACTTCTCAAGTCACTTAATAAAAAATTCAAAAATCTTGGTTAAAAAAAAAAACTGATTTTTACCACATTTCCAAAATAGGCGAGCATATCCTACTTCAAAGATTTGTTAACAAATCTTGGAGAATTCAAAACCAGCCCTGACATTTTATATGTTATTTCTTAAAATTTTATACAAAAATGATGTGTTTTATAATTTTAATCAATAATTATTAATTTAGAATAACATTCAGATTTGTTATAAGAATCTTGAATAAAACGAGTACGTGCACACTTTAATTGCCGAGAAATTATTTATGCTGTGTTTGGTTAGAGGATTTGAAGAGGAATTTGGAAAGAGAAATAGAAAAGGTAGGTGAAATGTGAATAAAACATATCTTTATTTCACCTAATTTCACACACATTTTCCCTTTTCTTTTCCAAATCCTTCTCCAAATCCCCAAACCAAACACAGCGTTACAGTATTTTCAATGCTTACACTAATTTTTCATAAAATTTGAATAAAATTTTGGTAAAAAACTTCATCTGATATCATGCGTTTCAACGCTAATTTTTTAAGTTTCATTAAACAACCAATTGACCGGGAGGACAACCAGCAATGGACAACTTTACAAGCAACAATGAACAACTTTGAAAGTAATTGCGGACAACTGGCCGATCATCTAATGTGCATAAAGCTTCAACTGTTATCTGCAAAAATTTGATAAACGTTGAAACCTCCTTCAATTTGACAAAAGTTTTGAAAACCTCAATTGATATGAGTTTGATGTCAACGTTAAAACAAAAAAAAGTGAACATTTTTTTATTAAATTTAAATTCAATAAACAATCTGAGCAAAGATTAGAGACGCTCTTAATAGTTTATAAGTAATACTCCACATCATTTATCACTCGGCCAATCATCTCTAAAAAAAAAATCTAACAAAAAATATTAAATCTCAATTTTAACAAATAAATGTCAAATTGGCCCAACGCCACACATGGCTGAAACTGACCGGTCACGGCCGTAGCCGGTGAACTCCGACGACGAAAATGATAAACAATTCCTCTCAATCTGGTAGCTTCCAGGAAGGACTCCATACCTCATTAATAGAAAATAAATGTAAAAATAAAAAAGTCCTGTTCACACCTTATAAAACTAAGACTTGGTCACTGCTCTGCTCTGTCCATTCTTAGTCCATTCTCAGTCAGACCTACTCTTCGCTCTCTCTTTTTCTTCTCATTCTTATTCTTTAATTTCATTGCTACCCAGTTCGTTTAAATCTTGTATCTGTTAATCTTCACTTCCTATTAAGCTTATTCTTCATATTTCACTAGTACCCAGTTTGTATAAATTCTGTATTCTCTCTCTCAATTTTCAGTTCTAATCATTTCATTTGTTCATATGTAAGTAAATGGTTTCTTGGATTTGAAACTTACGTTGTTTATTCATTAAATTCTCAAACCTTGTTGTTTTCTTGGAAGAAATTCATTAATTGTAGAGTTTATGGAAACCTTAATCCGAGGAAACAAACATTCAGGTTCAATGAACAGTTTCAAATTCAACCACAATACAATCTCATCATTTTCACAAACAAATTTTGTGAATCATGAGTTTGGTATCATTCCAAATGTTCCAAATCCTAGCAATATAGCTCAACCCTCCGATCCGGATTCTCCGGAAGATGAAAATACAATTCTCAAGTACATAAGCCAGATGCTTATGGAAGAGGAGGATTTGGAGCACAAGCCTTGCATGTTTCAAGACTGTATGGCTCTCCAAGCTGCTGAGAAATCTTTCTATGATGTTCTTGGAGAGAAATACCCTCCTTCTTCGATCGAAAATCAACACCCTTTGTCTCTCCTTAATCAAAATGCAGATAGCCCAATTGATAATTTCACTGGAAATTGCAGTAGTCAGAGCAGTAACAGCTCTGTTACTGTTGACAACTTCATCGAGTCTGCCTGGTTTCGCGATCGCGACAAATTTGAACGCTCTTTTACGCAGTCTTCTCATGGTGATTACAACTTTGATTCAGTTTTGCAGTCATTTGACTCATCAAACAGCTTCTTTAACCAGTTTTTCCAATACAAAGATCATGGAAACAACGATGAAAATTCAAGGGTAGTGGTGGATACTGAGAAGAATGGGAGAGGCAATTCGCCGAATGGGTCGAGGGGAAAGAAAAATCATGATAGGGAGGAGAGTGATTGTGTGGAAAGTGGGCGGAGTAACAAGCAGTTGGCTGCAAGTTCTATTGATGAGTCTGATGAGGAACCGGAGATGTACGATAAGGTGTTGCTTTGTCCTGGTTTGAATCCTCATTTGCACGAGGACTCCGCGTCGTGTGTTGATGATAACTATGTTGATCATAATGTTGTTGCCAGAGGGAAGCTACCTAGAGGATCAAATGGAGGAGGAAGGCCGCGTGGTAAGAAACAAGGCAGTAACAAAAAAGAAGTTGTGGATTTGATGAGTCTGTTAACTCAATGCGCGCAAGCTATCGCGAGCAGCGACAGCAGAACCGCAAATGAACTTCTGAATCGGATTAGGCAGTATGCTTCTGCTTACGGTGATGGTACTGAGAGGTTGGCTTATTACTTTGCTAAAGCGCTGGAGGCGCGCTTGGCTGGTGCTGGAACAATGTTGTACACAGCTTTTGTTTCAACCGGGATATCAGCTGCCGATATCTTGAAAGGTTACCAAGTTTATATCAAAGCATGCCCTTTCAAGAAATTGTCCAACTTCTATGCAAACCGATCAATTTTGAAACTATCAAAGAAAGCAACGAGGCTTCACATAATCGATTTTGGTATTTTGTATGGGTTCCAATGGCCCTGCCTGATCCAACGCCTCTCCATGAGGGAAGGTGGGCCTCCTAAACTTCACATCACAGGAATCGAGCTTCCCCAGCCTGGTTTCCGGCCAGCAGAAAGGGTTGAGGAGACGGGGCGTCGGCTAGCAAAGGATTGCAAGCGATTTAATGTCCCGTTTGAGTTCAATGCCATAGCAAAGAAATGGGATACCATTCAACTTGAGGATATCAAGATTGAAGCGGATGAGGTACTTGTTGTGAATTGCTTGTACCGGCTTAAAAACGTTCCTGATGACACGGTAGTGGTGAGTAGTCCACGAGACATGGTTCTAAACTTAATCAAGAGGATTAATCCAGATTTGTTTGTCCATGGAGTTCTCAACGGGATGTTTAACGCGCCCTTTTTTGCCACTCGGTTCAGGGAAGCGCTCTTCCACTTCTCGGCACTGTTTGATATGTATGACGCTAATGTACAGCGTGAAGATCATTATAGGATGTTGTTTGAGAAAGAGACCTATGGAAGGGATGTAATGAATGTGATAGCGTGTGAGGGTACTGAAAGAGTTGAGAGACCGGAAACATACAAGCAATGGCAAGTTAGGAATATGAGGGCTGGGTTCAGGCAGCTACCGCTTGACAAGGAGCTCGTGGAGGAGGTGAGGAGGAAGGTGAGGCAGGGTTACAACAAGGATTTCGTGGTGGACGAGGACAGTAACTGGATGCTGCAGGGTTGGAAGGGGCGAATCATCTACGCCATCTCTTGTTGGAAGCCTGCGAAAGAGTACTAAAAATTGATTTTGTTGATGAATGGAGGCAATATATATGTACCTTCCAAGGTGTTTTTGGTTGATTTTCAATGTAGCATTTTTACTTTTGATGCTAGAAAGGTTTCTTTTGCAACCACTTCATGTGGTTTTGATGTACTGTTGTAAAATTCTTTAGTTCATCTTGAGTTTTTTAATATGAATAATTCAGTGGTTTACAATCTTTGATATTCATTGGTAAGATGTTTGCATAAACTTCTGGAAAGAGTAAGATAACTCAACCTTATATAACCTATTAAATAATCAAATACAAATGTAGATAGATCCTCTAAAAATGATAACTCAACCTTATAGAACCAAGGTGCTTTATGAAAGTTAAAAAATTTATAAAAAAAAAACAAAAGAACACTTCCCATGTTGTCTTAGATTTCCTGCTAACATGCTTTTTTGGTTTATTTTTTTATTTTTTAAAATTTGGACGGAGGGAGGGTTATTTTTATTTTTCATTTTGAACCAACATTTCTAAACCAAGCATAGATTTTATTAATTTAGAGAAAAAAAAAACATGAGATATAACGAAGTTAAAAAAAACTCATAACTAAAACAAAGAATGCTCTTAAAGGAGACATGTTCTAAGATAAGTTGACTAATTTACATCAAAATAAAACTCTCACAACCCATGAGACTACAGAAACCTAAACCATCTTCTTACCCCAAGAGGCTAAGAAAAAACAAGTATAACAAATGAAATACAATAATATTGAGGAGCAAATATATTAGGTTCCCTCACTACCCGAGCGAATAGGTGCATCCATCTTTCGCATAGGCATTGGACCGTACCGTTCTTCTTATTTGTGGATAGAAATTTTAAAAGCATTTGCTTGAAAGTGCTAGAAGAACCCATCTTTACACTCAAATCCTTCATTTGTTGCTGACTTTTCTTTTAAGCCTTTTCCTATTTTCCTCCATTGAAGAAGGTTCATACACACTTGAAATAACTCGAAGTGTGAGGAGAGTACTCCTTTGTTGACCTCTGTTTGATCCTTCACTTCTTCCTCTCTTCCTCCTCACTTGTCCCACATCAATTATAAATTTCAAAATTAGTTTTTCCTTTCGCTTTTTCTTTCCTTTTCCAAACATGATCGATTGGGGAGCTTTTGAAAGTGGTGCACTTTGAAATGGCACAACTGAAATATTTTTGCATTTGTTGCAAAATGGGGGGCTTCCATGAAGCACCACTTTGATTTCATGTATGATATCGTCCCTATGTTAATCTTATAAAAGAGACTTGTGCGGGGTAAGTCATTGGTTGTCTCAATCTCAATACACACCCCTGCACAATTAAAAGATCTTTTCCTAATTCAAGTGGAATTATCAAAGGGTAGCTGTGCCCAATATACTTCCCAAGTGCCTTAGCCCATTATCATGCCATACTTGCATGGAAAATTGAAGTATTCACACAAAATTGGCACCTCTAGTCAATTCAATTTTGGTGTGCCCTCTTCAATGAGGAATTTTTCAATATTCTCATATTATCAATCTTATTCATGAATGTAATATTGGGATGAGTATAATCGACCTTACTCACTTTGATCAGTTGAGTAAGAGACAAGGTCAGTCTCATCTATCTTTTTTTGTTCGGCTAGATTATTCAAGTGTACTATGTATACTACAGTAATATTTCGAGAGTATTGAATAACTTTTTCTCATGATTAATAAGGGTATCATAGTTATAATATTCACTTAAATGTTCATATAGATATATATATATATATATAGGGAATATAATGCAGATTAATTACTTGCATGAAGTTGTGCAATATATGTCTCTTCTGCCTTGGCTTAGTGGACAAGTTGTTACTAAAGGGGATGTCTTAAAAAGTGATTTGTTTGTGCGGTGCTGTCTTCTTTTCTATTGACCCACTGTCTGAAAATGAGATGAAATGTTCATTACCAATTCCAAATGGGTGATGAGGGTCCCTTCCCATTTATTGAAATTCCAGGAAGTTTCTAGAAATTAGTTGGATTCAAGGAGTATTTGAATATAAATAAATAAATAAATAAATAAGGATTTTTTACATAATTCTATTACTTAACTATTTTAGTTTTGTTTACCATTGCTCTTAAAACATTCCATTAACAAATGAGATGTCTTCCCTCCCCTCTATATTGTGTGGATTAAAAGGTGTAGGATATTATGTACAAATTGTTCTAATTCAATCATTTTAGAATTCATATTAGCATTAAGGCATGTAATAAGTGTACAGTTATCAACTATCTTGACTCAAAAAAAATTCATGAAAAAGTTGTATTTCTTTAGAATCTACTCAAACATTTAGAAATTGATTAATGGGTAAAGATATACATACTTAATGTCTCGAGAAACATGCCCCAAGTCCTAGTAGCCCGCTAAATCTTAAAACCAAACTAATTTTGGAGCAATTTTATGATAATGAAACCAACTAGCAAAATGTATAATGACCAATGCACACATTGCAATACAATAGTTGAAATTCACAATTTATTCCAAATGCTTGCCAAATATACATAATTTCATGCTTATATGCATGAATAAAGTCATATAATTACAATTATCATAATAATCTTATTTTTTAATAAAAGACTTATAAATTAAACAAATCAAATTATCAAATTAAAACCATTAATTAGTCCATGGACTTGAATTGCAACTGCCTGCATCCATCTAAGTCGAAGTTCACTTCTATGTAAATCACTCCATTTATTTTATATATATATATATATATACACACACATATATATGAGCAAATTATATTAATTTCTTTCAAACTATCGACTATTTACATAATCCTATTTGTACAAATTCAAATTTGCTCATAAATAAATTACCCTATCTTATCTTTTATAAAAGTTTAATATAATTATCATGTGTACAGTACTTGGTAATTTTTCATTCAAATGTCTGACAGATGACTAACACAATGACTTAATGTTCAGATTCAAATAATTTAAAAAAATAATTACTGAATTTAAAATATTATAAAAATAAAATATAAATAATCAATAATTTAAAGAGGTTTAATATAATTTATCCTTCATTTATTTATTTGTGGACATCACGCCACTTATAAGTGGGGGGAAAAGTGGAGTGCAGGGAAATCATTTTTTTGTTTTTGTTTTGGTTTTTGTTTGGGTGGAGCCAGTGATAGCCTCTAGTAGAAAGTAGAAATATAGAGAGAGGGGTCTCGATCGATGTTTAAAGGGGGAGGAACCTGGTCCATATGACTTCGGATAATTTGTCCGGACCTTTTTGGCCGAGGGCTATATTGCGAATACCCATCTTAGGTCGGCGTCAACCACATAATTATTGCTAACTTTTTCCTTTTTCACTTCATAATCACTGTACTCTTATGCTATACTACAATAATACAAAAACAAGTGGTATATGCTATTGAATATTTTTAGCTTTATGATTGATTCGATGTTTCCAAAACAAAATTATATATAAAAAACAAAACTCATATCCTGTTATTTATGTAATTAAATAAATTGTAATGAATTCAGTAATATATATTGCAATTAATAAAAAATTATACAATAGTTTCAAAATATTAAATAGTCATATTTTTTTACTAATAGTTCGTTTATTATATTTTTTATGTTCCTCAATTACTCAACACAAATAATTAATATTCTATTTTCTTCATTAATCATACTATGATAAAATATTACGTAACTGTACTGTACTGTTGAACTATGAAATAATCACCCGCAATTTATATAATTGCTCCAACTGGGCCCAAGACATTAGTGCTTGGGGTTATACTATTATTCATCATTAAGACTATATTGGGATCTTATATTTCAGAAGATATTTGTGAAGAGAAAAAAACAAGATAATTTAAACCTCTCTTTTATTTTTCTTTGCAAATCCTTGGCAAATTTAAAATTCAAATCCAAACATAACCTAAAGAAATTGATGACTTGCGTCTTTTTTCTTTTCTTTTTTTTCCAAAGCCAACTCAAAACTGA
Source organism: Camellia granthamiana (assembly GCA_036172215.1). Taxonomy (NCBI): domain Eukaryota; kingdom Viridiplantae; phylum Streptophyta; class Magnoliopsida; order Ericales; family Theaceae; genus Camellia; species Camellia granthamiana. The sequence continues at coordinate 35,188,848 of CM069915.1, read as the reverse complement.
ATGTTTGATTATGGTCAAACATATTTCTCCGGAAGTTGTAAATTATCACATTTTTATACTACATTACGTTAATAGACTTAAGTTGTGAAACCAATACACCAATGCTTTGTTAACAATGAAATGATAGGCAGAACACGGTAACTCTAACACTATTATTAAATTAATGATAATACTTTAGAGCTAACAAAACTATCTTTGAGTTTATTGGGAGAACTTGAGACATTTTTTAATAATAAAACAAATTCCGTAACTTGTAATTAAGGTACTCTGGTCAAAGATCAATTTTTAAAAATTTTGAACCAATAGGTCAAGCTCTATTCTTTTGGGGCCAAAAGTACATTTATAATTTAAAAGGCCATTTTACTTCTACTTACTTGTCTATATATTTACTATCTACCTATCTCTAAACGATATATATTTGGCCACTTGTCATCTATTTATTCACATGTTATCCCATTATCTATCTACGTGCTGTATATTTATTTATTTTGTTGATGAAAATACTAGAAAAATTATATTTTATTAATAAATAATGTAAAGAAAATAAGATACAACTAGATTAGGCTGAGGCACGGATATCTTGTTTTTTTTAAGGAGATCAAGCCCACTGCGATAGGAAGAATCCAAATACCGATGCAACAGTCACAGATAAGTAGATCATCCACATATAGGCTAATAATCACATATGCATTCTCACAAATTTTATAATATATGCACTTATCACATTCATTAGTCTTATAGCCATTCTCAAGCATGTAGGAATCAGATTTCTCATGCCACTGTTTAGGAGCTTGTTTTAAACCATAAAAGGATTTAGTTAGCTTACACACCTTGCTTTCTTGCCCAGGCTCCACAAAGCCCTCAAGTTGGTCCATATAAATCTCCTCATCTAGATTTCCATTTAAAAATGTTGTTTTCACATCCATTTGATGGATTTTTAAATCATAAATTGCAGCCATTGCTATCAACAGATTAATGGATGTAACTCTAGTAACCGGAGAAAAAGTATCTGTGGTAGCCGAATAAAAGCAGACGCAGATAGGCAGTGTATATTTTCCCTATCGATGTATAGTATGCACTCGGCCCCACCCTGACGCTTCAGATGCCGAATAAGTTGAGCAAGGGCTGATTAAAAGTTGGAATACAGCATAATAGGGGGCCGAGTACATAAGTACATGACATCAAGAGCGAGCCCTTCCTAGAAGACCAGGAGTGTATATAAATAGAAGAACGACGAACAAGAAGAGGTATGTGAGAATTAGTACGCTTAACTTAAGACACACGCAATTTAAAGAGCATACATTGACTTATCCGTCAGAGTGCTAATTCTGGCACCCCCGACCGGAGTGTTTATTCTTTTTCAGGCTTCCAGCTGAGGATCTCGCGCGTCCCATTGGATCCAAAGAGTATTTCCAAATCACCTTCCCCACAATTGGCGTCGTCTGTGGGAATACTCAACCACATCCATGGCGGGCGCAACGGAAGATCCTCCGATAATCGCTGATGAAACTACAACAAGAGATGATCTCACCCCAACAAACATGCTGGGACCAGAGACTATTGTCGCAAGACGCGCCTTGAATTTCGACTCACTCTCGACTTCAGCGCATGAGACAATGCAAGCGATCATGGAACAAGCAAAGCAAAACGAACAGAGGTTGAAGAACATGATCGCTGAGAACAAACGTCTCCGTCAAGACTTGGCCTTGGAAGTGGCGAAATCCAAATAAGCTGTACGCCAAGATCCGGAACGACCTCTGAGGGCAGATGGTCGACGACCTCGAGCCCGATAACAAGACACTGACAGCGACTCCGACTCATTATCCCCAGAGCCCAAGAAGAAGGGACGACCCGAGACTACCAGTTCCTCTGAAGAGAGTCCACGTATAAGGCATAAGCGAAAACGAAATGGTTTAGACAAAGAGGACCAACACGATCCCTTTGTGCGACGGATCGCAAAGGCAGTATTACCCAAGAAGTTCAAAGCCCCGTCGTTCACCTTGTACGACGGGAAATCGGATCCTACGGATCATATCAGTCACTATAAGCAAGCCATGACATTGCATGTAGACGACGAAGCTCTCATGTGCAGACTATTTCTAAGCAGTTTGGGACCGTTGGCAGTCAGATGGTATTATAAGTTGGAGCTGGCGTCGATTAAGAGTTTCCATCAATTTCAAAAATCCTTCAGGGCAACATTCATCACCAATGAGGTCCAGCCGAAACAAGCCGACTCTCTCTGGGCAATGCAGATCCAGCTAGGAGAAACACTAAGAGCGTATTCGGCGCGCTATTGGGAGTGTTTTAATCTTGTTGATGACGCTTGCAACGACTCCATGGCCATCACCGCCTTTAAAATGGGTTTGCATCCTGACAGTGCTCTCTACAGCTCCTTGACTAGAAGACCCCCCAAAACAGTCTGGTCGTTGATGAAGAAAGTTGAGGAATACTGCAAAGTGGAAGATGACGCCTTGCGGGTTAAAGTCAGAAACGTGGCCAACAAAACGGCCCCTTCTGAAATTGCTCAGCCGATAAATTCTGTACCACTTCAAAGCCCTAAACCACGGCATCGGGCTAAATGAGACAAGAGACGGGATTCTCGCCGATCAAGTGACCAATGCCCCCACCGAGCAAATGAACAACTGCAAGTCGATGGTAGGCCCACAAGGCGCGCCGACAAGAAATACATGGAGTTGTCAGAGCCGATCAGCGCGGTTATGTCCATAGTCCAACACCTTCCGTTCTTCAAATGGCCGTCCAAAATGATGGGACCTCCCGATACGAGAAGACGGGATAGGCGGTGCGAGTATCACAAAGATCACAGCCATGACACTGAGAGTTATTATGCATTGAAGGATCACTTGGAAGAATTGGTACAAGATGGTCAGCTACAACAGTACATCCGAAAATTCAACTCAACCAAAGCAATAGCCTTATGACAAGATTCACCTCCACTCGGCATGATCCACATGATTTACAGCCTGCCAATGTCATCCGCGGTGCATACGATTTAGTCGCATCCCGACCCTCAAAATCAACTCACTCCAGCTAAACGGCCCCATGAAACTGCGAGCATTGCTTTCGATGATTCAGATTTGGCCGGAGTGACACTTCCCTACATCGATCCCTTGGTAATCGAGTTACGCGTAAACCGATTCACTGTTGAGCGCGTACTCATTGATCCGGGGAGCACATCGGAAGTTATGTATCACAAGACATTCACCAAACTCAGCTTCTCCGAATCGAATCTTTCTTCAGCTTCTTATCCATTATTCGGCTTCAATGCGAATCCAGAATACCTATTGGGGAAGATCACATTACCCGTTCAAGCAGGCTCCCGAACAATGGATATGGAATTCTTGGTCGTCAAGCTGCCATCGCTGTATAATCTCATCATGGGGCGAACTTGGTTGCATACTATGCAGGCCGTGCCAAGCACCTATCATCAGCTGCTACGTTTCCCGACAGAATGCGGCATTGAGCAAATTCGTGGCTCCCAAAAATCGGCACAAGCATGTTATCTCCTTGCTGGAAAGACGCCAAAAGAGTTGCAAGTGAATTCTATTGAGGTGCCGGATCGAGAGAGCCTCGACAATGTTGGGCGGCTCCCAAGTGAAAAGGCCACGGAAGCCCTAGATCAAGTTGAGATTGACGGAAACCCAGACAGGTTCTTCATGGTCGGCGCCTCCCTGAATCAAGCCGACAGGCAGCAGCTAATTTCCTTCCTACTCGGCAACCTTGATGTATTTGCGTGGACTCCATATGAGATGCTGGGTGTAGATCCGTCTGTTTCGGAAAACCGTTTAAAATGTTGACTCTAAATGCAAGCCGATTATTCAGAAAAGCCAGCGGTCAACCGCAGAGCACATTGCCGCCGTTGTTGAAGAGGTTGACCGGTTGCTTGACGCTAAGGCAATCAAGGAAGTGACCTACCCTACATGGCTCTCGAATACTGTGGTTGTGAAGAAGAAAAATGGGACTTGGCGAGTCTGCGTTGATTTCATGGACCTCAACAAAGCCTGCCCCAATGATTGTTTTCCCCTACTCAGAATTGACCAACTTGTAGATGCTACGGCACGTCACCAGCGTATGAGCTTCCTTGATGCCTATAGAGGCTACCATCAAATTGCCATGCATCCGGAGAACCAAGACAAAACTGCATTCCTCACCCCAAGAGAAATCTATTGCTATAAGGTTATGCCTTTTGGGCTGAAGAATGCAAGGGCAACTTATCAAAGGCTAGTCACTGCCATGTTCAAGGAGCAACTCGGCCACACTATGGAAGTTTACATTGACGATATGGTGGTCAAGTCCAAAGAAGAGCAAACTCATCTAACCGATTTGGAAGAGACATTCGGCATTCTACACAAATACAGAATGAAGTTGAACGCTTCCAAATGTGCCTTCGGGATCGACTCTGGCAAATTCTTGGGTTACATTGTCAACCACCGAGGAATCGAAGCCAATCTGAGGCAAATCACCGCAATCTTGGAACTCAACTCCCCTCGATCGGTCAAGGAGGTTCAGAAGTTGATAGGGATGGCCGCTGCACTTAACAGGTTCATCAGTCGTTCCACGGACCGCTGCCGACAATTCTTTCAGACATTACAGCAAGGTAAAGCTTTTGAATGGACCTCCGAGTGCGAAGCCACTTTTAACGGTCTGAAGGCTTATCTCCGATCTGTTCCACTTTTAACGACACCATCGGCAGGCGACCCGCTCATTTTATATCTGGCCGTCTTCGACCGGGCTGTCAGCGCCGTATTGTTAAAGGAAGAGCTTGGAAAGCAGCGACCAGTGTATTATGTGAGCAAGGCAATGGTTGAGGCCGAAACCCATTACCTTCCACTGGAAAAACTCATCCTAGCCCTAGTCATGGCGGCAAGAAAACTGATGCATTACTTCCAGGGGCATAGCATCAGGGTACTAACAGATTACCCCCTCCGATCAGTACTACGTAGTACAGAAGCATCAGGGCGTGTTTCGAAATGGGCTCTCGAACTCGGCCAGTACGATATTCAATTTCTGTCTAGAACCTCAATCAAGGGGCAAGTGCTTGCTAATTTTGTAGCCGAATTCACAGGGGGTGTTGCCGATTTCAAGACCGACCAAACTCAACCTAAGCCGAATTGGAGAATTTATGTGGGGGACATTTGGCAGCTGTATTGTTACGGGTCATCCAATCAACGGGGCAGTGGAGCTGGAGTAGTAATCATGGCTCTCGACGGCGCAATAATTGAGCAGGCCGTCAAACTCGGCTTCGAAGCATCAAATAACGAGGCCGAATACGAAGCCCTTCTAACTGGTTTGCGGAATGCACATCTTCTGGGTGCTCGACGCTTGCTTATATTTTGCGATTCAAAACTGGTGATCAATCAACTAAAGGGGGAGTACGCGGCCAAAAATGACCGTATGGCGACTTACATGAAAACGACTAACTCCTTACTGGAAAAATTTGACCATCATGAATTGAATCAAATAACACGTGATTAGAACACACATGCAGATGCCCTGGCTTGCCTAGCCTCCTCCATTAACTCAGAGATTAAACGAACCATCGAAGTAGGTTTCATCCCGGAGCCGAGCATTGGCCCTTCGGAGGAAGTCCAGGTCAATGTCATAGTGTCAGGACCGAGTTGGATGGACCCCATTGCTGCATTCCTGTCTTCCGAACTGCTTCCAGCGAACAAGAAAGAAGCTCACAAGTTGTGAAACAAAGCCCTACGATACTACTTGGATCCGCAAGGAAAGCTTTATAAAAAATCTCTTTCTGGTCCATATCTAGAATGCATGCATCCAGACAAAGTCGAAGAGCTTTTGACTGAAATACATGAAAGCAGTTGTGACGCACATTCTGGCAGGCGCTCTTTGGCTCATCGAGCTGTGACACAAGGGTATTACTGGCCGACAATGAGAGCCGATGCCGAGTGTTACGTGAAAAATTGCGAACAATGCCAGAAGTTCTCTCATCTGATTCACCTGCCTGCTGAAGAGTTAAGCTCCATAACCAGCCCCTGGCTGTTTGCTCAATTGGGACTTGACATCGTTGGACCGCTGCCTCGTGCTCCGGGTAACAAGCGATTTCTGATCGTCGCGACTGATTATTTCACGAAATGGGTAGAAGCGGAGGCACTAACGCACATCTGAGATACTGACGTAAAGCGTTTTGTATGGAGAAATATCATAACGCGGTTCGGCATTCCCAGAGCACTTATATCAGACAACGGCACCCAGTTTGATTGCGGAGTCTACCGGGAGCTTTGCAGCAAGTATGGTATTCGGCCCTACTTCTCTACCCCAGCTTATCCACAGAGTAATGGCCAAGCTGAAGCCTCAAATAAAACCATTTTAGATGGCATCAAAAAGAGGCTGGAGAAGGCGAAAGGCTGATGGGTTGAAGAACTGCCGAGTGTATTATGGGCTCATCGCACTACACCGAGACGATCCACCGGCGAAACGCCGTTCGCTTTGGGCTTTAGAACACAGGCAATTATCCCCTTGGAGATCGGTCTCCCAACCTTGAAATCAAAAGTTTTTGATATGGGCCGAAACGATATGATGTTGGCTTTGGATTTGACTCTGATTGAAGAACGAAGAGACCATGCCCTTGCCGCCATGGCACGGTACCAGCAGCAGCTTGCTAAGTCGTACAACCAACACGTTCAGCTACGCCGTTATGTACCAGGAGAATTGGTCCTAAAGAAAGTGCTTCCAGCTGCCAGGAAGCCGGCTGACGGAAAGTTAGGTCCTAACTGGGACGGCCCCTACCAGATCGACTCAGTCGCGGGAACGAGGGCTTATCGGCTCAAAGACATGTTTGGTAGGAGTCTACCACGCCCTTGGAACTCCTCACACTTGCGTAAATTCTATCATTAGACCCAACCTGTGGGGCATGATATTTATTTTGAATGATCCGCCATGTACAGATTTCACTGTTGCAATACAAAGTTTTGTTCTCTTATTGTGTCACTCGGTTCAAGTCCTCCGATTAAAGCCTCCGAATTCGGAACCCCACCTGTGTAGGTAGCGTTTGGGCCGACTAAGACTCCGGATTCGGAGCGCCCTTCGTGCATGTCACTATTGGCCAAGACAAAAAGCCTCCGAATTTGGAGCCCCATTCATGCAGGTCACGTTTGGGCCGACTAAGACTCCGGATTCAGAGCGCTCTTCGTGCATACCACGATTGGCCAAGACAAAAAGCCTCTGAATTCGGAGCCCCACCCGTGCAGGTCACGATTGGGCTGACTAAGACTCCGGATTCGGAGCGCCCTTTGTGCATGCCACGATTGGCCAAGACAAAAATCCTCTGAATTCAAAGCCCCATCCGTGCAGGTCACGTTTGGGCCGACTAAGACTCTGGATTCGGATCACCCTTCGTGCATGCCACGATTGGCCAAGACAAAAAGCCTCCGAATTCGGAGCCCCATCCGTGCAGGTCACGTTCAGGCCAACTAAGACTCTGGATTCGGAGCGCCCTTCGTGCATGCCACGATTAGCCAAGACAAAAAGCCTCCAAATTCAAAGCCTCATCTGTGCAAGTCACGTTTGGGCCGACTAAGACTCCGGATTCGGAGCGCCCTTTGTGGTCTCGTTTGCGTCGAATAAAAACTCCGGATTCGGAACGCCACGCGAGTTGTCACAACACATGGCGACAATTGAAACATTCAAGCATTCAGAATGAAACGTTTCATTAACTTGATCAACTGGCACAAGCCGTATAAACTTAAATTGAAACATTCAAGCATTCAGAATGAATTGTTTCATTAACTTGATCAACTGGAGCAAGCCATATAAACGTAAATTGAAACATTCAAGCATTCAGAATGAAACGTTTCATTAACTTGATCAACTTGCGCAAGCCGTATAAACGTAAATTGAAACATGCAAGCATTCAAAACGAAATAAGTTCTTAAATCGATTGATTTGCACAAAGTGTATTAATACAAGTTGAAATACGCTAACATTTGAAACAGAGCGTCTTATTAAATTAGAAAATAAATACATAATTCGCACTCAATCTATATATGAGCATTACAAGATCTGCTTTTATTCGGTGGCCCCCTCATCATCACTCTTCTCAACTTCGAAAGCGGAAAAGGGGAAATCATCTCGTTGGTAAAGCGGCGATGCCGAATTCTAACCCTTTGCCCGAAGAGCCTCAGCTGCCTAAAGTGCCTTGATCCAACTGTGCTTAAATCCACGACTTTCACATCGGCAAACTTCCTCAGCGAGTCTCTCCTTGGTCTTCTCTATTCCGACCTTTCGACCCTCATGAAAGCCTTTTTCATAGGCCCTGGACTTCACAGTCTCAATCGCAAACATGCTAGCCGTGTCCCGATCGGCAATGGCATGACTTATTAGCTTCTGGGTCACCCTCTCTTCCACAACCGGGTTAGGATGGCTGGCCGATTGAGACTCGGCAGACTTGATTCTCCTTAGTTCATACTCGGCCTTCTCCGCACGAGCTTCTAAATTCCGAATGCGTTGATCTCTTTTTTCATATCCCGCCGAGCGGCGCGAAGACGCATGCCGATTTCATAGGTGATGTACAGCCCCCTCACCGCCCCATGAACGCCTTCACGAAACACTTCGAAATCCTGCCGACCTACCATCGACTGTTAGACTTCGGGTGGAAAAATCTATCGAGCGAACTCGACTGCCAGATTTGGATCACAAACGATTTAATCCGCCTCTGTCATTGGTCTATTCCCCACAAAGACCGCAAAACTCAATGGGCACGGTGTCGCATCAGATTCCCTTCCAGAACGGGGTTGAGGAGATCTGCCCCGTGGCTGCTTGTCCCTCCTGGGTGACCTACTTCGACGACGAGGAGATTGGCGTCTCTCCCGCTCCCTCGAAGTCCTACTTCCCGTGCGCGTAGGTTCGCCACTTCAATTCATATCTCCTTCCAGCTCAGCTAATGTTCTCGCCTCTCCTCTGCTGTTAAAGAAAAGTCTATTTGACATTCGCACTTGCTTAAAAACTTCCTCAACGAACTGGACTGAATTACTGACTCTGAGTATATAAAAAGGACCTTCATGCACGAAGTACACGCCCCATTTATTCCCTACGGAGGCAGCACCTCCGAGGTGATCTCATTAATACTAAAACCTGAACAGCCCGGCGCCGATTGAAATATGTGCCCCAGCCATCCCATGAACCTCCGTTATTCGGTGTTCTAGTTCATAGACCAGCTGGGGCAAGGGCAGATTCATCAATCTAGTCGGCTAAAGTGCCCCAGCCGCTCCATGAATCGATTTATCAGCACAACATTCATGAATTCATTTTATTCAGCGTTCTAGTTCATGAAACAGCTGGGGCAAGGGCAGATTCATCAATCTATTCGGCTTAAGCGCCTTAGCCCTCCCATGAACCTCCGTTATTCGGCGTTCTAGTTCATGGACCAACTGGGGCAAGGGCAGATTCATCAATCTAGTCGGCTAAAGTGCCCCAGCCGCTCCATGAATTGATTTATCAGCACAACATTCATGAATTCACTTTATTCGGTGTTCTAGTTCATGAAACAGCTAGGGCAAGGGCAGATTCATCAATCTATTCGGCTTACGCGCCCCAGCCCTCCCATGAACCTCTGTTATTTGGCGTTCTAGTTCATGGACCAACTAGGGCAAGGGCAGATTCATCAATCTAGTCGGCTAAAGTGCCCCAGCCGCTCCATGAATCGATTTATCAGCACAACATTCATGAATTCATTTTATTCGGCGTTCTAGTTCATGAAACAGCTAGGGTAAGGGCAGATTCATCAATCTAGTCGGCTTAAGTGCCCCAGCCACTCCATGAATCGATTCATCAGCACAACATTCATGAATTCATTTTATTCAGCGTTCTAGTTCATGAAATAGCTGGGGCAAGGGCAGATTCATCAATCTATTCGGTTTAAGCGCCCCAGCCCTTCCATGAACCTCCGTCATTCGACGTTCTAGTTCATGGACCAGCTGGGACAAGGACAGATTCATCAATCTAATAGGCTAAAGTGCCCCAGCCGCTCCATGAATCGATTTATTAGCACAACATTCATGAATTCATTTTATTCGGCATTCTAGTTCATGAAACAGCTGGGGCAAAGGCAGATTCATCAATCTAGTCGGCTTAAGTGCCCCAGCCGTTCCATAAATCGATTTATCAGCACAACATTCATGAATTCATTTTATTCAAATTCATCAATCATGTTTACTAATCTAATCGGCTAATAAGTTTGTCGTCTCACGTAGTCTTGACATTTTGGTCTAAATGCTGATTCTTTCAATTATGTACTCATATAGCAAACAGTATATGCAATAACTTGAAAGCATAGAAAATTTTCATTAATAAATTGGGCGCTAACAGCGGACATTTTACACATGAAAATTCCAAAAAAGATGAAAATTCCAAAAAATATGAAAATCTACGGATCATCATCCTCAGGGTCAGACGCCTGCGGGTCAACGTCCACCTGCTCGTATGGAATCGGCTGTGCCAATGTCACATTCACAGTAGCGAAGGCTTTGACCCAGCCGTGTTTGAAGCCCCGATTCTCAAACTTCGACACTTCATCTGCGTAGCTTTCCAAGGCAGCCTCTTTCCCAGCTTGGAACGCTTTGGAAGTCTCGGAGTCGGCTTTTTCCTTTGCCTTCTTCGATTCCTCCAAGTCGACTTCCAGCTTGGCGATTGCCTCCTAGGCTAACTTAAGCGCCTTCTCACTGGCCTCTGCCCTTTTCCTTAGCGGCAAGCCTTAACCGATCGAAATTTCTAGCTCGTTCGGCCTCCGAGTCGGCTCTGGTGCGTTCCACCACCGCTTGCGCTGCCTCATAATCGGCCCTTTGAGAGACCGCCACAACCTTGTTCTGTTCATTTTCAATTTCGGCTTTCAAGAGGCCGATCTGTTCTATGGTGTCGTGTTGACGGCAGTCGATCTCGGCTATCCTGCCCACCGCCTACAAAACAAAGAAACAGCAAACAAAATAATTAGAAAAATATTTACAAACGTGCATGCGTAAAGACAGAAGATTGCAGATAAGACAAGTAACATACCGATAGGGCCGATTGAGCGGCCAAAGCAATTAGCCTCAAATTTGGCTCCACTCGAAATACGGATCTGTCGACCGGCAGGGATATCGAGGAGGCCATGGTCAAGGCCACAGCCGGGCCCCTCAAAGCCGAGGAGTCTGAGGAAATCGGCATATTTCTGATCCTTGGTTGAATCGTGAATGGAAGGACCGAATCTGACTCCTCAACTTGGGGCCGTTTATCGCCTTGGTCCTCTTCGTACTCGGCCGGGCGCTTTTCATCCCTTTGTTCACCTTCGTTGGCCTGCCCCACCTGCTCCACCTCGGCCGTTTCAGGGTGAGTCATCTCTTCGGCAACAACCGGAGGAGTAGACTCAGTGACCATGGCCGACGTAGACTCAGCAACTACGGCGGGTGGAGTTTCCGATCGGACGACCTCGGCCCTCCGCCTGGCGGCCATTCTCTCGGCGTTCTTCTTCCGCGCAAGTTGTGAAAGTGATTCCCCAGCCATATCCTCTGGATAAGCACCGGGAAGATCTCCTAAGTTTGTAAAAATGTCTTCAAAGACGTCCCCTCGGCCGGACGTGGATAGAGGGTCGAACAAATTCAGTCCAGCCTCGTCAAACGCCAAATTGAGGGCTTCGTCTACCTCGGTTCCCAATTGGTCCGGGTCCTCGGCGATCTGATCGGCTACTTGTTCTTCTGCGTGTTCCGAATCGGAGGCTTCTAAATCGATCTCCTTCAGACTTTTAAAGCTGGAGAAGATGAGGGCTGTAAGATGATCTTCGCCTCTTGGAACTGGAATATGGTCTGCTGCCGAAAACGTTACGTAGGACGGCGCGTAGCGCAAGAGATTATGAGCCGCCCTTCCTTGCTTCTGAAGGTTTGGACGGCCAACGAATTGTAGAGCGATTTTAATATCCGCAAGTACAGCATCGTCGGCCGAAACCAACACTTTTTTCAACTCGTTGCCTGTGCAAACAAAATGGTAAGTACATGAAAGAAGAGCCGAATACACATGCGAAAATATAAGTAACTAGAATGAGCTATACGGCCACCTGGATCGCCTTTTCACCTTGGCACAGGATCTAGGCGATCTTCACCCTCGCCGAATTACTAGTTTCCTTGAACAACGACCATCACGTCGTCAACACACTTGCCAGAGCTGGCAAGCATGGTCACTAAATGATGATCGGTGTCCTTGGCCCTAAGAAAATAACATCCTAGACGGCCTGTGGACTTGGCTAAGACATAGCAATGCCGAATCGCAGGAATGCCTAAGTTAATCCTAAGACGACGGTTTAACTCTATGATCCCCATTATGATGCGAAAAAAATTCACGTTAGGCTGGGAATGGATTAGGCCCCAATGTCGAAAGACGGCTCTCAAAAACGGATGAAGGGGAAAACGGACGCCGCCTTCAACAATCGATAGGAAAGGAAAGATGATTGTGCTCTCGTCGGTCCTCTGCATATCGGTGGTGTTGTCTTCCACGAGTGATAGTTGAACGTCATCGGGGATGGAACAATGGCGTCGGAAACCGGAAATCCGATCCACAAAAAGGAGTGCTTTTAAATTTCTTGCCATCGTATCTAGCCTAAGAATTATGCAAAACTAATAGTAAACAAGAAAATGGTATTGAGAGTGAAAGAGAAGAGAATTTACAGGAAGCGGAAGGAATAATGAGAGACAGAAGAGAGTTGCAGAGGTCGCGAGGTGGAGGAGTTGTACTAGAAGGCGAACCAAAAAATCTTGAGTATTCAAAGTATATATTCGAAGAGACAAAGTTTTAAACTACATTAAATGGAGGAAGCGTACGAAGAGGCGGGAACTTGTAATGATGACCAAAAAAACGTGTGCGTTCTGACACGCTTTGGAATGAGGTTAACCGCCGAATTTTTGACTTTTCAAGATCGAAACCAAACACGCCGACTAAACGGAGTTAGTAGGGTGTTCGGGGGGCAATTGTGGTAGCCGAATAAAAGCAAACGCAGATAGGTAGTGTATATTTTCCCTATCGATGTATAGTATGCACTTGGCCCCGCCCTGACGTTTCAGATGCCGAATAAGTTGAGCCAGGGGCCGATTAAAAGTTAGAATACAGCATAATAGGGGGCTGAGTACATAAGTACATGACATCAAAAGCGGGCCCTTCCTAGAAGACCATGAGCGTATATAAATAGAAGAACGACGAACAAGAAGAGGTATGTGAGAATTAGTACGCTTAACTTAAGACACACGCAATTTAAAGAGCATACACTGACTTATCCGTCGGAGTGTTAATTCCGACACCCCCGACCGGAGTGTTTATTCTTTTTCAGGCTTCCAGCTGAGGATCTCACGCATCCCATTGGATCCAAAGAGTATTTCCAAGTCACCTTCCCCACAGTATCAAAGAAATCAAGATCAACTTGTTACTTAAAACCTTTAGCGACAAGCCTCGCTTTATATTTATCTATAGTTTCATCCGGTTTAAGTTTTTTTACGAAGGACCCATTTACACCTAATAGTTTAACAACCTGGAGGTAAATCCACTAACTTCCATATTTTATTTGAAAGCAGTGAATCAATCACATCATTTACAGCCTCTCTCTAGAAAATAACATCAGGTGATAATAAAGCTTCTTGCACCGTAAGAGGAATTTCTTCCACATTGTAAAGATAATAGTCAGGGTCAAAATCTTTTTCAACTCTAGCTTGTTTACTCCTTCTTGGTTGGATTTGAGAATTTTCTTGTTCTTGAACAACTTGAGATGGAGTAGAAGAGCTAGGCATGGATAAAATATTTTTAGAAATTATTTAACCCCTAATATTTCTAGGTTTGAAAAAAAAATTATTTTCATGAAAAATAGCATCACCTGATTCAAAAATAATATTATTTTTCATATCAAAAAATTTATAAGCTATACAATGCAACGCATACTTAAGAAAAGCATGAATGGTAGCTCGTTCACCCAATTTAGGTCGTTTAGGATCTACAAGCCTCACAAAAGCTAAACAACCCCAAACCCTCAAATAACCTAGATTTGGTTTATGCCACCGCCACAACTCGTAAGGTGCAATTCTAGTCTTTTTGTGTGGCACTCTATTTATCACATGGCAAGATGTCAAAATAGCCTCGCCCCAAAGATTTGAGGAGCACCTGAATCAACAAGCATAGCATTCGTCAAGTCAATTAACGTTCTTTTTTTTTTTCAGCTATGCCATTAGATGAAGGTGAATATGGTAGAGTAGTCTCATGAATAATTCCAAAGACTGAACAAAATAATTGAATCCAAGAGATTCATACTCCCAGCCTCTATCACTTCTAATTCTCTTAATCTTTTTACCGAATTGATTTTCCACTTTAAGAAGAAATTCTTTAAATTTTTCAAAAGTATCACTTTTATTTTTTAATAAATATACGTTTGTGTATTTTGAAAAATCATCAATAAAAGTGATAAAATATCGGTTACCATCTCGAGTTAAAATTCTTTCAAACTCACACAAATCAGTATGAAAGAATTCTAACAAGTCGGTATTTTTCTCAACACTTTTATGAGGTCTCTTGGTAATTTTTGCTTTACTGCAAACTTCACATTTCTCAAAAAATTTTGTCACTTTAGGAATTAATCCTAAACTACTCATTATTCCCACATATTTACTGTTAATATGACACAAGCGAGTATGCCAAAAATTAATAGAAGATAAAGTGTAAGGGATGTCATAGTAATCATAAAATTAATCAGCAAGACAATTTAAGAGATAAAAATAACATTTATACTCATTTGTATTGTATGAAGCCACTTTTGCTTTATGTGCCTTGTAGTCTTCATCATTCATCTCCTCGGTTGGGATTTTGTTTGGGTTCTTCTCGGTATGAACATATGTGACTTTCAAAAAACTGAGATAAAAAAGAACTTTTCCTTTCCACCTCTTAAAATGAACGCCCTTAAACTTGAAAGGCATGTTGAGATCTCTAATTCCATCATTGATTTTTTCTAGTACTTGTTCCATGGTTGATCTCCTTAAAATTGTTGGTGAAAATACTAGAAAAATTATATTTTATTGATAAATAATACACAGAAAATGAGATACAACTAGATCAGGCTGAGACATGAATATCTCGTTTTCTTTAAAGAGATCAAGCCCACTGCAGTAGGAAGAACCCAAATACCGATGCAGCAGTCACAAAATTATGACTTGTCCCCTCCAAGATACAACAGTCCGACCACTTGTCGTATAGTTCAGGCCAACTCTGCACAAGATGGTGAACCCAAAGCTCCACCATGAAAAAACATATTTCTT
The DNA here is from genome assembly GCA_036172215.1 of Camellia granthamiana. NCBI lineage: Eukaryota > Viridiplantae > Streptophyta > Magnoliopsida > Ericales > Theaceae > Camellia > Camellia granthamiana. The sequence goes on along the minus strand of CM069915.1, from coordinate 35,173,558 downwards.
TGGCTAGTAATCTCTCAAGTATAAAAAATAGTTTGTGTAGAAAAGAGTAGATAAGAGGAACAATTTATAGGCCACTAAGACCTTACAATTTACATCAAAAAATAATAATGACCATTAAACTAGAGAAAAAGGAAGAGTCTCTAAATATTAACTCACCACCAAGTCCATGAACTTCCAATTAATCTCCATTCATGAACAAGACAAAAGGTCACCAAAAAACAATGAATCTCTATTCACCAAATAAAATGAGATTCAAGAACAAGACAAAATAAGATTCATGAACAAGACCAAAAAAGTCCCAAAAAAATAAATAAATAAATAAATAAAAGATATTAAAATGGTCCAACACATTTAATCACTATCACCACTATTGTTGCCAGCAAATTTTCTTGCAAACTTTCTAGTGTCGATGACTTTTTTTTATAATGGTCCGATAGTGGAGGTACAATTGGAAAAAATAAATTAATAAAATAATAATAATTTAACCTTATCACCAAACAATTTCATTAAACATGTCATTATTACTTTTTAAAAAATACCAAAATTTTGACCAAAAAACATATGGCCCTATGAATGTGGACTATTTTGTTACAATCACCGAAGCGCATAGCTATCTTCAAGAAAATCTTTACATCACTGGGAATGGTGTAGATGCAATCTGAAGACCAATGGGTACAACTCAGAGTTGGTGTTCGCCAAGGAATGGGTGTCAATTTCGATGGTGGTCTGGGTTCATAGAAGGATGGTGGTGGACTTGGTGTGGTAATTCGCAACGGATTAGGCAAATTTGTGGCAGCATGGACGCATCATGTCTGAGAGGGAGGTTTACATCGAGTAAATGGGCCGATCTAGTTTGGGTTTAAGCCATGTCATCGGGTTGCACGACCGAGCTAGCATAACTGATGGCGGTTTGGACTGAGGTTTTGGATCACGCAGTTAAGCTAGTTCGAGATCCAGAAATTAGATCGGGCTAATTGTTAGGCTTAGATCATGAGCCAAGCTAGGCAAAGTGACGATGCTTTCAACCGGACTAGATGCACCTGTTGTGTACCGAGGTCAGGCAGAATTTACCTTGATGAAAAGATAGAACTCAACAGAGCGAGTGTGGGTGCCGAGTTGGTTAAGCGTTTCGGACATAGACCGGAAAAAGTTAGCTCGGCCCGAAGGGTTAGGGCTGGAGAGCTAAGTAAGACCGGGCTGTATATAACTTAGCAGGACTAACCATGTGGCCCAATCGAAATGTAATGAGAGGAATCCACTAAAGGTGCGCATCAATACCATTTGGCGGTTTGGCCAATGTTGTTTGGCGATATTGAAACGTACACGTGTAAAGAATAGAGAGAGCAGTACAGCTGCTCGTCCAGAAGAGGACGATAGAAGTAGTGTGCGCACAACCTTAGGAGGCGGGGCAGCAGCCTAGATAAGGCATGCCACCTTACACTCAGAAAGGCTAAGCGAATTCTATAAACTCTCTCTCTCTCTCTCTCTCTCTCTCTCTCTCTCTCTCTATACATTCCTTCTCTCTCTAAAGTGTGCTCACTTGATTGTCGGAGGGGTTTTCCGGCCGCACACCCGCCGGGTAACTCACCGTCGTTTTGTTTTCAGGTTGAACGGCTCTATTCGGAGCTATATAGAGCTTAGATCTAAGGAGTACGGAAAACAACGAATATTTCCTCCCCGTACAATTTGCGTCGTCTGTGGGAATTCGACAAACAAAACCTTGTCCTCCAAGCTTTTCTGTTTAACTTTAATGGTGAACAACGACGAGACCTTGTTATCCGCCATTAATAGCATCACTCCAAAGTCTGTTCGGCAGCGAGACGACCTACCCTCCGTTCCAACTATGATTGGCTTGGAGACCTCCATGCGAGGACCCTCCAGAGACGCATAAGACAAACACGCAAGGAGTTCTAAGCGCTCTCTGAGCCCAGAAGGACGTTGCTGATAGCGAGGGTCGCACACTCAGCACCTGGAGAGCAAGCTGAGAGACCAAGATGCCATGATCAGGAGAATGACAATAGAGGTGGAGGCTATGAAGCGCCAGTTGAAGGGAAAGGGCATTGCTAGAGTAGAGAACCATAGTGAGCGCCCTAGTCTTACCATTCGGGCAGTCGCAGCAGGCGACTGACTCATTCACTTTCTATCACCAGAAGTTTCAGACCCAATGACTCCGTCGCACCGACGGAGGTGTTTTGCACCCCAGATGGTAGCTACAAACCCTCGTGTCCGTCGGGGACATTGAAGTACTCTTACTCTAATCAATCGGGAGATTTAATGGACATACTGGAGGAGTGAGTGTGCTGGCAGAAAACACAGAGGGTGCCAGCGCTGCAATGTTTGGCCCCTAAGGAGCGTATTAGTGAAGAGGTTGTAATGTCTCCATCACCAGATAGGGAATTGGCAAGGCTGTGCCCCACTCCTTTTTCCATAAAGATTGAGAACACACCGTTTCCCACCAGTTTCCATCAGCCAAAGTTCACGCTCTATGAAGAAAAAACTAATTCGTATATGCACGTGAGCCATTTCCGACAAGTTATGACAGGGTACCGGCGCAACGATGCATTGATGTGCCTTATTTTCCCATTGAGTTTGGGTGAATTAGGCCTGAAATGGTTCGAGAGGTTGGCAGAAAAAAGTATCAAGGGGTTGCAGCAACTAGCGGAGGCATTTGTGACCCGATTCAAAACCAACACCAAAACCCCCAAGGAAGTCGATCACCTTCTGGAAATCAAGATGGAACTGAGCAACTCACTGAAGGCATACAATGTCAAGTATTAGGAGACATTCAATGAGATTCTTGATTACCTGACGAACCTAGCAATCACCTAATATAAACGCAGTCTCCCAATCGGACATAGACTGAAAAACTCGCTTTGCTTACAATGAATCAACCATTGGCCATGGAACTACTCATGCAACACATTAATGAGCACATTTGAGTCAAAGATGATGCAGTCGCAGCTACAGTGAAGGCAAGTCCGGTAGTAGATGACAAGAGAGCAGCGAGAAAGATTCAAGCAATCGGACAAAAGGATGGTCGTACAAACAACCATGGAAGAGATCTGGGGAGTTCGATTTTGGAAGACGTCAGTAAGAAGGCCGAGCAAAAGGGGCATAAAACTCGCAAAATATAAATGGCCAATCTATTTCCAGAATGTCGAACTCTGCCAATCTAAAATTTTGTTCTTAGTTCTATTCTTGCAACCCTTTTTGCTATTGATGTAATGAAACAAGTAGACTGATTTCTTGAAAATTGTTGTATTTTCGCCTCACCAAGCAGATTTAGCGCGGTCCAAGGGGCAACTAACAATCATTTTGATGGAAAGATCAGAATTCTTTGCCGGGCTGATTTTGCTCGACAAGATGAAAGTTGGTGTTTTGTTCAACTTTGGAATTCTTTGCTGAGCAGATTTTGCTCGATAAGAGGTTTGCTGATGGTTTTGATCAACTTTAGAATTCCTTGGCAAGCTGATTTTGCTTGCCAAGAAGTCTTGCCGAGTTGATTTTGTTCGCCAAGATGTAAGTTGCCGAGTTGATTTTGCTCGCCAACTTTGACATTCCTTGCCTAGCGAATTTTGCTCGACAAGAGATTTGTTGATGATTTTGATCAACTTTAGAATTCCTTACCAAGCTAATTTTGCTTGCCAAGAAGTCTTGCCGAGCTGATTTTGCTCGCCAACTTTGACATTCCTTGTCGGGCAAATTTTGCATTGTTGATGGTTTTGATCAACTTTAGAATTCCTTACCGAGTTGATTTTGCTCACCAATAAGCAATTTGCTGAGCTAACTTTACTCGCCAACTTTGAAATTCCTTGTTGAACTGATTTTGCTCACCAAGAAGCAAGTTGCCAAGCTAACCTTGCTTGCCAGTTTTGGAGTTCCTTGTCGAGCTGATTTTGCTCGCCAAGCAGCAAGTTGCCGAGTTAGCTTTGCTCGCCAACTTTGAAATTCCTTGCCAAGCTGATTTTGCTTGCCAAGAAGCTAGTTACCGAGCTGACCTTGCTCGCTAACTTTGGAGTTCCTTGTCGAGCTAATTTTGCTCACCAAGAAGTAAGTTGCCGAGCTGACTTTACTCGCCAACATTGAAATTCCTTGCCGAACTGACTTTGCTCGCCAACTTTGGAGTTCCTTGTCGAGCTGATTTTGCTCACTAAGAAGCAAGTTGCCAAGCTAACCTTGCTCGCTAACTTTGGAGTTCCTTGCCAAACTGATTTTACTTGCCAAGAAGCAAGTTGTCGAGCTGACTTTTCTCGCCAATATTGAAATTCATTGTCGAGTTGATTTTGCTCGCCAATAAGCAAGTTGTCGAGTTGACGTTGCTTGCCAACTTTGGAGTTCCTTGCAGAGCTGAGTTTGCTCGCCAAGAAGCAAGTTACTGAGCTAACTTTGCTTGCCAACGTTAAAATTCCTTGCTAAGCTGATTTTACTCGCCAAGAAGCAAGTTGTCGAGCTGACATTGCTCGCCAACTTTGGAGTTCCTTGCCAAGCTGAGTTTGTTCGCCAAGAAGCAAGTTGCCAAGTTAACCTTGCTGAAATTCCTTGCCGAGCTGATTTTGCTCGCCAAGAAGTTTTGCCAAGTTGATTTTGCTCACCAAGATATAAGTTGTTGAGCTGACTTTGCTCACCAACTTTGAAATCCCTTGCCGAGCTGATTTTGCTCATCAAGAAGCAAGTTGTCGAGCTGAATTTGTTCACCAACTTTGAAATTCCTTGCCGAGCTGATTTTGCTCGCCGAGATATAAGTTACCGAGCTGACTTTGCTCGCCAAGAAGTTTTGCTGAGCTGAATTTGCTCGTCAAAAAACAAGTTGTCGAGCTGAATTTGCTCGCCAAGAAACAAGTTAACGAGTTAACTTTGCTCGCCAATGTTGAAATTCCACGCCGAGCTAAGCTGATTTTACTTGCCAAGAAGTTGCCAAGTCGATTTTGCTCGCCAACTTTCGGCGAAAAACTGATGATTTGTTCAGTCGAAGAGAATTCTAACCAAGTAATAGACATGGTCCAGGGGTAATCCATTTAGTCTGGGTCACTACTTTGCCTTTGTAAGTTTAAGGCAGGAGCCCAAACTAGAGGGGAAGTTGTAGGGTCGATCTCAATAACTCGATATTCCTCGCCAAAAAGGATTTTGCTTGGCAAAAAGGTAGTTGATGGATTTTATCAACTTTGAAATTCTTGCCGAAGTGGATTTTGCTCGCCATAGAAGGATGCCTTGCCGAGTAGATTTAGCTCGCCTAAAAGAAAGACTTCTTGTCGAGCGAATTTAGCTCGCCAAAGAAGGATGCCCTGTCTAGCGAATTTAGCTCTCCAAGAAGAAAGGCACCTTATCGAGTAGATTTAGCTAGCCAAAAAGTAATGAATTAGCGAAAACTTGTTTTTACTAACGAAAAAGCAACAACTGTTGCGTTCACAAAATTTGAATTTTTGGAGAGAGAAAGTGCAAAAATAACTACTCCAAACTTTAGCCCAAGGGGGCCACATGTTTGTTTGGTAGAAGATGGCACATGAAGAAGCCAAAACTGAGCTACTACACTGTGACAGACCGAGCTGTAATAGACTGATCAAAGAACCATGAGGGCAGTGTAAAAGAAGTTGATTGGCTGAACAAGGGTCTTGGCTGGGCCCTACCAAACAAGATGATCTTCGAGTACTAATGCATCTTAAGTATGATTCACCGACGTACCGAGATTGGTTAAAAGGATGGAGAGCCAAGTTATAACGTATGTGAGTGCACCACTCTGAACACATGAAACGGCTAGGGATTTAGCTCGGTAGGATAATGTAATCCCAGTCACGCTGAAGCGAATGGGATTAAGGGGCAATTAAGAGGGAGGTTTACGTCGAGTAAATGGGCCGATCTAGTTTGGGCTTGGGTCATGTCATCAAGTTGCACTACCGAGCTGGCATAACTGAAGGCAGTTTGGACCGAGGTTTTGGATCACGCAGTTAAACTAGTCTGAGATCCGGAAGTTAGACCGAGGAAGTTGTTAGGCTTGGATCATGAGCCAAGCTAGGTGAAGTGACAATGCTTTCGATTGGCTAGATGCACCTGTTGTGTACCGGGGTCAGGCAGAATTTTCCTTGACGAAGGGATAGAACTCAACAGAGCGAGTGTGGCGTACCAAGTTGGTTGAGCGTTTCGGACATAGACCAGCAAAAGTTAGCTCGGCCCTGAGAGTTAAAACTAGAGAGCTAAGTAAGACCGGACTGTATATAACTCGGCAAGAATAACCACGTGACCCAATCGGAATGTGATTAGAGGAATCCACTAAGGATGCGCATCAATACCGTTTGGCGGTTTGGCCAATGTTGTATGGCGATATTGACGCGTACACGTGTAAGGAATAAAGAGGGCAATACAATCGCTCGTCTAAAAGAGGACGACAGAAATAATGTGCGCACAACCTTGGAAGGCAAGGCAGCAGCCTAGATAAGGCACACGACCTTACACTCAGAAAGGCTAAGGGAATTCTATCAACTCTCTCTCTTTCTCTTTACATTCATTTTCTCTCTTAAGTGTGCTAACTTGATCGTTGAAGGGGTTTTCTGGCCACACACCAGCCGGGTAGCTCATCGTCGTTTTGTTCTCAGGTTGAACGACTCTGTTCGGAGCTATATAGAGCTTGGATCCAAAAAGTATGGAGAGCGACGAATATTTCCTCCCCGTACAATGTCCATGCTTCTTTTAACCCACTACTAATGGAAGCATATGTAGCTCAAGCGAGGCTTCTGTTTCCCGCAAAGCTGGGTCTACGCGAGGTGGTACTGGAAGGGAATGCACAACAATTGGTTCAACAGCTTTTGGGGCGTGGCACACCGATTGAGTAGATCAGTGGCAATGTTTCTGGCATTCTGTTTGTTTAAAATAATTTTAGTCAGTGTGTTTTCAGTTTTGTTCGGCATGGTGCGAATAGAGTGTGGCACATTGTCTTGATTGTCAAGCAGTAAGTGTCAAGGGCATCTCAACGTGAGAGTTTTATCTCCCCTTTTGGCTATCTTTTTCTTTGCAGTTTGATGTGAGTTTATGTTGATTCTTGCATCTACTGTTTGGTTTATCAATAAAATATTTCTACCATTTGAAGAAAAACAAAATGTGAACTATTCACTAATTATCTCTTAAATTAAGGTTGATAAATCCATCCAATACAAGGGGGAGAAATAAAAGCTCAAGTAAGCCCTAAAATAAAAAATCACCTTAACAACTAAGTAACACCTAAAAATAATAAATTACTTTTGAAAAAGGAAACAATTTCTCTTTGGTCTATAAGCAAACTAAAACGGTATTGTTGGGCTACAGTGAACCCAATTCTAAATCCATCTCAATGATTCAAATTGTTTAATTGTATAGAATTCATTAAGTATATCATTCCTGCAAAAAAATTATGTGATCAATAAATTATTTTTAAAATTATAATTGTTAAAACAAATATAATTTAATCAAATGACTATTGATATCCAATCAACGTAATTTTTTTTTATAAAAATAATATATTTAATGAACTTTACCCAATAAACAATTAGAATAATCGAGATAAGCCAAAGTTGGGCCACCATAACCCAGCAAAACCATCCAATCTAATTTTAAATTGGGGAGAGGCTGTTTCCTACTAGGGTTGACTATTTTTTTGTACAAAATTTAATTAGCATATCGGTTCTTGGTACAATGCATTAAATGTGGTGTTCATTACATTTACTCTATTCTAATGGAAGAATCTGTTAAATTTATAAAAATAAAAATGCAAAAAATCCTACAATCTAATTTTAAATTGGGGAGAAGCTGTTTCCAACTAGGGTTGCCTATTCTTTGTACAAAATTTAATTAGCATATCGGTACTTGGTTCAATGCATTAAATGTGGTGTTCGTTACATTTAAGCCTCGTTTGGAAATAGATTATTTTAATAATTTTTTGATTTTTATAAAAAGATATGTAGAAAAGTAGAAAAGTGATGTGACAATTTTTAGTAATTTTTTGACTTTTTAACTAAAATAGTCACTCTCCAAATGCGGCCTTACTCTATTCTAATGGAGGAATCTGTTAAATTTATAAAAATAAAAATGCAAAAAATCCTAAAAGCATGACTTCTTCGTTTACCCTTTTAAGGAGATGATTAAAAATTAATTTTTAATTTTTTTTTTTTTTTTTTTTGATTCTTTTAAAAGGCATATAAAAATTGTGAAAGATGATATGATCTAAAATGAATTAAAAATTAAAAAATTATTTTTAATCATCTTTTTAAAACAGGCCATGTTAATTGTTAATTTATATTTATAAATTAACTAACTAAGACTTAATCACCTGACACAACCGTGGAGGCGTTTATTTCAGTTTTTTTTAAGTCAACTTATAACTTCTAATTTTCAAAAATTTATTTTAGATTATTTGATTAAATTTATTTTAAATAGCTTCTAATTTTAACAATTTATTTTAACTTGAAAAAGTTGATTCTAAAAAGTTACCCACGCCTTATTTCTGATTACCAGCTTCTGCTGTGAACATATTAATTTACAGTTACACTCTTAAATTTTTATATATATATATATATTTTTTAAAATAGAAAAAGATCCCAATAGACTATAGATTATTATTATTTATTTTTTTATGAGAAATGTAAACAAGTAGTGAATAACAAAAAATAAAAGTTAATTGAAAAAAATTACTTTACAGTTTATTTAACAAATACTAATCAGTAACTTAAATCTATAATCTAACAATTACACCAAACAGATTAATAGTTTCTGATTAAAATCATAATCTATAATCTGTTAGGTTATAATTTATAATCTGTTTTAACAGTTACACCAAGCGAGGTTACTGTCAATTCAAAACATTATTTTATATTATTTACTCATCTTTTGTTAAATAATTGAGGTAAATAATGACCTATTTGTAATTTTTTATTGGGTAAATTACAAGCATACTCCTTGAGATTTATTTAAATTACAAAATACCTTATATAGTTCTAAAAATTACATCATATCCTCTAAGGTTTCTAATTTCATAATAAATAAGTCCTTGTATTAATAAATCATCAAGTTAATTAACAATTTTTAATAATATTAAAATTTTATTTCAATTAATAATTCAGATAATTTTATTATTGTATAAGTGAACAGTTAGAAATTTCACTTTTTCAATTAATTCTGTTGAATAAAAAATTTTGACAATAAAATATTTATAATTTTTCAAATCACAAGAAACAATTCATATTTTAAACAAATCTCGTATATTTGTATTTTTTTTTTTTTATTATTTGCCAAAAAATAATAGTTATCTAATAATAGTAACTGCCTAGGAAGTAGGTTTGCGGCATCAACGCAACAAAAAGTAATGCTTTGTTACTTCCCATGTCTTGTTCTTGATTTTGTTCCAATCGATTAATCTAAACAAGATCTGGACATTGCCACGTAAGATCTTCCGTCAGACACCACAGAAACATATGTTTTAATAATATTCTTACAGATAAGATTTACAATTGCTCTCGAATGAGACTAAAGCATCTGGCCCCGACATGACGACCGATCAGCGGCTCAAACAACTCCTCTTCCATTTTCTCTCCCTCCCACTTTGACCATCCATTTTCCGGGAAAGTTCGCTACTATTACTAATCATTATATTAATAAACACACACTTTTTTCTATTTGGTATTTATAAAGAGGTAAAATCGACTGACCACTTGGTTCATACTCTTCTACTCTTCCGATTACTTTCTCTTCCTCTTTCTCTTTGTTTTCTTCTTCAGATCCATCGCCCAAATCACACAACCAGATCGAATCCATACCAATTTTTTGTCCTAATCGTGTCTTGTTTTGAGGTGTTCTGAACCCATAAATCAAAATTCGATATTTTTTTCTTGAAATTCTCGGATAGGATGTCCATGGAAGCACTCATCCAAAGATTTACTGGTTCATTTCTGGACCGAAATCATCATACCTACCCGGATCTTCCCTTCAATTTGGTTGATGGGGACGCAATTCATGCGTCCCCTTCCCCGCCGACATCGGTTGTCAGCTCGGAAGGCGATGCAGGCGAGGAAGGCGATTTCTCGGATGCAACGCTTAAGCTGATCAGCCAGATGCTCATGGAAGATGGGTTGGAGAACAAACCTTGTATGTACCAAGACTGCTTGGCCCTCCAAGCTACCGAGAAATCGTTCTACGACGTTCTCGGCAAACAGTACCCGCCTCATCTGAGCTCAGATGATAATTCTCCGAGGACATGCTCTAGTGACAGTAGCAACAGCTCTGTTTCGGTCAACGATTTCATCGATCAGTCCAGTTGGATTCGGGAGAAATTCAAACCCTCTTATTATGATGAGTACACATTCGAGTCCATCATGCAGTCAATCAGTTCTCCAAATGGCTCGGGAGACCGGTCAGTTGACTCTCTTCCATTTCAGATTTCATCAGAAGCAAAATTTGGAGAGTTAGTCCCAACTACAGATTATGTGAACTATAGATCGGAAAGTACTTGGAGGGTTTTGGAGGGTGCAGAACAGAACCAGGGGGACCATCCGCCCCACGGGTCGAGGGAAAAGAAAACGCACAATCGAGAAGACGCCGATTACACAGACGGTGCTGGCCGGAGTAACAAGCAATTGGCTAGTTTTGCTGAAGAGGCCGATGATCAATTGTACGATAAGGTGTTACTCTGTCCTATCTTGAATCCTCATTTGCATCAAGACGAGCCCTTGCAGTTTCTATGCACCGAGCACGATGATGATGATGCCTCATCGATTGTGGCAGGCAGGAAATCACCGCAGAATGGGGTGGCAGCAAAAGGAGCGAACGGAGGAGGAAGGGGGCGAGGCAAAAAACAGGGCAACAAGAAGGAAGTGATCGATTTGCGGACTCTGCTATCTCAGTGTGCACAAGCTGTTGCGAGCGCAGACATCAGGAATGCTAATGAACTCCTGAATCGGATCAGGCAACATGCTTCACCAACCGGCGATGGCACCGAAAGGTTGGCCTATTACTTCGCCAACGCGCTCGAGGCCCGCTTGGCTGGCACCGGGACATCATTGTATGCCGCTTTTAAGACCAAGAGGATATCAGTTGCTGATATCTTGAAAGGTTACCAAGTCTTTATGAAGGCATGCCCTTTCAACAAGATGTCCAATATGTTTGCCAACAAATCAATTGCGGCACTGGTTCATGCAAAACAGACGCTTCACATAATTGATTTCGGTGTCCTTTATGGGTTCCAATGGCCCTGCCTCATCCAGCATTTCTCCGTTAGGGAAGGCGGGCCTCCGAAGAAGCTCCGATTTACTGGAATTGACTTTCCACAACCGGGTTTTCGGCCAAAAGAAAGGGTCGAGGAAACAGGACGTCGGCTAGCGATTTACTGCAAGAGATTTAATGTCCCATTTGAGTACACTGCAATAGCCAAGAAATGGAGCACTATCGAACTTGAGGAGCTCAACATCAATAGAGACGAAGTACTTGTTGTGAATTGTTTGTACCGGCTAAGAAACGTACCCGATGAGACGGTTGTCGAGAGCAGTCCGCGTGATGCTGTTCTCAACTTGGTGAAGAGGATCAATCCGGATATGTTCATCCATGGAGTTATCAACGGGACATACAACGCACCCTTTTTTGTAACCCGATTCAGGGAGGCACTTTTCCACTTCTCCGCAGGATTTGATGTGTTTGAGACCACTTTACCACGCGAAGATCAGGGTAGGATGTTGTATGAGAAGGAGGTCCTTGGAAGGGATATTATGAACGTCATAGCGTGTGAAGGTACAGAGAGGGTTGAGAGGCCGGAGACATACAAGCAGTGGCAAGTTAGGAATACGCGAGCCGGGTTCAGGCAGCTACAGCTGAACAAGGAGTTCGTGACAGAGGTGAAGACTAAGGTGAAGTTGTATTACAACGAGAATTTCGTGGTGGATGAGGACGGTAAGTGGCTGCTGCAAGGATGGAAGGGTCGAATCATGTTTGCTCTGTCTTGTTGGAAACCTGTCAAGGAGTGGTAAAAAAAAAAAAATTAAAGTGCAATTCTGGTTAGTGTTTAGAACCGTTGAATCATGGTGCTATGCTACTATCCACGAATTCAAAATGTATAGCTCGTTGGTCTTGTAATGCCCTTGCACTTCCTGCTACCTATATCTTCTAGGAATGTACTCGATATCTAGTGTTTAATAGAGATTTGTTTAATGCCTTTTCTGTGCACACCGCAGTCTCTGTTTTTTTGGTTTGTTTATGTTTATTTGTTTTAGTTTGTATTCAACAAGGAGGTTGGACCAAAACTCTTGAGTTGAGTTGAGTTGAGTTGTATTCTTGAAGAGTTTGTTGGTAGGCCTTGCAACTGCTAGCTAGATTCTGTTTTGTAAGATTCTTTGAATAATTGGAGTTGATGATTCATAAGTTGTGTTGATATTGTAATGTAGATTGACAACCTCTTTCAATTTCAGTTAACTTGAACACTCGAGAATAATTATTGATTCTATCTACTTTGGCGATCTTTAGTGAGCCTTTGATGGATCTTATATCTAAATCCATTGTGAGCATGAGCAGAGGAGACTGGAGGTGAAACCTAAGGTTGGGGAGGTAAAACACAAGCTCCCACTGGATCAGGAAGATTGTGGAAGGGAGGGAGAGTTGAGGGTAACTTTGGATTACCACAGAAGATTTTGTGGACCATGACAGCATCTAGACCCTGCTGGGATGGAAGGGGTGAATCATCAAGGTTTATATACATATATATCAAATTTAAGCAATTTTAAAATTCTTCAAACTCAATTTAAGCCGTGCCCTTTTCATGATTTTATTTTGGGTAGCATCTTTCACTCCCATTTATGTGAATCAAATATAAAAAATTCAGCATAGTACACTTCAAACGTGTTTGCCGGATTATCATTTAATCCAAGCGAATGAGAAGGAATTAGCATAAGCAGGTAAGGTATAACTGATTCTGTAGCAGTTGCTTACACATATTAACGTTTAATTCAGTTGAGGCCATTTGTCCCCGCCATAACCAGCCTGTCCATTTTTGCTTCAAACAAGGTAATCACAGGTCTAGCTGTTACCCTTAGTATGGGTTGGGGTATAACTACTCCCACCTCCTCCATGGACTATATTCCCTCCTCATCCAACGGTCAAATATATATATTTTTTTCCCCTTAATTCCACCCTAACCAAACATGGTACAACTAATCCCTATGGTACATATAATTTAATCCATTATCCCATGTTATTACTTATCACCTCTTATTTTATCGGTAAGGGGGCTGAAGAGAATTAAATAATCACAGGATGAAGTTATCCCGCATTTGGCTCAAATATTGTGAACTGGATATTCTTATCCTGGGCCTTTTAAATTGCATTTCAAAGGCAACTCATAAGATGAACTTTCAGGCTCTCAGTACAATCTGGTGATTTTACTTGATTAGATAGATAATCTAGTATTTTACATAAACTAAACAGATGATAAATATTACCACTAACTGAAAACAAGGCTGCATGGACTGATTGTGACTTGTTGAATGAAAATAAAACGCATCCCTTAAAAAAATATTCTCTATGTGGCCTGAAACAAACATTGTTCAATCCATGTAAACTACAAGAATGCAAGCCAACTCATACGCAAGTGCAAATCCACCTATGTTTGACATGGATTGATACTAATAAGAAATAGAAGTGGACAAGTAAATAAAACAAGAAGCTCATATATAAGTATATAACTTTTTACTATATGAATAAAGGGAACCAGTGGTGCTGCTGTGACTTGGTGATACTATACAAAATTTTCTTACTTTAGACGTGACAGTTGACTTAAATCCCTAATCATTTATTATTCTAGTGGATCCTGTTTCAAATACCTTATTTTTTTATTTTAATTTGATGACACATTTGTGAGTAAGAAGATTTCGTTAAGTTTATTAATTTGTAAAGTTATTAAATTTTCAATACTTTTTCTAGTTTTAAGAAACACTGGTAACTTATTCTGTGAATTACATTGTATAATACTACCAACATCAAGCCAAATAATTCATTGGTGCTAATCACCGAGAGGTAATAAAAAAATACCACTGCTATTCTTCCACATTAATTATGAAACTCTTATTGTAATTTATCAACAAAAAAAAATTATGAAACTCTGATTGTACTATCAAGTAACGTTAAGAATTATTCAAAACCTAGTATCAAACACCAATCGGAGGGATTACTACAAAGATGGTGATCAAGCAAATGTACTGCAGTCTCTGTTTTTTCGTTTGTTCATGTCTAAATTCTTTAAAGTTTGTATATTCAACCAGAAGGTTGGGATTATTACTGTTGAATTGAGTGGAGGAGTACTCTCTGAAGAGTTCTTTGCTTTCGAATTAATTGCAGTTAATGATTCATAAGTTGTGTTGATATTATAACGTACATTGCTAACATATTTCGATTCCAAAAACTCAGCATAAGAATGAGAGCATAATCCACTTTCACTATTTTTGGCAAGATGAAAATGGAAATTATTTTCCCAGCTAAAAGTTGACAATTAACACTAAAATACTCTCTTGGACACTCAAGAGAATGTCTATTGATTCTTCTACTTTAGAGCTCTTTACTGGATCTTATCTAAATCCACTGTGCGGCTGAGCAGAGAAGACTGGAGGTGAAACCTAAGGTTGGGGAGGTGACAACCAAGCTCCCACTAGGAGATTGTGGAAGGAAGTGAGGGTTGAGATGAGAGGATTGCCACAAGGAATTTGTGGACCATGACAGCACATGGATGCTGCAAGGGTGTTCATGGACCGGATTGATTTGGTTATGAGGTGAATCCAAGACCAAACCAATGGAAGTTGCAGGGTAAGTTTGTTCATGGACCAGATTGGTTCTGTTTTGAGGTGAATCAAAAACCAAACCGATCCCTACAGTTCTAAAAATTTGGGAACCAAACCAAACTCTGAAACATTTGGAACCAAACCAAAATCAAACTGCCAAAAAGATTTCGTTCTAGATTGGTTCCACTGTTTTAGGCTAGAAAATTCATCATTGTACATTTCAATAAATATTTATTCTACCTATAGAAGCATTTCAAAAGTTCTAAAATGGGTAAAGACAAAACATAAACATCATATTTTGATAGAAATTAATATAGAAATATATGTTTTAATAATATAAGGAGTGTAAAAATCATATAAATAGTATAGAGAAAATATTTTCTAAATAGGATGAATAAAAGTCTCATCGATGTTGAAATGAGGTTGAGGTTCTAGGAAGCCAATGAGAAGGAAAGCAAATTTCTCGCAAAACACCCTTATATCTATCAATTTTAATATAAAATATTACCAAAAAAATTAATATAAAATAGAGAACGGTTCAGTTTGGTTGAGGTTCTAGGAAGCCAATAAGAAGGAGAACAAATTTCTTGCAAAACACCCTTATATCTACCAAATTTAATATAAAATATTACCAAAAAAATTAATATAAAATAGAGAACGGTTCAGTTTGGTTCAATTCGATTCTTTCGAGTCTTAATCCGAGAACCAAACCGTCGTCACCGATTCTTCACTTATTAGAACTGGAACCAAACCATCCCCTAAAATAAAGGACTTAACCATAGTTTGAACCGATTCAGATTGGTTTAGCAGTTCGACAATTTGTTTTGAACACCGACGGAAGGGGTGATTCATCAAGGCTTTTACCAAACTGATCTTATAGCAGCTGCTTCTACATATTAAGGTCAAACATACCGTTCAGCGGATTAAGGGGACGAATTGTAATCGCCTCATCTCTCCATATCCCCCTTGTCCATTGTTTGCTTCAAACAAGGTAATCTCGGGATTATATCCCTTGTATGAGCAATTGCTTGGGGGATAACTAATCCCACCTCCCCATGAGATTTAGTTAATCCCCCCCCCTCACCCCCTCCAAACTATACTCCCTCATCAATCATCTAATGATCGAAAATAATCTTCATCCCTTTATCCCACCGTAACTAAACTTAGTATAACAAATCATATAGCACATGCAATCTCATCCATTATCCAATAATATAACTTATCCCCTCTATCCTATGGTATTAAATGTCCCCCCACCCCAAAAAAAAAAAAAAATTCAGTAATCTTTGATTCATGGATAAGGGCACTGGATAGGATTAAACAATTTCAGGATAAAATTCTCCTTTGGTTCAAAAAAAAATTTTTTTTTTTTTTTGGATAAATTACTCTCGTTCAAATTTTGTGAATTGGGATAAAAAAAATGGAAGGGCCCTTTATGCTGCATTCAAAGGGAACTCATAAGATAAACTTGTCTAGTGTTTAACATGATTAGATAGATAGTCTATGTCTATTAGTTTTATAAAAGTTAAAAAGATGATAAATATTACCACTAACTGAAAACATGGCTGCATAGACTGATTGTGGCTTGCTCAATGAAAATAAAACACATCACTTGAAAAAATGTTATTCATGGGGCTTGAAACAAACCATGTTCAAATCATTGTAAACTACAAAGCGAACCACACACAAGTGCAAAGCCACGTATGTTTGACATGGATTGATACTAATAGGAGGATACAGAATCAATGAACCATGCAGAAGCTAACAAATAGAAGTGGACGAGTAAATAAAACAAGAAGAAGACTTGTAAAAGTATTTACTATCTGAACGTACCACAAAAAAGAGGTGTGGTGTTGTTTAGTGATGCTATACAAATTAACAAATCTTACAAATTTTTCTCTTTTAGAGATCATAGTTGAGTTATCCCTATCATATTTCAAACACCAAAACGTTTGTGAGTAAGAAGAATTTGTAAAGTATATTATCAATAGTTAAAAATGTGTATTTCAAGTTTTAAGAAACACTGGTAACTTATGCTGTGAGTTACATTGTATAATACTACCAATAATCAGCTTTCTAAATGTTTTTAGCCTTCAAACCAAATAATTAATTGTTGTTGATCACCAAGTGGTAATAAATAAATAAAAATACCAAAACAATTCTTTCCACGTCAAGTATGAAACTTTTATTGTCATTTTATGTTAAAAATTATTGTAAATCTAGTATCAAACGCCAATCAGAGGGATTACAAAGATGGTGCTCAAGCATCCACAGATTGGTAGAATTATGAATAGCATAATGAGAATTCAATTCTTCAAATAAACTAACAAAGATAGAAATTCTAATTGAGGAAAATTCATTGAATGCTAATGACACACTTACAAGGTTACAAGTTACAACTATTCTTAGAACTTTAAAAGCCTATGGAAATCAATTTCACATGAGTCTGAAGTAATCACCTGATGGTGCTCACTACCTTTTCTTTTGGCCTTTCGAAGGTCTTAGAACATTCCAGTCCAGCTTTTCATGCTTCGGTTGCCTCCGAGAACTACTACTATTTGGTGATGATTCCTGATCGCCTTGAACATTTTTCTGTGATTTATTTGGATACTGTGTTTCTGAGATTACTTCATGCTGCTTCCTTTTAACTTCTCCACTGGCATCATCGTAATTGGAACTATCTAGTTTCAAGTTCTCCAATTCATATTGTGTGGACCCTTTTTCTCTATAATATTGAAAAAAGAGAATACTAAGATAAGTAGTTAAAAGTGGGAATGATTCAGGCAACTTTGGTTCACATATGTGTTTAAATCACATATCTATCCACTATTTAGTGTGCAATGCATCAACCATAACACTACTCCAAATTGCTTCAAATAGGTGATTAAGTCATGTATTTTAGGGTCTGACACTTGAGAATCTCACTACATATCCGTAGTGCCCCAAAAAAAAATATAAATAAAATAAAATAAAATACTACTTAAGAATCTCACACCTACTATGTGCCATTGTATCTTTTCTGTTCAGTAATGCCTGAGCACAAAAGATGGCTTATTCTTAAGTTTGGCCCAACAATTCCATATTGAGAGAAGGTTGCATCAATTTAGTTTGGAGCAGATTCTTTATCACTTTTAGATTTTCTTTACTGACAATAATGAATATAAAAATATGAAAAATGAAGTGTTATAGAGCCAACAAGTGACTTTCCAACAATTGAGAGAAAATACCAGAACAGTAACATGTCGAGAAAATTTGAAAGGTCAAAACACCCACCTATCAGAATTTCTTCCATTTTGATTGCCAGAACATGTGGTAGAGGCTTCTGGTTGACGAGGGTTTGTTGCTGCTTCATTCAATTTCTACCAAGCAAAGCTTCAGAATGAGGAGAGCACAAAAAGTGAAATAATCTTTAAAAGACTTTCACACCACTCAAACCTTATACTCACATCAATAGAAGGATTAAAACTTCGAAACGACATCCGGCCTTTTATCGCCCCTGGATGGGGATCACCTTCTACGATCACAGTGCTGCATATAAAGATAGCATAGCAATTCAGCAAAATTTTGATCAGTGCAGAAGGTAGTGGCTAGCAGCAGCTATTCAACTATGAACATAAATGCCAAATGGTTGGGACAAGGCATCACTGACAACATTAATAACTCTAAGGAAAATGATTTGTCCCCCTAAAAATGCCTCCCCTAATCCCCCTAATGCCCAAAACGACGTTGTTTTGGGCAATTTTTTTTTTTTTTTTGTTTTCCCTTGGTTTGAAATTTAGGGGGATTAGGGGGCCAAAAATTAGGGGATGTAGCAAGGCCCTAACTCTAATAACCATTATATATAATGATTTCAGTTGACAGAATAGATTTAGATACAGGACTCTATGAGAAGCAAAGGAGATAGAATTAAACGAAAACTAGCTGGTGTTCATGTGAATGAATTCGTGAAGAAGAACCAAGGTTCACGGTATTGGAAGTGGTCTCAAATCAGCTTAGAGTTAACTTAGTAGGACAAAATGCAGTATACAATACAAGCAACACTCAGAAATAAATTATCCAAAAAATATCATGAAAAGACCCAAAAAATATAGAAAGGATATATCAAAGTAGTGTATGTGATTCATGGTCCAAAAATCATTACATACACTATCTAGTTGATTATAGAAAACAAAGGGGATCTGAGAACAAGAGGCAGCAGACTCCACTTATTATGTACAGGCATAGATAACAAGAGGTCGCCTGTACTAGGGGCTGCTCACCAGACACACAATGCTAAGAACTAATCCTTGAGGTATAACTAAAACACACAAACACCCACAAATTCCATAAGGCTCTGTTAGGTTTAAGGATTTGAGGCGTGTGGATCTTTCAAATCGATATGGTTTGTTTGCAAAATGGAGCATGAAAGATTTCAAATCCTTACTAATCCACTTGAGTATTTAAGTGCACAGAAGCTATGGATTTAGAATAACGCCCCAAGAAATACTCTTTGAAATCCACCATCCACCAACTGTTGACTCTCCATCCCCAATGCTCAAACCAGACACAATAGTATGGCAATCATTCCCGTCTCACATTCCTCTCTCATATACAACTTTGTGACCACCAAACAAGGAAAAAGGAGGTGACTGACACTCTCTCCCCTGCCTGATTGCACATACAACACCACTTTAGCTTCACCTATATCTCTTTCTAAGATTGTCAATAGTCAAAATAGCCAACAAAGCAATTATCCAAGCAAAAAATACAACCTTAAAAGGAGCTCTACTGCTCCAAATGCCTTTTCAAGAGCAAAATGAACCACTACCACCACTCAAAATCTGGTAGGAAGAACATACTGAAACACTCATTTCTTAGAGGCACTCCAAATCATGACATCCTGACCTCCCTGGAGAATCTTTTAACCATGATAAAGCAAACCAAAAAAAAACCTCCATGGACTGAATTTCCAAATTCACCTAATCCTCTGAAACTGAGAATTCCAAACTAATCTACTATCTTCAAGCAAGAGTAATCCTCAACAACCATATTAGGGTTGACAGCCAAACAAAGGAAATCTGAGAACAAATCCTTGAGAGGTCAATAGTCGAACTAAGAATCAAGCCAAAAACTCAGCCTTCTCTCATCACCCACCATATCAAGTGCTCTGCTCTCTTAAAAAAATCATCTTACATCCATAACCCCATTCCACAAAGCCCAACAACTCTACTAGTGGACCAAACCAATTATCCCAATTTCTCCCATACTTCCCTTCCACCACCCTTCTCCACGATCAATCACTTTCTGAACAAACATCCACAATCACTTCCCCAACAAAGCTTTATTAAACACCTCCAGCCTCTAAACCCTCAAGCATCCCCATAGATAGGATAAGTAGACAAACTTCTAGATAGAGTAATACTTCAACTCCTCCCCTATAGCTCCCTAAAGAAAGTCCCTCTGCAATCTCTCTAATATATTTGCCACCAAGTATGCATACATAAAAATGATAAATCAATTCATAATTGTTAATTGATGTTTGATATCCAATCAATGAATTTCAAAATTAAAAAAATTCAATATGTAGATTGCAATTAGATTTGAAACCATAATCCAAATCCAAAAAAAAAAAAAGGTTTCCAAATGCAAACTAGATATAATAATGCAAATTGGAGGTCGAAAAATCCATGTGAACAAATATAAACTATAACAATGAAAGGCTTGTTGGGGTAGGTGTTGGTCACCTCCCCAGGAAGTTAAATGAAAAACTTTATATTTGCATCCACTGTACTCATTACTCAGGCACTCAATAACTCAACCGCAAGACCACAATTTAACCTGGAAATCCAGGAAACTGACCTTAGTAAAATGGATTGGGAAGGCTGACAATAGATGCAAGTAGCAAACAGGTTCGAAGAAGAAAGTGAAATCCCAACTTAAGTTCGGGTATGGTACATTTTTCGATACTTTGCCCCAAAACCGCCACAATAAATTTTCATATATTTAGTGTCCTGCATTCCTCCTCTCTTGGTTCTTCCTAACATTTTAGAAGCCACCCCTATCTGCTCTGCCATCAAAAGACCCTCCCTCCCTCTGTGTGCATGTGTATTTTGTGCCCAAAAAAAAAACACATACAATTTTGAACAAAGTGCTTATAAGCATTCAAAATCAAAACATCATGCAAAGTTTGAATTTCATTAGTTTTCTTAAAACTTGATTGTATAATACCTATCCATATATTCGTCACTTCATTTTGAAGAGTTACTGATTCAGTCTCATTTTATATGGAAACATCTTCATTGTCTGAATATGTACTTCTTGTATTTGGAGCAGTTTTATATCTTTCTGAAACTATGATTTACTTTGGATGACAATGGATGTGTTCCAAACCTGTCACAGGTTCAGGATGAGAATAAGATGGAGGTTGTTCCATTAGGCTGCAGTAGGGTTTTGGTTGCCAAGTGCACGGCCTGCCCTTTGTATTCCCAAAGTCAAACAATGATTTAAACTCTCAGAAATTTTTAAATTCACCAATCAAAAGAATTGTTTCTTTGAACTACTTAATTCGATATTTAACAAAATAAATAAATAAATAAACTTATTCCACCCGCAAAGGTGCCTCTACAAGAGTCATTGTACTGAATCTAAGAAAATAAATTAGACTTCAAGAATCAAAATATTCAAATTGCCACATACAAAGGGGGAAGAAAGAAAAAAAAAAAAAAAAAGATTTACCATTTTTTTATGGTACCAGAGGATGGAAAGTTCCCATCAGGTATGACCTCTTCTTCCTTCTGACACTTCTCTTCCCTCTGAACAGCCCTTTGCATGAACTGCAACACAGAACAAGAAAATCCCACAATTGAGTTCAAGGGTTCACAAAGGCAGCATTATGAGCTTCAAAAGATTCAATGAATACAATAAGGAAAATTTCGAAAAATTAAACAATACCCAGAAAAAGTTAAGCAAAACCCAGTTCAAAAAATTGGCAATTACATCGAATTCGCGTGGCTATAAAAGGTGTTAACAGATGGGTTGTGCTCAATTTTTTTACCTTCAAGTTCTTTAAAGTGCTGGATAGCTCGCGCTTGGCCATTGTGTATTATTCTGAGCACCACTTTCAAGTCCAGTAGAGAGCTCAAAACAATATTTTTGACCCTCCTTCTCTCTCTATACAAGGGATTGAACCAGCAAGAGAGGAAGCTTTTTCTGTGTTGTGCAGTTCTGCGAGAGCGAGACAACTAGAACGAGAGACGCCAAGGGTTTTCGAGGATCGACGATCCGCTTCAATCTAAATGACTAATGTGCCCCTGAACAATACCCTAACCCTACGTTTGGGAATGTAGAAGAGAAGATAAAAGAAATAATTATTTAAGTTATAAGAAAAAAAAAAAAAAAAAATGATTGTTTCCCTTCTTATTTGGATAAGTAATAAATATAAGAAAATAAATGATCGTGATTTCTCTTATTTTTATTTGATTAAATTTCATAAGAAAAAAGAAAGAAAAAAAAAACTATTTTGCATTATATTATTAAAATAATCTTTTTATATTTTATCAATCATTTTATTTCTTTTATTTTTACAGGACAAAATTGGTATTATACAAATATAAAAATCTATTGGCTTCTTTTCTCTCTCAATCTCTCTACTTTTGGGAGGAAACCCGTAAAATTCATTGGACTAGCTGGAAACAATTGTGTAAGTCTAAATTACAGGGTGGTATGGGATTTCGGTGCCTTCAACATTTCAATTCAGCTTTGTTGGCCAAACAGTGTTGGCGATTAGTGCAGCAGCCTCAATCTTTGGTTGCGCGGGTCTTTAAGGCTAGGTACTTTCCTCAAACTTCTTTTCTCGATGCTTTGGTCGGGAGCAATCCGTCTTTCACCTGGAGGAGTATAGTCGGAGCTCGAAGTTTATTAAATGCTGGGCTTCGATGGCGGGTTGGGAATGGTGCGAGCATCTCGGTTAAGTACGATAAATGGGTTCCACGGCCTCACTCTTTTAAGGTAATTTTGCCACCTTCGACTCTTTCGGAAGATGCGCGGGTTTGTGATTTGATTGATTCTGAGACAGGTGCATGGTATGATGAGCTACTTACGCACAAATTTTTGGACATGGATGTGGAGGCTATTCGACGCATTCCTCTTTGTCCCACGTTACCTTCGGATAAATTGGTATGGCATTTTTCTCGAAATGGTGAGTTTTCGGTGCAATCGGCATATCATTTGTGTATGGATATGGCCTCTTTGGATGGCCACGGTGCTACCTCCACTAATGGACAGCCGCATCGGCAGTTTTGGCGAGGTTTCTGGCAGCTTCATTTACCGACCAAACTCAAGATTTTTGGCTGGAAAATGTGTCTTGGGTTATTAGCTGTAAGGGCCAATTTGAGGCAACGTCATATTGTCCACATGGATTTATGTCCTAGGTGTGGAGTGGAGGCAGAAACGGTAGGCCATTGTTTTCACAACTGCGGTTTTGCCATGCAAGTGTGGATGTCGAGCTCACTTAATTTGGTTATCAAATCTACTCTTGTTAACAATTGTTTTGAGTGGGTCTGTCAACTCATGGCCACAATTGGTCCAGAGCCCATGCAATTATTTATTACTATTTGTTGGTGCCTGTGGAATAATAGAAACTCCATTCTATTTGACAATAAATCAAAGACTGTGGAGGAAGTTGTTTCTTTCGCGGTGAATTATTTATCCGAATATGATCAAGCACAAGAGCGCGGCCATCTTCCTGCGGCCCAGGTGCGGATGGGAAGGTGGGTTGTGCCACGTGAGGGTGTCTTCAAACTGAATTTTGATGGCTCTGTTAGGAAGGCCCAAGCCAATGCTGGTGTTGGTATTGTTATTCGGGACTGTCATGGGGATGTCATTGCATCTATGGTTGAGCGGATCCCGTATATGGAGGATGTTGATTGTGTGGAAGCTATGGGTGCGATAAAAGCTCTTCAATTGGGATGTGATTTGGGGTTGGGGCATATTCATCTTGAAGGTGATTCTCAAAATGTGGTGGATGCAATTCAAGGTAAGGCGGATAATTTATCTTGCTATGGTCATTTTGTGGGTGTGGCTCAAGCACTTCTCTTGCGGTTTCTATCTTCATCGGTTTCGCATGTTTGTCGAGATGGCAATTCGGTGGCTCATTGTTTAAGTAGGCTAGCCTTTGATTTTGATTTGCCACGTGTTTGGATGGAGGAGGTTCCTTCATCTTTAATGGAGTTGGTGATGTCTGAGGCGTCTTCTTCTGTGTAATTGCTTATCCTATCTAAAAAAAAAAAAAATCTCTCTACTTTTGGGAATATTGAAAATGAAGGTTATAATAGAAATTATTTCTCTCCGTTTCTTTTCATTTCTCCCTATTTCTCCCCACTTAAGTTATCCAAACAAATAACAAAAATACATATCTCCCTATTTCTTTTATTTTCTCTCCAAATCATTCAATCCAAACATAGTGTAAATCTTGAATTTTTGTTTTGAAGAGTTTGAGATTAATATTTAAATTAGAGAGCGGGTACTCTCCAGTTTACACAGTGAATTGGAGTATATTGTTACGTTTATTAGGTTTATTATGGGTCTTATTTTGATAATTTAAATCATTCAATATGTAAAGTTCATTAAGTACTTTATGTTTGCAAACAATTATATTGATCGGATATCGATAGCCCCTTAATCAAAACACATTTTTTTCAATGATAAATATGATTTTAGAGATAAATGGCTAACAAAAATATATTTCGATCAAGAAGCTACATATATCCAATGTAGCGACCTTAATTTTTCGTAAGTCATTATTTATTATTATTATTTTATTTTATTTTTGACTTTATTAATTGTGTGGATAAATTAGAATTTATTGTAATATATTGTAGCGATTCTAATTTTTCGTAAGTCATTATTTATTATTATTACTTTATTTTATTTTTGGCTTTATTAATTATGTGGATACATAAGAATTTAATGAGGTATTTAATTAATTTAATGTAATATTTAATTAATTTAATGTGATAGTTAATTAAATATAATTAATCCGAATATTTATATATTTATATATTATATATATATATATAAAAATGTTTTGTGGGGATATATTTTCTGAGTACCAACACGTGGCAAGATGATGCCGACATGTCAGCCGAGGTGCCACGTGTCGTGGTAGTTACGCCGAGGTGATCTCGGAGTTGCCGAGGTTATCTCCGAAGATCTCGGAATCCGAGATAAGCGGATAAAGGACAAGAGTCCTAGATTGAGAGAAGACTTCGGTTTGGATTAAGATGAAACTCTTAGAGGGTTTATCCTAATCCCACCGGGAGTTCCAGATTAGCAGTAATCCTGAGTCCATTGGAGTTAGGCTCCTATTGGGACTAGTATTGTATTGGCTATAAAAGAAAGGCACCCCCATGGGTCTAAGGTATGTTTTATATACTCAAGCTTGTGAGTTGAATACTTGATTATCTTGGATTGAGATATACTGACTTGATTGTCGGAGTGCCCCCGGGTGGAAGAACCACCGCCGGAGCCTTTTCTTCTGTGCAGGACAACAGGGTGCCATCTATTATGCCTGTGTTCTACAGCTGAAGTACTAAGGAGGGCAGTGTGATTAGAAAATCACTCACACAATTTGGCGCCGTCTGTGGAAAAGAAAGACGAATAGATAGCCAGTAACGCACAAAAAGAAAAGGTTGGGGACAACGCTCCCGCTGGGAGTGGCAGACCTATTGACCTTGACATTGAAGGAGACAACCACGACAAAGAAACCCGTGACCAGAATAACGGAGAAAAAGACGTCGGCCAGACCGGCGACGCACAAAAGAATGCAGACCAGGGCAGATACTACAACGAAGATAACCTCCAGGTGTGGAGGGATAGATGCCTACGGAGGGATGAAGAGCTAAAAGAGATGGCAAACAAATTAGCCGACCTGCAATCGGTCGTCAATTTTATGATGCAAAACAATGTCATGCAGCCACCCTTCCCACTGCATGACACACCAGTTCCAGCAGTCAACACCTAGAAGGGGGTACAGATCCCTTTAGCACCTCAGCATACCAGGAACGGAAGACACTCTCACCAAACTCCAGGGAGGCCGGGCGAGAAGAGTCAAGAAGGGCAAAATCACGGAGAACCATCACACGAAGGAGGCAGACCCCAAAGAACATCGGCATGTTCAGGGGTAGGCATTATGCTTCGACACAACTCACGAGGAGAGATCGAAAAGAGGCCATCACGAGGCCGAGAGCAGTGTGCCAAAAAAGACTAAAATCAAATGATAGCCGAGCTCTTGGGCGGAGCAAAGAAGACTTGAGAAACTACCTCAAGAGGAAGCAACAGAATGGAGATGCCGAGGTAACCTCACCCGACAAGCTGAGAACACCCTTCTCGATAGAATTGGGACAAGTTCCAGGCACCAAGAGATTCAGCATGCCGAGGTTTCAAAGATACGATGGTAAGTCGGACCCTAACTTCCATGTCGGATTATATTTGAACTCAATGGCATTGTATAGTGGGAACGAGCCGTTGCTCTGTAAAGTGTTCCCTTCATCCTTCAGGGAGATCGCATCAAATTGGTTCCACAAATTACCAAAGGGAAGCGTAAAGACCTGGGAAGGCCTGGCCGAGATGTTTGTGGCCAGTGTGTCATAACAAACAAGCTGCAGCCATTGAGGGTGGATGCACTGATGGCCCTGAAGATCAGCAAGGATGAAGGCCTAAGGGCCTATGCAAAAAGGTACTATGAGGTGTTCAACCGAATACCCGAGTGCAACCAGGAAGTAGCGGTCGTTTCTTTCAAAAACGGCCTGAAAGATGATTGTCCACTTCGGAAATCCTTGGCAAAGACATTGCCGAAGAGCATGGAAGAGCTCATGACAAGAATCGAGAAGTATGCCAGAGTAGAGGAGGATACATCGGGGAATAAGGAGGTAAAACAGGAAAAGGGGAACAGCTCGCCGAAGCGAGGCCGAAGTAACAACGGATTTAGCAAAGCAGAGACAGAATTGAGGGGCAAACAGGCAGTAACGACTGTGTTCCGAATCCCGGTCCACAAAATCCTGGATCAAATCCGAAATCAACCCTATTTCAGAGCACCAGCAAAGGCCCCAGGGGAATACATAGGCAGGAACGTTGGTAGGGCGTTGTCAGCTTACCACAATGAAGAAGGGCACCCAACTCAGGGCTACAGAGCCTAAAAGCATACTTAGAGGACTTAGTAAGACAAGGCCATCTAAGGGATTTTGTCGACGAAGCCAGGACCAGAGAAGAGTAGGCAAGGTTGCCTCAAGCACCAGCAGCCCCGCCTCCCCCAGCACAGCAACCACAGGGAGGGGGACCTAGGGTGGTTAACGTAATTCACTCCAAGGTGAACGAAAACGACATACGGGGGGGAAACCCAAAGAGTAAAACACCTGCAGCACGTGAACCAGGTCGGACAGAAAAGACCTCGGCCTGAAGAGTACCCAGGCCGATGATAGCCTTCACCGAAGCCGACCTAGAGATGGTCCAGCACCCGCATAATGATGCCTTAGTAGTATCCCTCCAGGTTGGGGAGTGCCAAGTGAAACACATCCTGATAGATCAAGGCAGCTCTTGTGATATCATGTACGTTAGATGTTACAAGGAGCTGGGCCTTTACCCAGATGACATGGAGCAATCGAATGGCCCGATGGTCGGCTTCAATGGAACGCCGACGTGGCCACTGGGCGCTACAAACTATGGAAGTACAAGCCGGCACTAAGAAGATCAGGACAGAGTTCATCGTGATTGACACACCTTCACCATACAACATCATCTTGGGAAAGCCATGGTTGCATGCAATGGGGGCAGTTCCCTCAACGTTGCATCAACTATTGCGATTCCCAACAGAACATGGAATTGAAGAAGTCAGAGGAAACCAGCTGTAGGCAAAAAATTGCTCCATGGCAACAATGAAAACAACCTGCAGCATACAAGAACCAGGAAAAGCAGAGATTGAAGATGAGGACATGGAGGTCCTAGATGATGTCGGCAAGGAGCCGACCGAGAAGAGTGAGGAAACACTAAAGAAAATCCTCGTCCAGGAGGGCGATGAAGAGCGCTTCTTTCTTCTCGGCTCAGGCTTAGCCGAAGAAGAAGAAAAGGAACTGGAAGCCTTTTTGAGAACAAACATAGAGGTGTTCGCCTGGACACCTTATGAAATGCTTGGCATTGACCCCGAGGTCACATGTCACAGACTGAACGTTGACAGGTCGGCCAAACCTGTAATACAACGAGCCAGAAGACCGACGTTGATGCACGTCGAAGCAGTGGAGGAGGAAGTAGACAGACTTCTAGAGGCCAGGGCCATCAGAGAAGTCAATTATCCGACATGGCTATCAAACACTGTGGTAGTAAAGAAGAAGAACGGTAAGTAGAGGGTCTGTGTAGACTTCACAAGCCTGAACAAAGCCTGTCCCAAAGACAGCTTTCCTCTACCCAAGATTGACCAGTTGGTAGACGCCACATCTGGACATGGAAGGATGAGCTTCCTGGATGCTTACCGGGGGTACCACCAGATAGCCATGTGCCCCCCAGATGAAGAGAGGACAGCGTTCATCACCCCAAAAGGCCTGTACTGTTACAGAGTAATGCATTTTGGATTAAAGAACGCGGGAGCAACTTACCAAAGGCTAGTAACCAAGATGTTCAGACACTTGATTGGCCAAACAGTGGAAGTCTATATCGATGATATGGTCGTAAAGACCAAGGATCCTAAGGGTCATCTTGCTGACCTAAAAGAGGTATTTGAGATACTCAAAACATATCGGCTCCGACTCAACGCATCAAAGTGCGCATTTGGAGTTGGATCTGGTAAATTCTTGGGGTACCTGGTGACACGAAGGGGCATTGAGGCCAGCCCAAATCAGATCAAGGCCATCCTAGATTTACAGAGCCCGACATTGGCAAAACAGGTACAGAAACTTACTGGAAGAGCCGCAGCCCTAAACAGGTTCATAAGTCGAAGCTCAAACAAATGTAAACCTTTCTTCAACCTGGTAAAGAAAGCCACGGATTTCCTTTGGACAGAGGAATGTGAGGCCGTGTTGGCCGACCTAAAGAAGTATCTGACTACTGCTCCAGTCCTCTCAACGCCTGAACGTGGGGAAGAGCTGTTTTTTGTACTTAGCTGTTTCAGAACACGCAGTAAGTACGGTGTTAATCCGAGAAGAAAAAGGGGAGCAAAAGGCTGTTTACTATGTAAGCAAAACCTTGGCCGACGCAGAAATAAGGTATCTACCACTGGAGAAATTAATGCTAGCCTTAGTAATGGCTTCAAAGAAGTTGAACCATTACTTTCAGGCACACAAGATTGTGGTCCTAACACAGCACCCACTAAAGTCCTTGTTGCAACAAGGAGACTTAACAGGAAGGATAGTAAGATGGGCAGTAGCCCTGGGCCAGTATGACCTGGAGTTCAGGCCGAGAACAGCAATTAAGGGCCAAGTTTTGGCCGACTTCGTGGCCGAGTTCACGCCAGAATCAATCAAACATCGGGCTCCGTTGTGCCATGATGAACGATGTCCAAGCAAGCAAGGAAAAGCCCATCCAAAGACAAAAGAACAAAGGGAGGAAAAGCTCAGACCCTGCAGCATTTACATCGGAGACTCCTTCAGACTGTTTGTCGATGGAAGTTCAAACCGGCAAGGGGCGGGGGCAGGAGTACTGCTGATATCTCCAGATGGAGAAATAATAGAACAGTCCATCCGTTTGGGATTCAAGGCCTCAAACAATGAAGCAGAATACGAAGCATTAATTGCAGGGCTAAAGCTGGCAGCAGCAGCAGAAGCAGATGAGGTAATAGTTTTTTGTGACTCACAATTAATTGTTAATCAGTCAACAGGAGAATTTGCAGCCAGAGATGAGAGGATGTCGGCATATGTAAAAGAGGTCATCAGATTGGCAGCCTTATTTCAGAATTGCCGACTTCTCCAAGTAAGCCAAGATGATAACAGCCACGCCGACGCGTTGGCCAACCTGGCAAGTTCAATGCAGACTGGAAAAACAAGGACAATAATGATTGACTATATGTCGGGCCCAAGCATAGAACCACGGAACACAGAGCGGGAAGCAATGTGTGTGGACATGGGACCAAGCTGGATGGATGCAATTGTTACATTCCTGAAAGAAGGAAAGCTGCCAGGAGACCGCAAGGAGGCACATAAGGTCAAATTGAAATCGGCAAGATTCAGTCTGACAACGAACGGACATCTCTACAGAAGGTCCTTCACTGGACCCCTCTTAAGGTGCGTACACCCTTTGCAGGTTGAGGATTTCTTATATGAAATTCATGAAGGAATTTGCGGAAGCCACGCTGGGGGCAGATCATTAGCTCATAGGGCCATTACCCAGGAGTATTGGTGGCCCTACATGCAAAAAGATGCAGAGGCATACGTGAAGAAGTGCGAACAATGCCAGAGGTTTGCACCTTTGATACACTAGCCAGCTGCTGACCTAAATCCAGTGTCCAGCCCTTGGCCGTTTGCCCAGTGGGGCATGGATCTTGTTGGCCAACTTCCCCAGGCAACTGGGCAGAGAAAATACTTGCTGGTAGCAACAGATTACTTCACAAAGTGGATAGAGGCAGAACCTCTTGCCAAAATCCGAGATGTGGATGTCAAGAACTTTATATGGAGAAACATCATCACCAAATTTGGGATTCCAAGAGCAATAGTTGCCGACAACAGAACACAATTTGACAGCAAACTTATCAAGAACTTTTGTGCAAAATTCAAGATCAAGAATTACTTTTCAACACCAAGTTTTCCCCAAAGTAATGGACAAGCTGAAGCATCCAACAAAGTAATTTTGGATGGAATAAAGAAGAGGCTGCAGGCAGCAAAAGGAAAGTGGGTAGACGAATTGCCCAACGTACTTTGGGCATATCGGACTACGCCGAGAAGATCAACAGGAGAATCCCCCTTTGCCATGGCTTATGGCACAAAAGCAGTCATCCCACTGGAAGTCGGCATCCCAGGGATCCGAACCCAGGGAGTTGAGAATGGAACTAATGACATACTGTTAGCCCGAGATCTTGATCTGTTAGAAGAAAGAAGAGAGAAGGCTGCAATACAGCTTGCAGCATACCAGCAGCAGCTTGCCAGAGCTTACAACAAGAAGGTTAATCCGAGGGATTTTCAGATCGGCGACTTAGTCCTGAGAAAAGTCGTCGGCAACAAGAAGGATCCCAGAGAGGGCAAACTTGTCCCAAACTGTGAAGGACCCTACAGAATCACTTCGGTGTTAGGCAATGGAGCCTATCGACTTGAAGATAATGAGGGCAAAGCATTACCTAGACCATGGAACACTTGTAATCTGAAATTTTTCTATCATTAGATGTTCCCTGTTATTTTTTCAACGTTGTCAATAAAATCATAGCAGAATTCCTCTACACTGATAAAAGATGCGCAATTTTATTTCTGAATAATGAGAACCCAAGTGGAACTCAGGTTCACATTGGGGGCAAAAAGAAGAAGAATATGCTTAAAACTAATTCCTTATCTTCATTTGTTGAAATTTATAGCAATTTACAAGTTGAAGTTAAGCCGATATTATTCCTTATCTTCACTTGTTGAAATTTGCAGCAATTTACAAGTTGAAGTTAAGCTGGTTCCTTATCTTCACTTGTTGAAATTTGTAGCAATTTACAAGTTGAAGTTAAGCCGAGATTATTCCTTATCTTCACTTGTTGAAATTTGCAGCAATTTACAAGTTGAAGTTAAGCTGGTTCCTTATCTTTACTTGTTGAAATTTGTAGCAATTTACAAGTTAAAGTTAAGCCGAGATTATTCCTTATCTTCACTTGTTGAAATTTGCAGCAATTTACAAGTTGAAATTAAGCTGGTTCCTTATCTTCACTTGTTGAAATTTGTAGCAATTTACAAGTTGAAGTTAAGCCGAGATTGTTCCTTATCTTCATTTGTTGAAATTTGTAGCAATTTACAAGTTGAAGTTAAGCTGGTTCCTTATCTTCACTTGTTGAAATTTGTAGCAATTTACAAGTTGAAGTTAAGCCGAGATTGTTCCTTATCTTCACTTGTTGAAATTTGTAGCAATTTACAAGTTGAAGTTAAGCTGATTCCTTATCTTCACTTGTTGAAATTTGTAGCAATTTACAAGATGATGTTAAGCCGACATATGATCATCTATTGAAATTTGCAACAATTTACGGGTTAAGGTAAAAGCTAAGTATATTGTTTAAACACTTGTTAAAATTTGTAGCAATTTATAAGTAGATCATTGTTTAGCACTTGTTATAAACTTGAGAAAAGTTTACAGTATATGTTAATCCTTGTTGAAATTTGTAGCAATTTACAAGTAGGTTAGACCGAGATCACTGTTTAAACACTTGTTGAAAATTATAAAAAGTTTGCAGGTCAGTATCTTGCCGAAGTAAAGCTTGCAGTTATTACACCCGAGGTATGTAACCCCGAGAAGATTATACAAAGAAGGATGAGTATGTAAGGCATGCAAAATATTCTAAGTATAGAATCATATAGAGGCAGCCAAAGAAAAAGAGTGCAGACATTCAGAGAAAGTTATATTAAAACATTCAACATAAACTGGAGCCACATCGGCCATACAAGAAACTTATATTATCCAGAAAACAAAAAAGTACAGAAGATATCAAGGTTGTGATTCTTCACACTTCAGGCGCAATTTGAGTCTGGACCTCCGAAGATTCTTGGAGAACTACCTCGGCAGATTCTTGAAGAACTACTTTGGGAGCCTTTTCTGCCACGATCTCGGCATCGATTTCGGCAAGTGTTTGGTCAAGACTTTTATCGGTTGGAAGAACGTCAGATGATGCTTGTTCAGGAGTAGCCTCCTTGACAACCTCCTCATCTTCCTCCTCATGAGTCAAGTCTAGGACTTGATTATCGTGAGGAGGGGACTTGGTCTCAGTGGTATCTTTAGGCTTCCTTACTAGAGCCTCATCATCATCCTTATCCTCATCCTCGGATTCAGACTCCGATTCGTCTTCGGCTTGAGTTGGAGGTGGAAGTGGAGGAAATGGAAGTGGGATAGCGTCGGCATTGCGGAAAGGTGAATCGGCAGGGAGGTCAAGTTTCTTTATCAGGGACATCCAACCAAGGGAGAAGCCCCTGTTGCATGCCTGCCTGACTTGAAGCTTGTAGTCCTCAGTAACGTCGGCTATACCTTGGGCATAAGCCTTTTCATCAGCTTCTTTGATTTCGGCTTCTTTCGTAGCCAAGGCCTCCTGAAGCTCCTTTTCGGCCTGGGCCTTTTTATCTTCGGCCTCTTTTTTCTCGGCTTCGGCGACCTTCCTGATAGCCTCAGCAGATTCAGCTTTTTCTTCTGCTATTTGTTGGGCCTTAGTGGCAGCTTCGGCCTGGTCTTCCAGCTTCTTCATTTTTAATTGAAGACTTTTATTGGTTTTCTAGAGGGCAGTAAACTCCCTCTTCAGATCGGTTAACTTCTCCCTGTTCTCGAAGGATTGCATGGAGAAGGAATGGGCATGCTGAACAGCCTGAAAAAACATAAAGTAAAAGATATTACAAAATTTTGCAAGTATGAAACAAAGAAAGAAAGACAGGTTACCAGGTGAAGACACTTACTTGAACACAGCGTTGAAGCATCAGAGCGTAATTTTCATACTCGCTCAACTCGGCGTTCTTTTCCAGATCGCCTGGGAGAAGAAGGGCTGTACTGAGTGCAACGCCGACATTGATGTCATCGGCGCTATCACTTGCCAGAATAGGCTTGTTCTCCAGGGTAATCTCAAGCGTCCAGGGGACATTTGGTACTTTGGACTTCGAAGTCGTTGCAGAGGAAGACCTCGGCTTTTTTGATTTCTGGGACTCTGATGGCTGGGCTTCAGAGCGCCTCTTCCCAGCAGAGGGTAGAGACTTCTCACTCTCAGCCAGCTTAGAAATAGGCAAAGTATCCTCAGATTCAACCTGAGTTACTTTGGCCTTTGGCTGGGCCTTCTTGGTTCTTTTTGGCTTTGGTGGGGGCATGGATTGAGTCGGGGCAGCATCAACATCGGTAGGGAGGTCGGCTAGGAGATCTGCGGCAACAGGCTTTGGGCGACCCATCTCGGCAGTTTTGACAAGTCTTCGCCGACGTTTTCGTTCAGATATGGGGATCAAGTATGGAGCTGAGGTTGATGGTTGATCGGCTGGATCCGATGTTGATCCTTGATCTGTTCGGGATGTAGAAGCGGTTAGAGTTGTGGCAGAAGGTGGAGACAGGCTTTTCTTCTTTCTTCTAGGGACGTCGGGCAAAATTGATTTGTATGTAGGGATAAAGTTGAGAAGAAGAGGGGCTTTTCTTTTATGAACTGGCAAGTCCACGAGCTTTTTCAGATCCTTGCTGGGAACGTAAGATTGGCGAAAATTTTTCGGTGGCTTGCGAAAGTCTGCAAGAAGAAAACAGACATTAGAAACAGATAAAATATTGAAACACTTGGAAAGAAACAACTAAGTATTGACATTGGGCTCTTACCCTTGCCCTCCTTAACTGATCGAGGAAGAGGGTACAGATAAGCGTCCTCGTCTGCGCCAAACTCCCAATTTCCCGAAGCAATAACGTAATCATCTCCAGCCCCCTTGTTGGAGTCTGGGAGGTCGTCTACGATTTTAAATTCGGTGGACCTCGGCTTGAGGTAATAAACGTAGCCTTTTTCTTTGAGGTTAAAGGCACACATGGTATAACAAAATTGAATGTCGGCAAGGGTAATCCTAACGTTTTCCTGCCTAGCTAAGGCTATGATACCATTGATCACTCGGTAGGAGTTGATGGTAAGTTGCATGGGGTTCAACTTGTAAAAGTGGAAAACTTCACGAAAAAGGGGATCAAGTGGAAGTCGGAGTCCACATTCAGTAAAAGCAACAATAGGGAAGGGCATCGTATTATCTGTGGGCATGATAGAGTCGTCATCCCCAGCCAGCCTCAGATGGACGTCGGCAGGAATGGCGAACTCTTCCCTAAAGAATTCAAGTTTGGTAGGGGTATCTACCCTATGTCTCCACATACCCATGATTTCGGCGTAAAGGAATTTGGTTACAGAGAAAACATGTTCTTAAAGGGTTATAGAAACCTCGGCAAAAGCCTAGGTAAACACTGGTTACGATTGTTTCAGTTTTTCCTAAGAATTGGTAGGTTCTACAGACAAATCCCAAACCTAAATCT
The DNA here is from genome assembly GCA_036172215.1 of Camellia granthamiana. NCBI lineage: Eukaryota > Viridiplantae > Streptophyta > Magnoliopsida > Ericales > Theaceae > Camellia > Camellia granthamiana. The sequence continues at coordinate 35,138,636 of CM069915.1, read as the reverse complement.
ATGAAAGCAAAGATTGAAGGCACAGATCTGGAAAAAATACAGAAATAAGAGTGAAGTTTTAGAATAAAGAACAGAGGTGGGGTTCTCAAAAGTATAAAGAATACAAGAAATACAGGCTCAAGAACAGTGGCAAAAAAGTAGTGAAACAGTGCAAGTGTTCAAAACATAAGCGAAATCATGGAATAGACGCATCCAGATGAATAGTTCAGTAAATCAAAGGTTTGAACAAAGCAGTAATGGCAGCACGAAAGCAAACGAGCATAGAGGAATTAAGAATAAAAGGAACAGGGGCTTACCAAGATAACTGGAGCCGGTATAAAGATTGTCGAGGTCAGACAACGGATGTAGACACGACGGAACGGTGAAAGCTTCGCTGAAATGGAAGATTGAAGACGGTTGCAGAGCTTGGAGCTAGAGCAATGGCGGATTTGAGAAAGTTTAGAGAGAGAAAGAGTAAGTAAATCGAGTACAAAAGTAAAGAAAGGAAGAAAGAAAGAAAAGTTTTATCAAAAACTTGAAACGGCGGCAAAACAGGGCATTTATTGCGCCTGGAGCAATGCACACGTCAGACGGCGCACGCAAGGAAAACAGTTTTCAGGCGCGTCGCAGACACGGGCCAATGAAGATATAACGCGTAAGTGGAACGGTTGAGAAGTGATGCATGACAGCTCATGTGCGTAGGAGAGTTCATTTGAATTCTTGTTCTTGAAAGAAGACATGTCGGCCTGAGATGAAAGACCTCGGCTGAAGAGTTCTTATGCCGAAGTACTGGAAAGAGGAACAATATAGGTTCTATCACCTCAGAATGCCGAGGTAATAGAACCTAGGGGGCAGTTGTGGGGATATATTTTCTGAGTACCAACACGTGGCAAGGTGACGCCGACATGTCAGCCGAGGTGCCACGTGTCGTGGTAGTTACGCCGAGGTGATCTCGGAGTTGCCGAGGTTATCTCCGAAGATACCGGAATCCGAGATAAGCGGATAAAGGACAAGAGTCCTAGATTGAGAGAAGACTTCAGTTTGGATTAAGATGAAACTCTTAGAGGGTTTATCCTAATCCCACTGGGAGTTCCAGATTAGCAGTAATCCTGAGTCCATTGGAGTTAGGCTCCTATTGGGACTAGGATTGTATTGGCTATAAAAGAAAGGCACCCCCATAGGTCTAAGGTATGTTTTATATACTCAAGCTTGTGAGTTGAATACTTGATTATCTTTGATTGAGATATACTGACTTGATCGTCGGAGTGCCCCCGGGTGGAAGAACCACCGCCGGAACCTTTTCTTTCTGTGTAGGACAGCAGGGTGCCATCTATTCTGCCTGTGTTCTACAGCTGAAGTACTAAGGAGGGCAGTGTGATCAAAAAATCACTCACACAGTTTTATATATTGATAAAAGATATATCATATTTATGTATGTTATATTTATGTTGTACTTGTATTATATATTTATATATTAGGTTATACTCATAGCAATTGCCTTCAGGAAAAGAAAAAAAACAAAAAAATAAAATAAAACAAAACGAAAACAGAAACAGAGAGGCTTTATGTGTACGGCAGCCGAGGGAGACAGTAATCAGAGAAAGAGAGTAAAAAAAGAGAGAAACAGTGGGAGGAAAAAAAAAAAAAAAAGTAGAGAGAAAAAGAAAGGTTTGGGATTTTATTTTTGGAGTTTTATTAATTCTTCAAGTAACTTTTTGATCTTTGAAAAATAATTGTGAGTGCAAAACCTACTTCTCTTTATTTATGTTTAATTTATTATTTTATTTATTTATTTGATGTTGGTTTGATTTTGTAATTACATGAAAAGGATGGATTGATTTCATTATTTGATTAGTTGTGGATGTCAAGTTTAGGGTTTTTATATGTACTTATTTTATAGTTGTAATCACACTCATGGATATATGAAATTAAAATAAATTTAGAACACATAGATAAATTTCTTACACTCCACCATGACTCCATGGATTGTTGTTTTATTTAAGTGTTAATGAGAAAAAGTGTATAAAAAAAAAATATGAGGATTATGAGATTTATTTGAATGTCTTAGGCTTGGTATGGTTATGTTTGTTCTCATGAGTAGATGAGAGATTGTGTATATATATATTGTTGCCTCATTCTCAGGAGTAAACGAGTGTTTTGGTTTACGCGCATATGTATATGCTAACCATCCGAGGAGTGTAGGTCAACTCGGGACGATATCCCCGTGTAAGTTTGGCTTCGGAGCAGTGTTAAGTATACGAGAGGCACATGAGATATATGTGTAGGCCGGAAGCGAAGAGCCGAAGTTAAGAATGACAACGGGGCGGGGCAGGGCCGGTGATCACACCCCCCGTCCCCAATCCCCGACGGTGGAAATTCCCCCGTCCCCGGCCCCGATCCCCGACAGGGAACCTATATCCACCTCTACCCCCGCCCCCTAATGGGGATCGGGCTTCCCCGACCCCGACAATTCCCTGGCCAAAAAAAAATTAGATCCAACAGATCTGTTCACGATCAACAACATAGTAGAGAGAGAGATATGTTCATCATTATCATACAAATCTGTTCATCATCATCATCATCACCATCAACAGATCTGATGAGCTCAAAAAAAAAAAAAATCAGATCTAACAGATCTGTTCATCATCATCATCATCATCAACAACAACATAGAGAGAGAGAGAGAGATATCTGATGCTCAAATCTAATATATATATATATATACATAACAAATCGAGAGAGAGAGAGAGATATCTGTCACTGCAACTGCCGCAAACAATGGTGATGGTGGCGGTGATTCGGCAAGCTTGGCTTCACTACCGTTATAGAAGAAAAAGAGACGGTGGAGCGGCGGTCGGAGATAGTGACGGAGGTCGGGGAAATAACTCAAATCTCGGCGTGATGGGAGGAAGAACTTAGATCTCGGCGGTGATGGGTGGAGGGGAGGAAGAGGAGAGAGATCGCGGTGATGGGAGGATGGAGATCGGCGGAGGGTTTTAGAGAGAGAGAGAGAGACGAGAGGCGGTGATGCTGCTGTGTTGCTGCGTTGTGTTATGTAAGTGAAAAGGGTTGGTTTATATATATATAGAGGGGTAACATAGTAATTTTATTTCGGGGAAATTCAGGGCCGGGCTGGGGCTTGAACACTGATCCCCACCCCCAGCCTGAAACTGATCGGGGATTTAATTTCGAATACCATCCCCGTCCCCATGGGGGTATTTTTCGAGAAAAAACCATTCTAATCGGGGTCAGGGGATCGGATCCCCGTCGGGCTGGGTTTAAATTGCCATCCCTAGCCGAAGTGGTAGAGTTAAGGTACAAATAATTAAATATGAGTTTATTGGTATGGTGTGAATTGTATTCATTTGTACATCTTGAAAAATAGTAAACGACCTTGATAAATTATGAAATTTGGGTAGAGGCATGTATACATAATTCTAAACAATTTTTGTATTTTTACTTTTTACTAAAAAGATCGATTAGAACTTGTAATTTGATGATCTTAGTTACAACAGTTTTTGTTCATTTTAGCAATGCAGATTTTAGATGTTGTTTTAACTCATGAAACGAGCTCATTTTATTGGTTTCGTATAAACTAAAGTAAAATATTATTCTAAACACTTTTTGTATTTTGAGCTTTTCCGAAAAAAATCATCTTAAGGTATTTTCTTTTCGTTTTCAGTTTCAGATTTTTCAGTTGAATTCCGTCTAAGTTCTTCTATTAAGTTTTTGTCTCAACCTGCTTAGTTTCTACTAAATTCGTTCACTTTGCCTTTTAGAAAATTTGATTTTATACAACTTTTGTTCTTTGAGTTTTGGTCAATTCGAATTATTTAAGCATGAAACGGTGCATTTCTTTTTATACTTCTTCAAAGTTTGAAGATATACTAACTTTATTTTTTTGCAGAATGGTAGGTCTTACTAATTTTTTTATGTAGGGCTGACCCACCATATTTTTATGTTTATTTTGTTTATTTTATACTCAATTTATATTTAATTGTGTACGGGTAAGAAACTAAATGCTACCGTATCTCGGGAAACTTCTCGAGAAACTACCCCTTTGTCTCGGTACGGGTGGAATTACTTGTCTTATCCCGTAACAAGTATTAAATATACTTTTGTTTGTATTTGGTGGATACGTGGGTGTCAAATTTTGTATTCATACCAGTATACTTGTATATTGACCTGTTTTATCTCTTGGCATCTCGTGTGCATTATGTTTAAGCGCAGCCGAGTTTTCTTTGTAAGATTAGTTAGGACTACGGTGGTGACGAGAAATAACTATAGTTGTTGGACATGTCGTTTGGACTTCTTTTGTTTTTCTTGAGTTTAGAGTTGATATTAGTTTATGTATTTATTATTTTTTTTATGACCTTAGTATTTTGACAATTTGGCATGGTGAGCTATTTTTCAACTTTACATTGTCTAAGTTGTTTTGGCTAGTTGTTGTTACTTTAATGTTGGAGGTATTGGATGGTTATGAATTATAGTGGATAATTTGGTTGGTGTTTTGTTCGGTTTTTTTTTAATCCCTTGTAATTTTTTGAGCATTGAAATTTACTTAAACCTTATGGAAACAAGAACGTTTAGATTTTGTTTCACTCCTAGGATGAGGATGATGGAATATTGATTGGGATTTAGTCATAATTTAATATTTAATTGTCCAAATTTTGGGGCGTGACATCCAATCAATATGATCTTTTGCATGCATGAAGTACTCTACAATTTTTACACATTCAACGATTTAGATCATCAAAACAGGACCCGTGGTGGATCCTACGGGCCCAACAACACACTCCAATCTACTATGTGGACCGGAGAGAAGTCTCTCCTTTTAAATTAATATATTCTCTCCGTCCCAAAATATTAGTCTGTTATTCCATTTTTTATTGTCTCAAAATATTAGTCATTTTCAAAAATCAATGAATAAATTAATATGAATTTATTATTTTGCCATTTTTTTAAATTCATTAGTAACACAAAAAGTACAATTATAACAATTGATATTTTCAAAAAAATATACTATCAAAGAGTAATTTTAAAAAAGTAATTTTTTTAAAATATAATAATTGTACTATAAAAAAATTAGATTCTCCAAAATGAACCAACCATTATTTCATTTAGATTAAGGCTTGTTTTGAGGAGTAGGAACAAAAGTTAGTTTATTGATTTTTTTAATTTTTTTTTTTGAAAAAAACGTATACAAAAATAAAGAGATGATGCGATTTGAATAGGATAATGCTAGAGATATCAAATTTTCTATCAAACAAATGACCAACTGTCTCACATGGGTGTGAGGTCCACACTTTTATAGACCCATGTGAGATATTTGATCATTTATTTAATAGAAAATTTGGAACCTATAACATTTTTCTTAAAATAAGTCAATAAGTTAATAAGTTGACTTTTTATCCCTACTTTCCAAAATGGCTAACTTTTTTAAAATATTTATAATTAAAATAGGAGAATTCTATCTTAAAGATGCAAGTACAAGTTAAAATTGGAAAAATTTGTACCATACAATAGTATGGTATGAATGATTTTGAAAATTTAAAAATGCAAGTACAAGTTAAAATTGTACACTTATTTGCACCATACCAGAGCACAAATTTCATTTACAATTTCTTATTTTTTAGAATTTGTTTGGGATATGAATTGATTTTTTAGTTATTTTAGTTTAGAGTTAAAAGGTCTTGTTTTGAATGGATTTTTTATTTTTGTCAGAAAAAAATAAAATGATTATGATTTGAATGTGACATTTTATATTTAATTTTTTAATTTTTTAATTTTTTTTTATAATAACTATTTTAACCCAAATGTGATATGCCAAACGAGCACTTAGGTGTCGTTTGGGAAGTGGGTTGGTTTTTGGACTTTTTGGCTATTTTAATCTGGGCTAAAAAGCTTGGTTTGGGAAGGATTTTTTGACTTTTTAAACTTTTTTTGTGAAAGAAAAGTATAATGATTATGGATTAGATGTGATGTTTTATTTTTTGTGACTAAAATAACTTATTTTGTCTTTTGTGGCTAAAATAGCCAAAAAAGCTCCAAATAGCTCTTCCCAAACGAAGTTTATATTTTTGAAACATTTGATAAAATAATAATATTGGAATAAAAGATATAATAAAAAAAATAATTTTAACACATCTGGTGAAATACTTTAGAGCAGTAAAATTTAAAATTGTCTACTTGTCGGATTAACATCTCTAACTTTAAAGATTTTATTGAAGATAGTCTCAAGGCAACTCCAACAAACTAACTACACAGTTCATTTTAATTAGAGTCATCTAAATTTTACGAGTAATTATCTTATCTTTCATTAATTTTATGCTAATTGTGTAATCAGCTAATATTAGGGTTAAATAAATACATGTCTTTAATTACAAGATGATGGTAGAGAAATCACAATTATTATTGTTTGGACACATAACTACATGATCTTTCTGACTTAATATATAATTTCATCTCCCTATTAGATTATCAAAACTTAAAAGACTATTTTTTTGGCTCTTCATTTTCAAATCTTTCTCTTCATCTTTTTCCTCTATTTTTAAAGTGCAAATTTAAAAAATATGTAATTATTGAGAGTGACTAACTAAAATAAAAAGTACTGTTGAATAACATAATACAAAAAGTAATTAGTTAAAGAGATAGATATTTTTTAATATACTTTAGAGGGTGTTTAGAATGATTTAAATAAATATATTTTTTAATTTTTTACAAAAAAAAAAATACAAAAAAATATAAAAATGATGTAATCTTTCAAAAATAAAAATAAAAAGAGTAAAAAATACATTTTTATAAAAGATGCCAAATAGTGTCTTTGGCTAGCTAAAATGGTTAGAGCATCAGTAATGTATTAGCTAAATGTTGTGTTAGTGTTAGTTGCTAATTTTTGGCCAGTTCAAAACACTATGTTGTGCTGTAATGGATTAGCTAAATGTTGTGTTAGTGTTAGTTATTAGTATTGTGTGTTAACTTGTGTGTTAACTGTGGCTAGCATTTTAGCCAACGAGAGGGAGACAGAAGGGGACGTGGGAAGTGTCGTGGGGTTGTCCGGCCAAATGTTTCGACTGGTCGTCACCCTGAACGTCCGGACCCTTCAAGTAAAAAAATAAAAAAATAAAAATTTGCAGTGAAGAAGATCTCTGAAATTTGCAATGAAAAAAAAAACTTATTATCCGCGTCGGTTTGAGACAGAGAGAGAGAGCTCTAAAGAAGAACTGTAGAAGAGCTTTGAAACTGTTGAAACATGGTCATATACAGTGGCGGAGCCAGAAAATCAAATTAGAGGGGACACTTATTAACTACAATATTGAAAATTTTTACAAAAATATTTCACGCAAGTTTTTACGATTGATTTCAAGAAATATCAAAAAAATAATATTATTTATTACTAGTGTATCATGGACAATATAAAAAAAATATAGATATAAGTCTTAAAATAAATTATATAATGATGAATTATTTTTTATACAAAATTTGATTAAAAATTCAATATAATGATAATACAACGTCATTATTAGTATGTGATATCACTAACTAATAGTAAATAAACACATAGAGAGTGAATTTCACATGTCAAATGTAACTAACAATCTAATAAATTTTATATCTTTATAGAGAAATTACTTATACTTGCATGTCAATAATAATGACATTACCATTATATTCAAAAAAATTCATAAAATTTTCATAGATAATATGGTTTATAATAGTCTCTGCATTTTTAATCAAAATAACCATTATTGTTCTCATAATTTTTAAAATGTCATTTGACATTTCACTTTAATAATATTTTTGTAATTTTTTTTATTTAAAATATTTTCTTTATATTTATCCAAAAAAAAAAAAAGAGCCCAAAATCCAGGAGGGGCACGTGGCCCTGGTCCTCACTTTCCTCCGCCACTGGTCATATATATATATATATATATTCTCAATTGAAGAAGAAGACTTGTAAGAAGCTATTTATTTATTATGTATATATATATTTAATACACACCTTAATACATTCATTGCACCATCACTCACTTTTTAAAATTAATAAACTCTTAACACACCTTAACATATATTTTTAGGTCCTACTTTTATTTTTTTTTTATCATATAATATACTTTAATATATAATTTTAGCCATCTTATTGTGAATGCTTTAAATAATATTAAAAATACTCTAATGGACATGACCTTTTGATATGCTTTATTTGTTCCTATCAATTCAATTAGTAAAAAGTGGGGGTTTGGGGTGACAGTGCGCAATAACTACTATTATGTGTTTGTTGTTTTTAATATATATTTTAAAATATATTGAGGAGGATATATTTATAAAAAAATTAAATTTTTATTAAATCATATTTATATTTAGTTTTATATTTTAAATTACATTTATTATTCATTTTATTATATATAAATGTGATTTGATAAAAAAACTATCAATATCTTATCAACTTTATTTTTAGAAAAATGTTGGGACCTTATTTTTTTTAGAGATTTTCATAACTTTATTTGGATCTCAATCATTGATGTATATGTAGAACACACTCATATGTGTGTAAGGCTCACATCATTAATGGTTGATATCCAAATGAGATCGTGAAAATCTCTAAAAAAAAAAAAAGAATTTCAATCATTATTGTTATTTTTATAAGTATACACTTTAAAATATAAACAGTTACGATATTATAATGGGCCCGGATGCATAACAGCCACCCAAAACCCGTAAGAAAGTTTGTAGTCAAAGTCATTTATATTCATATTGTTATAGATTAATTAAAAAGTCAAAAAATATATATAAAAAAAATCTTAAAGAGAGGGATTTGGTAATAAATCTCTGTCTAATTTATCTTTTAAAATGACAAGAATTATATAAATTCTTTCAAAGTCTCATAATATGTTGAAACTTGTTTATTTTACTATAATACCCTAATATATATATATACATATAACTATGTGTGTGTATCAAATTACAATCACTCTTTCTCATCTCAATCTTTATTTTCTATGTCTCGCTCTTATCACTGTTGCTCTTCATCGACGCCATCATCGCTCTCCACCGGCGCTCACCGTGAAATTCTTTTTCTACCGTCTTCATTGCTATCGTCACTTGTCGCATCCATAATCTTAGATCTGAGATTAATCACAGTCATCGTCGCTGAAAAATGACAATTTGCGACGATTCGCAAACCTGAGATCTTTCTAATGGTTCATGCTCTCTCTATGTATGTTTGTATCACTCATCATTTATCTCTCTCTTTTTCTTCTTCTTCTTCTTCATCTTCTCATGATCCTCTGTTTTCAAATTCTATCTCTCTATTTCTCTTTTTTCTTCTCATGTTGCTCTGCTCTTCGAACAATAAAATTTTACTCTGATTCATGATACAACACTCTTCTATAAAGTCATCATCGCAGCTTGTTTCAGAGTAAAATTTTACTCTGTAATAAAAAAAGAGTAAAATTTTACCATCGTTAAGCAAATCAACATGTTGTTAACTAGAGTAAAATTCTACTATTACAAAAAATAGAATACAAATGAATGAACCAGAGTCAAATTTTATTTTTAAATATATGAACAAACAAACAAAAAAACTCTTGACTTTTTATTGCAATATCTCGATTTCTCATTTTTCTATGAAATCTAAGTTTTTTTTTTTTATTATTTAATCTTAGATCTAAAGTTATTGATCTTAAATATGAGTTTGTAGGTATCAAATTTGAGACGGTGGTGATTTGATGGTAAAAATGGTAATTGCTGGCCGACGATGAAAATAAGCAACGTCAGTAGACGATGAAGATGGTGGAGGTAACGAACAACCATCGAGTTGGTGAAGAGAGAGAAAGTGTTGTAAAAGAAAGAGAAGAAAGAAAGGGTATAATGATTAAATAAAATATTCAAATAATGAATTTTGTCTTTCATACAAGACTTTATAATTGTGAGAGAGTTTTAAAAGTACTAAATTTTTTTTGTCCTTTCAACAAAAAAATAAAGTTATGAGGGATTTATGGTCAAATTTCTCCATTAATGGTGTAAAAAATATTTATAATTTAGGGTGAAAAATATAAAATATTTATTTAAATTAATATATAAAATGCATCAGTGATTACGTCTTAAGTCTTTGAAGGGGTTAGCCACTCTTAATTTAAAGTTATATATTATTCTATTTTACGTAGATGGTGGTGAGTCTTACGTTCTAGTATAAGATTTACTCCTATTTTTATATTAGAAGTATTGTCGCACAAGAAAGGTGCATATATAAGCTTCTATCTCTATTTTAGATGGAAAATATATTTTAAATTTCTCACCACACTTATATATTTATATATATGTTTGCACCCCAAAAATAATATGCATAGCTAATGGGTGTGTTTTTAAAAAATTCAGAAGTCATAAATTTTAAAATGATAATTATATAAAAATAATTTCAAAATAAAGAATTATAAGGTATATCAACTCTACACTTTATATAATAATATAAAAATATATATATTTCTTACTTTACCTAACTATTTTGTCTTATAGTATAAGATTTGTCATGTGAGATCGTGTTTGATAACATTATAAAAACATTAACTTCTATTAAAAATATTTAAAAGTTCACAAGTCGTTTATTATTACTTAAAAAAGTTAAATGTCACTTTAAATTTTTTACTTTCACAAAAGAGTAAATTTTAACAATTTTTCAAGTACATCAACTTTTTTAGCTTTCAAGTAAGTGTTTGGAGTTAGTTTTTTTTAAGTATAAATCAAAACACTTTGCACTTCGAATTCTACAAATCAAAAAACTTTGCACTTCGAATTCTACGCAATTAGATGGGCTGAAAAGGTTAAAAAAAATCTTTAGTTAACTTTCTAATTTTTTTTTTAACTTCTTAAATTAATGTTGTGAAAAGTAAAAAGTTTGACAGGCATAATTTAAAAATAATAATAACTAAAAATTAAAAAATAAAATTCTAAAAACAAAATGTGACCCATTTATTTTATGAGTAATGATTCATCCCCCCTTTTCCCCCCACCCCCTTTGACCCCCTCTCTCTCTCATTGGTCACATTTGCTTTTTCTTTTTCTTTTTTTTCCTGCTCCTCCAATCACCACCCGTCACGTGACAAAAGGGGGTGAGGGGGTGACCCCCACAAAGGGGTCCCAAGCATTATTCTTATTTTATTTTTAAAGCTATATATGCCAAAGCCAAAAAAGCCATTAAACAAACCTAACCCAAACGAACTGTGAAATGTCCAAAACACCCCTCCATATAAACACTTCTATATAAGATGATCAAGCACCCGGGTGTTTTACGTCTCGCAGAGTCTCGCACGCAGAGAGAGAGAGAGAGAGAGAGAGGTTCCTTCACCGCCAACAATTTGTAGAGTGGTGACCCTTCTGTACTATCTTCCGATCCTCTCCATTCCGAATCCCCAAGGTTCAATTCCACTTTCTCATTAGACCCTCAATTTTATTTTTCAACAGATATTATATGTGTGTGTGTGTGACGTATTGCCTTGCTGTGTCTGTTGTTTTCTAGACAGTTTTTGCTTTCTCTTCTTGTATGTATAAATTTTCATGGGTTGATGATAATAATGTTGTTTCTTTGATCTTAAATAAAAACTCAACCCTTTTGTTCTTTTTTGTTTTTGCTTTATCATTCTGTTATTTGGGTTTTGTGTTTGTCAATTGACATGGGTTTTCTGTTGCTGTTGTCGCAGATTTTTTGTGATTTTTCTAGTGGGTTTGCTGTCTCTCATACTCTGCCATCATGGTATGTTTAGTGACCGATAATTTATTTTTATTTTATTTTTTATTTTTCGTTGATAGTTTTTTCTTTTCAAAACCATGTTTGGATGGGCAATTTAATTTGGTTATGTTCACTTTAAAGTTTAAACTTGAGATATTTGACTGCTCAATTCCAATGTAAATTGAAATATGAAGTAGGGTTAATGTTGTTTGGGGTGGATGAGGATTTATGATTTGAGCATAGAAGATGTTTGTTCAATTGTTTGTGACTTTCTCAACTCAACAAGCCTCAATCACCCCACCCTTGGCTTTTTTTGGCTGGCCAAAGTGGATGGGAGGAGCTAGGGTTTAAAGGGGAAAACAATGCCCACTTTCAATAGAGTGGGTTGAGCTCAATCAATTAATATATGTTGTATGGGATTAATTTTAAGCCTTGGGTAGAGAGTTAGTGAACTTTTCAGGTGGTTAAGAGAAGGTCTAATGTTTATCGTGGAGTTAAATTGACTAATTTTACTGTTATTTCAATGATTTCAGTATCAAGAAGGCTACAACATCCACAGTTCAACCTTTGAACAGAGTTACCGTTGTTATCCTGTCTCTTTTATTGAAAAGGTGAAGTAGTTTCCCTCAGCCTTTACCTGCCAAAGCAATTTGATTGGAAGGAATACAAAAAAATTCTTCATCAACCCATCCCATTTTTCGTAATGACATTTTGAGTATGCATGGAAGAATATTACCTTTAGATTAAGTGCTATACCATTTTTGTTGTGCTGTTTCGATTCTCTTGATTGCTACTTTTGGATTTTGTATTTCTGTTCTCTAATTTTTCTTTCTTTCTCGTTTGTTTTCTTTATTTTGAATCTTTGCAGTCACATCTGGAGAAGGGTGATAAAAGTATGTTTAGCTGCTTAGCTGATGTCTTCCATATTGGCTTTTATATTCTTTTCTTTTTTATTAGATATTAGAAATAAATTATGCATTCCATTTTCTCTAACGCAATTTGCTACTGCTTTCAGTCATAATGCCTCCCTCAGCTCTTGATCGTCTTGGTAAGTAGATATTTCTCTGCATAATTCCTTTCTTTGTAGTTTGTCCACATTCTAATGCATAATTTGAGTTTTTTATTAGGGTCTACTGTCTACACATCACTACTCTAATTAGGAGACATAATTTTTCTGTGCAGCTTATTTACAAATCGACTATCCAATGTTATTTGAACTCAATAACCCTTCTGCTGGAAGAGTTTCTCATTGTGGGGTGCTAGAATTCATTGCTGATGAGGGCCTCATATACTTACCATACTGGGTAGGCTTTTGTCTCATGAACGTATTACTGTGTCATGCTGCTTATTTACTGCCTCTTTTTTCTTTCTTTTTTCAATTTCTATTTATTGTGCATGCTTTATGCTTTCAGATGATGGAAAACATGCTCTTACAAGAGGGAGACATCGTGCATGTCAAGAATGCCAGCTTGTCAAAGGGAACTTTTGTGAAGCTGCAGCCCCACACCAAGGATTTCTTGGATTTATCCAACCCGAAAGCCATGTCAGTTTCTTTTTAGCAACAATCCGCTTGATTGTTTTCGTAATGGCTATTTTATTGATTTCTTTATGTTTTGCAGCCTTGAGACAACACTTAGGAACTATTCTTGTTTGACTGTTGGCGACACCATCATGGTTGCTTATAACGACAAGAGATACTACATTGATATAGTAGAGACAAAACCTTCCCCTGCAGTAAGTATCATTGAAACAGACTGTGAGGTGGACTTTGCCCCTCCTCTTGATTATAAAGAACCTGAAAAACCTGCTCCTTCTACCCCGTCAAACAAGACACCACCAGAAGGTAGTTTTTATTTTTGATATCTGAACTTTGATCTTTACTATTTGTCCTTGACGTGAAAATGATTCCTTCTAACAATTGAATGCAAATCTTCTTCAATCTTTTCAGTTCAAGAAGAAGAGCCAGCCAAAAAGATACCCAAATTCAATGCATTCACTGGCTCGGCTAGACGATTGGATGGAAAACCTTCAGTGCAGTCGCATGCACCAGTTTCCTCTCCCATGCTCAAACAGCACCAATCAAAGGCTACCGATGGGACTAATGGCTCTGTGTCTACTAGCTCGTCCCGCCAGCATCGTGGGAAGCTTGTTTTTGGTTCAAATGTGGATCAAGCTCCAAATGCAACACCAAAAGTATGTCTTAGTTGGCCAGATGCCCCTATTTTCTTTTATAGCTATGTTGTGAATTCTAATTTGGACGGGTAAAGTTGTGATTAATGGTTAATTTAGCATTATGATTTGAATTTAACTGATTGCATTTTCTTTTAATTTTTAGGCTACTCCAAAAGAAAGCAGTCAAGAATTAGCACAGCAGGCAGAAGAACCTAAGTTCCAGGCATTCACCGGCAAGAAGTATTCACTGAAACGATGATGCCGATATATATATATATATATTAATTTTAGATCTCACATTCCTTTTTGAAAGATGTGACGGACAAGAATCAATGCAGTGATGGAAGGGTGAGCCTAATCCTCCAGACTCCTAGCTACTGTTTTCGAGCTTTTGCAGCTAGGATGTATTTATCAAAATTCAAAATATTATGATGCACATTAACAATTTTAAAGTATAGGTCCTTTTGGTATATAATCATTTGCATTGAATTAATAAATGTCTTTTGACAGATTTGGCTCTTCCATATCTTTGTGGGATTGTTCTCCATTCTTCTCTATATGGACAAATATTAGCTTTTTGAGTGGATTTGTCTTTTGCTTTATTTGACATGAATTTGTCATTGAAGCCATTTTTGTGAATGCAATCGATCAATTCTAAGAGCAACTAGATGCATCAATCATTATGGCAACCGATGCTAATGTAACATGCATATATATGTAATAAAAGCCACTAAATTTTACTGCAACTCTTTGATTTCCAGTTTGATGATATACCACAGGTGAAGAACTGAATATGTAATCCAGTGCCAGAGAGAAATCTCTTAATAGAACAATCACATCTCTTTATGGTAGTGTCCATGTACTTATTATTATTTTGGGAAGTATGTTAAAAATCAACTTTTTGAATTTTTTTTTTTTTTTGGGTGACTTTTTTTTTTAAAAATGTATAAATAAGTAGAAAGATGATATGATAGGTGAAGAAGTGAATATGTGATCCATTGCCAGAGAGAAATCTCTTAATAGAACAATCACATCTCTTTATGGTAATATCCATGTACTTATTATTATTTTGGGAAGTAAGTTAAAAATCAACTTTTTGATTTGATTTATTTTTTTTGTGACTTTGTTAAAAAATATATATAAATAAGTAAAAATGTGATAAGACTTAAAAAAGTTTAAAACTTGACTTTTAATCCAGTTGTCAAAATAGTCCGAATGCTATTGATATCATTGTTAATGCTAGTTTCAAATGCGCGGGGTGATGATGCCAAAACTATCCGCTCTCTCCAATAACTTGCCATCATCACCCTTTGTTTTTCGTATGAGTAGAAAATAAACCACTTTCCCCACCTTTATCATCCAGCCTTTTCATTTTATGACCAACGAGAGATTTTCTAACTTCACCGCTAAAGTGAGAATCCCAAATTTGTTGAGATTTTTCTAACTTCACAGCTGAAGTTAGAATCCCAAATTCAGGAATTCATATTAGCAGAATTGTTGTAACAGATCAAATTTTTGTGAATACTAAAAATTTTGTATTTATCATTAAAATAATTTTTGAATTAGTTTCTTTCTTCTTCTTCTTTGGGTTTTTTTTCAATAACAGGAAAAAGAAAAAAAAAATCAAACACATCCTTAAATCTCACTCAATTTCAAAAGTTACATCTGCGTATCACTAAATTTGCTCACAATTCACAAAAGGGTTATCATTATATGACATTAAGATTAAGAAGCCAGAGTTCTTTAATTAGTTTTATTGGCATTCTCACTGATGTCTCAAACCCTTTATTAAAAGCTTTAACAACATTGTAAAGCAAACATTTCAAACTTGAGGACAACCACATAAAGCAAGTTTATGCTATCAAATAAATCAAAAATGCTTTTAAAATTTGGAGTCACAATCTTGTATATCAGAATCAGATCACCACCTTTAAAATTAAGGTCACAATCAATTTACATCACCTCCTTTTCTTTCCTTTTTAACTTATTCTATCTCACCCCGATGTGTTTACTCCAACAACTGCACCATAAGATGCCCTGTCTAAGTTCTTTGCTACATTACAATGTTGTCAGATGTCAGTGGGAGTATTAATCACGGGATAATAAACTACGATTCGCATCAGCTTCAAAAAATCTAATGACAAAATGGTAAGAAAAGGAATTCATTTAATTTCATATACAACCTCTGGATCCCCAAAAGTTATGTTGGGACAACCTCTGGCTCGAGGGGTGATGACTCATCATTTTCAGTGCTCTCACCCTCCACGGTCTGTACTCCCTTTTCACCTTCCTCTTGAAACCCTAGCTTAAATCTCTCATAATTTGTCATCTCACTTGATTTGAATGGCCTTTCACCCAGAACTTGGAGCAAATCATCTTGGTGAAGGACTTCTTTTTCCAGCAACAGCTCAGCAATCTGAGCAACTTGCTCTTTGTGTTTCTCTATCAATTGCATCGTGGATTCATATGCCTTGGCCACCCACTCTCGCACTTCACCGTCAATAATTGCCCCCATCTTGCTGCTATAAGGCTTGCTCATCTCAAATCCATCATCCCTTTGGGGGAAAGAGAGGAGACCCACCTTTTCACTGAAGCCATAAACTGCTACTTGGGCATATGTCATTTTCGTCACTTTCTCCAAGTCGTTTTGGGCTCCAGTCGAAATTTTCCCCAACAAAACCTACATCCAAAGAAAATCCCAGAACACCATGAGAGAGTTGACAAAACAAGCAGTAAACTTTGAGCACTACACAATGCTAAAAGAAAGAGTAGAAACTCACTTGTAGTTTTTATTTATTATTATTTTTTTTCATATTACTGGTAAAGAAATGAATCGAGTGGGCAAATATTATAGCTACCTGTTCAGCTGCCCGACCACCAAGAGTCATACATGTCATGTCAAAAAGTTGTTCCTTCGTCATGAGAAGATTTTCATTTGGTACATATTGGGCAAACCCAAGTGCTGCAGTACCACGAGGAACTATGGTCACCTTCAACAAGGGTTCTGTATGCTCCAAAAACCAGCCAGCAATAGCATGACCTGCTTCATGGTAAGCTACAGTTCTGCGTTCAAGCTTGCTTATCACCTGTTTAACACAAGTATTCACAGGTTTTATGACTAACTTGAAAAAGGGAAGAGAGTAAAAAAAAAGCAAGAAAGAAAGAACAAAGACCCATGCAAAATGACATTGACGTTCGGTAGTTAATAGTTTCATTTTATTTGATATATACAAGTATGATGTATGTTTATCCATAAATATTTCTTATGGCCAAAGTTCAGGGACGAGTAGTGTGAGATGAAGTCTCACAAAATAAATAACCAAAAAATAAAGAAAAAATGAAATATGTATTATAATTATGTTAATGAATATATACATATGTTTATAAATATTTTCAGCATGGTTCCTTCTTAAAATGCCCAAACTACCTCAAATTTTTTGATTAAGAACTAAACAAAACAGAAAGCTTTACGTAGTCTTTCAAAAAACAGAGGGGAGAGAGAGAGAGTAGAAAACCAAAAAGTGTTATCTTGAAAGCACATTGATTTTTACCTTTCTAGGAAAACTAGTCACATTATGTAAAGCAAATTAGGTTGAAAATGTAATGCATGTCATACAGGAATGTTACCTTGTTCTTCTTCTCCAGACCACCAATGATCCTATCTATAGCTGCCTCAAAGTGTTCCATTGTGATCTGTGTTCCCTCATTCCTTGCAGCAACTAATGCAGCCTCATTACAAACATTTGCAATATCTGCTCCTGCAAATCCAGGAGTGAGGGCTGCAAGTCTCTGCGAGTAATATGACGGTTCATTATCAAGTTTGAGCTTCTTCAAATAAATCTGAAAAATCTGTTCACGGCCTTTGATGTCAGGTTTATCGATGGTAATTTGTCGATCAAATCGACCAGGCCTTAACAGAGCTTTATCTAAAATATCAGGCCTATTTGTGCCAGCAAGGACAACAACTCCAGCAGTGGTTCCGAATCCATCCATTTCTACAAGCAACTGGTTTAGAGTACTTT
Organism: Camellia granthamiana; assembly: GCA_036172215.1. Taxonomy (NCBI): domain Eukaryota; kingdom Viridiplantae; phylum Streptophyta; class Magnoliopsida; order Ericales; family Theaceae; genus Camellia; species Camellia granthamiana. Next base: position 35,120,738 of record CM069915.1, on the reverse strand, counting down.
CACGCTCATCATTGGCACCTGAGAGGCCCCCACGTCCCCTTGCTCGACCAATAGCATCAATCTCATCAATGAATATTATACTAGGTGCACACTGCCTCGCTTCTTGAAACAAGTTTCTGACCCTCGACGATCCAACACCAACAAACATCTCCATGAAATCCGATCCCGAAATGGAAAGGAAAGGCACACCAGATTCCCCAGCAGTTGCTTTTGCCAAAAGAGTTTTACCGGTGCCTGGAGGACCTACTAAAAGAGCACCTTTTGGAATTTTTGCCCCCAGTTCCTCATATTTTTTAGGGTTCTTGAGGAAGTGAACAAACTCCATGATTTCCTGCTTAGCTTCATCACAGCCAGCAACATCTTTGAAATAGACCTAGATGAACAGAAAATGAAGGAAAACTTTTTTTGAGTAATCTTTTTGTTTGTAGAGTGACAAAGAAAGTGCTACAAAATTTTTTTTGACATAATAAACAAGAATAACTGAGGAGCACCATCCTTGATAAAAAAAGGGTATCTAACCTTGTTTTTTGCATTCTTGTCCACTTTTGTAACGTGGGCTTTTCCTATATTGAATATTCCACGGGCACCCTTTCCACCACTACCTCCAACGCCTATTCCGCCTTGCATTCTCCGCCCCATGAACCAAAGGCTTCCTAGAAGCAAGAGCGTTGGTGCAAACCTCATCAACTCTTGGTACCAAACCATTTCAGAAGTATATGTAACAGGAACATAATCATGAGAATCTATCCCCAATGCTTCCTGGGCTTCCTCCAACTTCTCCTCAAATGATTCAACACTTCCAATATTGAAATAATATTTATATTGGCTCTTGCTTGGATCAGCAGGTCCTTGGACAACTGGTCCCTCAATGACATCATTGCTTGTTTGATTGCGTGGTGAGCTCCTTACATACACTTTTGCAACTGATTTATTCGAAACAACTACATGGTCTACTAAACCCGGTTCCAGGAGCTTGTTTTTGAACTCTTGGAAACTAATCTGCAAAGAATCATTTTCCAAAGTTTTAAGGCCCAAAAAGACAAAACAAAAATCTTAATTACATTCAAATTGCACATAAGGCAAACCAACCACAATATATATATATGTATCATTAACAAAAAACTTGAATATGCGACTCAGCTACATATCCTACCAACTATGAGTCTATGATTATAAAAGCCCCATACAACCAAGTCCTGAAATATATTCAAGCATATAACTTACCTGTTGTTGCTCACGAGGACCAAATGAAAATGATGAAAGAAACAGGCCAATCACTAATATAGGGGTGATAAGATTTTGAAATTGCTTCAAGAAAGCTTCCTGAAAACTGCCATGATCACCTGTGTTTGCATCCTCTGAAAATAAAGAAATTAAAATATGCAAAAAGCTCTGAGATATTATGTATTATAATCAGTGTGGTGAACCATTTTTTAAACAAACATTCAGCATGAAGTTTTACTTAATAAATATATTTTTTGAAATATACACATGAAAATAATAACTTCTTCGTTTTTACTTTACAGATTCATTTATACATATATCTTTAGAAAACAAATAGTAAGAAATCTTTTTCACATTCCATATATTAGAAAAAGAAGGGTGGACCAAAATAGAAACTATTATCAATATTAGAAGGCTCTATTGCCGATCAAAAATATTAGAAGGCTCTATTCACAAACAAATTGGAAGTATACATAGGGGGTGGTTTGGGATGATCTAAATAAGTGTACTTTTTGACTTTTTATAAAATATGGGTTGGGTATGGATTGGGTTTGAAGTGATGTAGTAGAGAGGTGATGTAACTTAAAGAAAATGATGTGACTTAAATAAGATAGTGACTTTTTGACTTTTTTAGATTATGACAAATAAGGCCTAAATTTAAAAACCTAAAGAGAAGAGATTATTGACGGATATGTCTTTTGAGTGCCTAAAGTGTGTCTGGTTATAAAAGCATTAAAACATTTTGACGCGCGTCCAACACGTGTCAAGGTGTGTCCAACACATATCTGAAACTGACACTGAAACAACACCTTCTTAAGAGTGTTCATGATTCCAAGGCAACAAGCAAGGTTCAAAGGGTAAATAATGTGATTACAACTCTATGGATAGTTCATAATTATTCAACACTATTGGTATGTGAATACAAAGTTCATGGTGCAGATTTTTCTATAGACTGAGGAAGGTAATACTCATTAGTCATTATTCAAACATTAAACAATTGGGTACATTGGAGATATGATTAAGGACTCTAGGAGACGAGATACAAATTCCCTGAGTGTCAATGCCCTACAGCCATTTTATATGAATGGTTGTCATCTCCCTAGTGCAAATCACTCTATTATTCTAGCTAGCGACATATAATGGCTGCCTAGTAGGTTCCTTCCATCATTAACAGCTGTGTTCACAAACCCACATGATGAGTATACTTGAGGATAGCATAGGTACATGGATCCAGCCCCACCACATCACCCCTTAGATGGCTTCTCTTGCAAGATTCATGCACCAAGTGTTAGCCTCGCGAGGTAACACATGGGCCAATCGTGCATCTACACCAGGACATCTAAAAGACTCTGCCCCGTGCACCCTTGCCAGCTTCCTCACTTGCTTAGTTTGTTAAGCTTGCCAGTAGTCCATCGAGTGGTGCCTTGGCCTCTAAAACTCACGCACATCGCTGGTGCTATCTAGGTTGGAAGCAAGGCCTAGGAAACTCACTTGGGACCACCAGAGGACTTGTGAATTGGAGGGATCTTGACCAAGACATGTGATACCACGATCATTGGATCATACCAAACTCTAAGCTACAATAATACACCCCAAAAGGGAGCTTCCATGCATGCAACAATCTATCCATAATCCTTCTCCTTTGGCATATACAGAGCTCTCCACCAACACCCTCTCTCTCTCTCTCTCCCTCCCCCCTAAGGATTCCTTGGCTCTCTCTCCTCCACCCCCTGTGGTCTCCAACCACCTCAATGGCCAATGCCTACAATTGTGCCAGAGGGCATTAGCAGATAACTAAAAAAAATTATTACAGAGTCCCGAAGCCTTTGTAGACAAACTTTAAAAATACAACCCATTAGTCTGGAAGAGAATTGAAGCCCCTCCACCATTTAAAACAAAAGGGAAACCAAGGAACAAAGACTCACCACCCACAAGCTCCTAAGTAAAACAAAATAAAACCAACCGACAACATAATTAAAAATCCAACCCATTGCTTCAAAGATTTAAAAATCCTGAAAACCAATAAATGTTCCAAAAAAATATATATATATATATATTTATCATGTTTCTCTCCCATCTTTTCTAGACAGACATATGGAGGATTTGACATTACCAATTTAGCAACGATAACAAGAATGTAACATTCAATCCACAATTTGCAAAGACAAAATTTAAACATACATACCTTTGGATTCGGATTTTTGCTCCTTTCCTTTTGGGATTTCCTTTTTATCCTTGGGATAGAAATTCTCATAGTCTGCCAAAAAAATAAATAAAAAGGGGTCGTTTTTCTATTAAACCCAACAAGGCAAACAGATAATAATAAAATAAATTCAGTTGAAATGCTTACTCTTCTTTTTGGGAGCTTCACTTGAGAAAAATCTACGAAGTCTAGGGTTCGCAAGGAGGTAATTCAAATCAGATAAATACGGCTTCGACAAAGTGCCCTTGTTAGCACCTATTGAAGTTAAATAGCCCCTTAAAAACCCTAGTTTATCATCAAATCGACTAATATCCCTATCCACATACGGAGCTCGAATAAAAGCTCCGTTGGTAAGAGCCGATCTCGCACCATTACCTCCACTTATCACATTCTGCCACAAACAAAACAATGATCAATATAAAAACGAATCGAAATAGATGAGAGAGAGAGAGAGAGAGAGCTGACTCTTGCGCGAGATGATTGAGACAAAGAACGGCCAATCCTGGAAAAGATCATGATGCTTCGATTGAGAATGAAGAGAAAGGCTTAATCTTGAGCTTCTTGTTGTTGGATTAATAATAGGGAAAATGAAGAACAATGTAGGTAGGGTTCGATTGAAGAAGATATGGAATGTGAAAGTATTGTGGAGATTTGGGTTTTGACGAAGTTGGATTGAAGAAGCTGTAAGATAATGATGATGATGATTTGGTTCTGGGGAGATGGCGGAGTCGACGAATGCAAAAAGAGGTGAAAGGGACTGTTTGGGAAGAGGATTAAGATATTTGTGGTTTTGTGGATGGGGGTCAAGAAATAAGGGATAGGTTGGGTCTGATCTGATTAATAGAGTCAAGTGTATGTTTGTTGTGATTAAAAACTTGGGAAACAAGACATGGTTTCATGGCCCTGATGTCATGCGTTAGCACATAGAATCTGGTACACCAAAACCGGGTTCGGATTGGTCAGAAGAAACAAATAAACGTTATTTATTTTTTAATTTCTTTTATTTTTAAAATGTCAAAAATATTTTTTATTTTAATGTTGGGATATTTAGTTTAATATTTCTCTCTAACTTTTAATAATGGAAGATGTCACACTTTTTTTTTTTTTGGGTAACCGAAGGTCCCTCACCCATACTCATATATCACACCCACCATCTCGTTCTTTCTCCTCTCTCATGGATATTAGATCGATTCTGGTGTTGAGAAATGGAATCTAGGAAAGAACACAGAGATTTCGAGTTCTTCCTCTTGTGTGAGAGACTCAAATGGAAAACACTCTTTAATTAGTTGACCTTGCTCGAGATCGAACTTGATTACACAAACTGTAATGACCCATCGATTCAATGACTTTGGATTGATCTTCGAACTGAGTAGCTTGGGCTGTTGGATTAATTTATAATTGGGACCACATATTTAAATGTGTGTGTTATGATTTATCAAAAGCCTCAAAATTTAAGTGATCTAATTTAGTTAGCAGGCTTAAAGGGTATATTTGTCATGGACCTAGTGTGTAGATGCTATTTGTACAATTTCTATTTCTATTTCTATGAGGGGCAGAAATAGAAATTGTGTAAGTTGGTTATTGTTTGGTGTTCAACTGCCAAGGTTGGTTTTACTTGAACTGCCACCCAAAACAAATGGTTATGGTCCGAATCCTGCCATGCATATGCAAGAACAACATAACTTCTTCAAATCCTCTCTCTTGAAAAAGAAAGCATTAAGGGCATAAGAAAGGATTGGAAATCATTACTACAGGCAATCCCGTCTATCAATCACGCTTCCGTTTAACCATAACGATGGAATCGGGTACGCAATTTTGTTTTGATTTCTTGATAATACACATGATACATGATCTAAAGTTTAAGTTTTTATGTTCTGAAATTAACAAGTGGTATCAGAGCGGTTATATCATGTCTATTATTAGAAATTGATATGCTATTAATTCATCCAATTTAGTTTAGTTTCTGGTTTCTTGGTTTGTCATTCTGTATTTTCTGGTTTCTGGAAATTTTTTTTTTTTTTTTTTTGTTTTTACTACCATTTGCTGTCATCAGTGATCATGAAAATGATGGCACCAGTTTGGGCAGTGGGTATGAATCATTCTAATGGATTAGTGCATGTGTTTATATATATAATATATATGGATGATTGTATGTATGAAAATGATGGCAGATTAGTACATGTGTTTATATATATAATATATATGGATGATTGTATGTATAAAAATGATGGCATCAGTTTGCATTTGGATTCTACATTTCCATATTAGATTATGGTTATCATGGCCACTATCAGTTTACAATCCTTTCATATTGTGCCTTTCTTGAACATAATTTATTTCATGTTCATGGTATCATGTATATATATATATATATAAAGCTTCCGTCTGCGATTTTTTGGGTGTTTGAAACAGAGCACTATTGTGTTATCATATTCATATAAAGAATTGGTTTGGTCTTTGGAGTTTTCTATATACATGTATGTGATTTGTGGCTATATATATATATATAAATGAGTTGTTTTTCAGAAACAGTGGCTGTTAGTTTCTGTAGCAATTATTTATTTTATTTTATTTTTTTAAAATTTTTTTGGAACCGTCAATTATATATATGTGTGTATATATATAGGTATATAATTGGGATTGCTGCAAATTATATAATACATACGTGGTAATGCATTAAGGAATCTTTAAATTTAAAATAATTTCATGCAACGTCTACAGTTGAATTCAATTGTCTAACGTTCTAAATATAAGTCAATTAAAACAAGATGTCACCAAAGTGACCTCTCTTGTCTAGATTGTTTTATATGGAATGTTTTGATGTTCATGTATGTGTACATCATGCGGGTATTTATCGGTCCAAAGACATGATTAATACTTGGTAGAATTACACACACATTTGTGGTGATAAACATGTGCCAATTGTCAAAGAAACCTAATGTGAATTATAAATCCATCAAAAGATAGATTTGTTATTTGACATAACTTATTGTCAATGTTTAATCATTACAACAAGAATACCACTTACAATTAATATCACTACCCAAAGGCTTGGTATTAATGTTGTGCTAGGTATCTTGAGATGTTGTCATTAAATTAATTTATTTAGAGATTATCTATTTGGTTACTTAATGTGAGCATAATTGTTTATTCGTTTTCTTTTATTTTCTATTCAGCTTTAATGTCGACTACTTCAATCTCTGCCAACATGAACAATGTTCCAATGTTAAATGGAACAAACTTTAAGGACTGGAAAGAGAACATATTGATTGTTCTCAGCTGCATGGACATAGACTTGGCATTAAGAATGCCAAAATCGAATGATCTCACTGAACAAAACACTCTTGAAGAAATTGTGTACTTTGAAAAGTGGGATCGTTCTAACAGGCTAAGTCTTATGATCATGAAGTGTGGGATTCTAGAAGTCTTTCGGGGTGCAATAACAGAGGATGTTACCATTGTTGGTGAATTTCTTTCGAAAATTCAAAAACGTTTTGCCAAAAATAATAAGGCTGAAACAAGCACGCATTTAGCAAGCTTGATTTCAATGAAGTATAAATGCAAGGGTAATGTTCGCGAGTACATCATAGAGATGTCTCATCTTGCTTCAAAACTTAAGGCACTAAAGCTCGACCTATCTGATGATTTGCTCATGTATTTAGTTCTCATCTCTCTTCTTGCACAATTTAACCAATTTAAGGTCAGTTGTAACTGCCAGAAGGAGAAATGGACTCTCAATGAGCTCATTTCATTTTGTGTGCAAGAGGAAGAAAGATTGAAGCAAGAAAGGACTGAAAGTGCTCATCTGGCAAGCACCTCCAAGCATACAGGCAAAAGAAAGCATAAAGGAAAAGAAGTTGCTGCTCCTAAGGGTCCGGAACCAAAGAAACAGAAAGTACAGGATGGTTGTTTCTTTTGTGGCAAGCCCGGACACAAAAAGAATGATTGTGCCAAATACGCCGCCTGGCATGTAAAGAAAGGTACATATTCTGTTTTGGTCTGTTTTGATATAAATTTAGCTTCAGTACCAAGAAACACTCGGTGGGTAGATTCTGGTGCTACTACTCACATATGTGTTTCTATGCAGGGTTGCTTGAACTACCGAAAGCCAACTGATGCTGAAAAATACATCTTTGTGGGTGATGGCAAGTCAATAGAAGTGCAGGCAATAGAGCACTTTAGATTATTGCTGAAAACTGGTTATTATTTGGACTGAATAGACACTTTTGTTGTACCGTCCTTTAGACGGAATTTAATTTCTGTTTCTGTATTGGACAAATTGGAATACAAATTGGAATATTGTTGTTCTTTTGGAAATATGAAGTTTAGTATGTCTATTAATTCAAATGTTGTTGGTACTGGTTTACTTAATATGTTTGATAATTTATATTTGCTGGAAACTATTGCATCTTATAATGAAACCTTGCACGTGGAATCATGAGGTACAAAGCGTAAATTAACTAAGGAAAATTCGGCCTCATTATGGCACAAATGCTTAGGTCACATCTCTAAATCTATAGTTGAGCGCCTTGTGTTTGATGGAATTTTGGACTCTCTTGATTTTTCAGAATTTGATGTCTGTGTTGAGTGTATCAAGGGAAAACAGACCAAAATGAAGAAATTTGGTGCCCATAGGACTACAAATGTCTTAGAATTAATTCATACAGATATCTGTGGGCCATTCCCTACGGCGTCTTGGAATGGTCAACAGTATTTTATCACATTCATAGACGACTATTCCAAATATGGGTATCTATTTCTTATCTATGAGAAATCACAATCTTTGGATGTATTCAAAAAATTTAAGGCCGAAGTTGAGTTACAACTCAACAAACGGATAAAGAGTGTCAGGTCTGACCGTGGTGGTGAATACTATGGCAGATATGATGGATCAGGTGAACAACGTCCAGGACCGTTTGCAAAATACCTGGAGGAATGTGGTATTGTCCCACAATATACCATGCCAGGATCACCTAGCATGAATAGTGTATCTGAGAGACAAAACCGGACTCTTAAGGATATGGTAAGAAGTATGATTAGTCATTCTACTTTACCAGAGTCCCTCTGGGGTGAGGCTTTAAAGACAGCAACTTATATCTTAAATCGGGTGTCAACTAAAACAGTTGCAAAAACACCTTATGAGCTTTGGGTTGGGCGAAAGCCTAGTCTAAAACACTTGCATGTGTGGGGGTGTCCTACTGAGGCGAGGCCTTATAAACCTCATGAAAGAAAATTGGACTCCAAAACCGTCAACAGCTACTTTATTGGCTATGCCGAACGATCACGGGGTTACAAGTTTTATGATCCCACAAATAGGTCAATATTTGAGATGGGAATTGCAACATTTTTTAAGGATGTTGAGTTTGGGGGGAGAAATCCAGTTAGAGATATTGTCTTTGAGGAGGAAGCAGGAGTAATCCCACTTCCTACTACTACTTTTGACCAATTGCAGGTTCCTATACCTGTTATTGCTTAAGAAGTAATTTCTGATCCTCAACCAGACAATGTTGTTCAAGACAATATAGTTGAACCCCTCATTCAAGATGAGGTAGTTGTTCCTGAGGAACAAACTCTACAACCTCAACCTCAAGAACCTGTGCCATTAAGGCGATCCACGAGAGAAAGGAGATTTGTAATTTCGGATGATTATATTGTATATCTCTAGGAACATGAGGTAGAAAATGGAATGTCGAAAGATGATCCAATCAACTTTCGCCAAGCCATGGAAAGTTCCAACTCTCATAAATGGATAGAAGCCATGAATGAAGAATACAAGTTTATGCAAGACAATAAAGTTTGGGAACTTGCCCCATTACCAGTTGGTGTGAAGCCCGTAGGTTGTAAATGGATATTTAAAACCAAAAGGGATTCAAATGGTAATGTGGGGAGGTATAAGGCACGTCTTGTAGCCAAATGCTTTACTCAAAAGGAAGGAATTGACTTTAAAGAAACTTTCTCTCCGGTTTCTACGAAAGATTCTTTTAGGACAATTATGGCGCTTGTTGCATATTTTGATCTTGAGTTGCATCAGATAGATGTCAAAATAGCATTTCTTAATGGTGACATTAAAGAAACAATTTATATGGTGCAGCCAGAAAACTTTGTGTCGGGAGACCCAAAGAATATGGTTTGCAAATTGACTAAATCCATCTATGGACTCAAACAAGCTTATCGTCAGTGGTACTTCAAATTTCATCAAGTTCTCACTTCGTATGGCTTTGAAACTAATGTTGTTGATGAATGTGTGTATCACAAGTTCAGTGGGAGTAAACACATATTTCTGGTTTTATGTGTTGATGATATATTGCTTGTCACAAACGATATAAACTTATTGCATGGCACCAAGAGATTTCTATCTAAGAATTTTGAAATGAAAGATCTTGGTGATGCTTCCTTTGTATTAGGAATCGAAATACACCGAGATCGTTCTCGGGGTATTCTGGGGTTATCACAAAGGAGCTATATCGAAAAAATACTCAACAGATTTGGCATGCAAAATTGTAAATCAGGTGAAACCCCAGTTGCTAAGGGAGACAAGTTTAGTCTCAGCCAATGCCCGAAGAACAGTCTTGAAATTCAAGAAATGCAGAAGATTCCTTATGCCTCGGCTGTAGGGTGTCTAATGTATGCCCAAGTATGTGCGCGTCCGGATATTGCGTTCATAGTTGGCATATTAGGCAGATATTTAAGTAGTCCTGGCATGGATCATTGGAAAGCAGACGCTCATAGCTTCATCCACCATGGCCGCAGAGTTTGTAGCATGTTATGGGGCATCAAATCAAGAAATATGGCTGCAGAATTTTGTCACTGGGCTACGTATTTTGGAAGGCATTGAAAGACCACTTAAGTTATACTGTGACAATAAGTCTGCAATTTTATATTCCAATAACAACAGGAGCTCTACAAAATCAAAGCATATCGATATCAAGTTCCTAGTTGTAAAAGAAAGAGTGCAGAGTGGACAGATTTGCATAGAGCACATTGGGACAAACTCCATGATAGTGGATCCATTTACAAAGGGACTACCACCCAAGGTCTTTCATGAGCACACTGCTCATATGGGTGTTGTTCTATTTGAGAACATTTTGGTTTAGTGGGAGTTTTGTATTTATATTACTGCTCTATGTCAGCCTTGAGTTTTATCTATGTAATTAGATTAATTTCTGCAGAAATGAAGTGTTTAGTTTATTACACTCTGTTACGTATTGTGAAGTATTGATCTCAATAAAGTTAAGTAGGACCAGTTGGAAATAGGCATGTATGGATCACATTACATGTAATTTCCATGCTACGCATCCATGATTGATCTATGTCATTTAGTTGTATTGGTATACGTGACCATTGGTGGGTTGAGTTACGATTAATGTAACAAAGACTGCTTTGATCCTATATTAATATAGTTAATGGACAAGATTGTTTGCATACCCTCAGGTCATGATAACAAAGTTCTAAGCTCACTAAAGTTAAACACATTTATTAGGTTACATATGTGGTCCAGTGGGAGATTGTTGGATTAATTTCTAATTGGGACCACATATTTAAATGTGTGTGTTATGATTTATCAAAAGCCTCAAAATTTAAGTGATCTAATTTAGTTAGCAGGCTTAAAGGGTATATTTGTCATGGACCTAGTGTGTAGATGCTATTTGTACAATTTCTATTTCTATTTCTATGAGGGGCAGAAATAGAAATTGTGTAAGTTGGTTATTGTTTGGTGTTCAACTGCCACGGTTGGTTTTACTTGAACTACCACCCAAAACAAATGGTTATGGTCCGAATCCTGCCATGCATATGCAAGAACAACATAACTTCTTCAAATCCTCTCTCTTGAAAAAGAAAGCATTAAGGGCACAAGAAATGATTGGAAATCATTACCACAGGCAATCCCGTCTATCAATCACGCTTCCGTTTAACCATAACGATGGAATCGGGTACGCAATTTTGTTTTGATTTCTTGATAATACACATGATACATGATCCAAAGTTTAAGTGTTTATGTTCTGAAACAGTAACACCGGCTTCACAGAGAATGATGGTAACCTTCTCATTTTAAAGCAAACCCAAACCTAAAACTGGTTTTCATTGAATGAGTGAACCCATTTGAAATAGTTTGTGCTTCCAATTACAAAGGAAATCGAGAAATCAAGAGAAATGCAATGGGTTTCGAGATGATTGTAGACTGGATTGAATATGGGTTTTGTGCTCGATTACCTCCTCTCCTACTCTTGGTGGTCTATATCTATATATTTGTACGAACATTTAAAAAAAAAATCGTATTTAATGACAAAGAAATCCAACGAAGAAGATGATCAATGCCACCACGCGATCGACATTTGTAAGACAAAACACCCCATCCGTAGCCGGGGGCCCTCCGACACCCAAGTTAGTCCTCCAATATTATCAAAATATTTAATAGACTAATTCATAAAGACAAATTATGTACTTCAACCCATGAGGGTGTTGCCTATTTATAATATCTATTGACTTACTTAGCAAGTAGTTTGAATATTCCAGAAGTCCTATCCAAAACAATCTCCAGTTGTTTAAGATTTAAATATCGATAAGATTTCATATCCTGATGAATTTTGCATAACATAAAATACTAATACAGTATTTGATAAGAATTTAACAACTGTCATACATGTGATAATCCATAACCATGTCACATGACAATGCCTAGACCCATATAATTCTTGTGGTTATTTTTATTTCTTCTCAATTGCCCTTAAGCTTTCATTCTCTTTGAACCTTGTGAAAGCTTTCTGTTGTTCTGATAAAAATAGTCGTGTAATATTAACTAACTAGAACCATACATGGATACTAGGGTTTATTCCAAAATGTCTAACTTTGTTAGGACTTATTCTGAAAATGCCTAACCTTACTGAAACTTGTTCCAAGAATACCTAACCTTGTTAGGACTAATTCTGAAAATGCCTAGCCTTGCTAGGACTTATTCTAAGAATGCCTAACCTTATTAGGACTTATTCTGAAAATGCCTTATTAGGACTTATTCCGAAAATGCCTTACTAGGACTTATTCCAAGAATACCTAATCTGGTTAAAACTTATTCTAAAAATGCTTAACTTTGTTAGGACTTATTCCAAGAATGCGTAATCTCATTAGGAACTACCAAAACACCAACTTGCTTATTGGCAAGCAAAATCCATTCGGCAAGGAATCTCATTGTTGGACAAACCACTAACCTACTTTGTAAAGATTTTGAAAGTTGGTCAAACTTGTTAACCCACTTTGTCGAGCAAAACCAGCTTGACAAAGATTTTCCAAGTTGGTCAAACCCGCCAACCTACTTTGCTGAGCAAAACCCGTTCGACAAAGATTTTCAAAGTTGGTCAAACCTGCTAACCTATTTTGCCAAGCAAAACCCACTCAACCAACATTTTCTAAGTTGGTCAAACTTGTCAACCCACTTTGCCAAGCAAAACTCATTCGACAAAGATTTTCTAAGTTGGTCAAACTTGTCAACCTACTTTGCCGAGCAAAACCTGCTCGACAAAGATTTTTCAAGTTGGTCAAACCTGCCAATCTATCTCTTGTCCAAATCAATGTAGCCAGGAGATAAAAATTTTAATCAAGGGGTAGCATAATTCATTTTGCCCATGTGATCTATAAAGCGCGGACTCCATCTTAGCATATTTGACCAAATAACGATCTCCTTCCACTGCAGAATAATAATAAATAAAGTTGATACTCCACATATAACAAAAATCTGACATAATGTATAAAATCTATGCTCTGTAGCATAATAACTGATAATAATACCTTCATGTCCAAAATGATAATGCATAAAATCCATACGCCGTAGATAATAAAAATCCGATATAATTGATCTTCCACATCTCCGTGATTAGAATAATAGTGCACAAATTCTATGCTCCGCAAATAATAATAATCCGACACAATAACTTAATCATGAAACCATTGATTTTTTGTTGGAACTTATGAATCATATTTCCATATATTCAGTCATATTACTAACACTCCTCTTGATTGGGTTACCATGCCGAGCATGTTACTACCTCCTATAAGGAATGAATTTATCTATTCTCTTTGAGTAATTTGGTGCTAGGTTAGTTCATTGAATATATGTTGCATAATTTAACTTGGACGCTAACTTTATTAAGCTTATTATGTGATATGTTACTTCTGTTAGCATTGCTATCGTTTGGGATGGTGAACCTATGAAGGAGTTCAAATCTCTAAGAGGTTTGAGGCAAGGAGACCCTCTCTTTCCCTATCTGTTTGTTCTTTGTCTTGAAAGATTGTCTAATATGATCAGTTTCAAAGCTGAGGAAAAAAGCTGCGAAGGTGTGGAAGCTACTAGAGGTGGGCCAATCTTAACTCATCTCCTCTTTGCTGATGATCTTATGCTATTTGGGCAGGCTAATTTAGCCACATGTGAGACTAGTAGAGAGGTTATGGATGAATTCTGTAGTATTTCTAGGTTGAGATTTAACTCACATAAGTCTAAGCTCTTTATCTCTCCCAATGTTGATGGAAGGAGAGCTAGAGAACTAAGTACTATATGTGGGATCCCTTTTTCTACAAATTTAGGAAAGTATTTGGGTGTGCCCCTGTTACATGGTAGAATGCATAGAGGATTGTTCAATGATATTCTGAGTAAAATGCAAAAAAGATTGTCTGGGTGGAAAACTAATACCTTATTTATGGCTGGTAGAGCTACACTTATAAAATCTGTGACTGCTGTTATTCTTAGTTACACTATACAAACTATGCTCTTACCTAAATATGTTTGCAATGATATTGATAGACTTAACGGGAACTTTATCTAGGGTGATACCATGGAGAAAAACAAAATCCATCTTCTTAAATGGGATTTGGTGTGCAATATGAAAAAGAAAGGGGGTTTAGGGATCAAGAAAGCCAGGGATTAGAACCTAGCTCTGATCTCTAAACTGGGATGAAATCTCATCATTAATAAGGGTGGATTATGGTGTGAATTTATTCATAAGAAATACTTACATAACACTTCATTTCATAACTGGAAAAGAGAGAGAAATGCATCTCATGATTGGAGAGGCATTTTGAACACCAGGAATCTTTTGAAGTGGGTGATGAGACCACTGTCAATGTTTGGAAGGATTGGTGGTGTGGAGATAGGTCCTTTGAGGATACTGTCTCAGGTACCAATCCTACTTACCAGAGCAATTCCACAGAATGTGATAATGTGAGAGAATTCCTGGGAGATGATGGTAATTGGGATGAGGCTACTGTGAATAACAATTTCCTACCCCAATTGGCTAGTGCAATCTTGGCATCTGCTTCTCCAAAAAACCTGAACAAGGATATCCCTTTGTGGAAGGGGACTCCTGATGGGACTTTTACTGTCTCTTCTGCCTATGAGTGTATTTTGGAAAGTAATGATAAGGAAGATGACTGAAACTGGCTGTGGAAACTTAGATTACCACAGAAACTTGAAGGTTTCTTGTGGACTGTGTTACATGGCAAATTGCTTACTAACCAAATGCAACTGAAAACAAGTTTAACTCAGGATGCTCAATGCCCCAGTTGTAATATGACTGAGGACATTCAGTATTTGTTTAAAGACTGTTATAAGGCCAAAGCAGTTTGGCTTGCTATTTTTACCAGACTTTGGTACTTGATATGAGAAAGAAAAACTGGATGGAATGGCTTATGAGTAATGTTAAAAATAAAACTCATTTTAATGCTGACCTCTCTTTGTCTCTAGTATTTAGTGTAGCTTTGTGAAAAATCTGGAAAAACAGGAATCTATTTGTGTTTGAAGGAAAAACCATTGGTTACCAAAAGAGTGCTAATTACATTTTAGATTACTCTGGAGAGATCCATCTAGCCTTCCTCAATGTTGTACCAGTTTCTAGACTAGTTTACCAATTTATATCTTGGAATTTACCACCTGTAGGGAAACTAAAGCTCAACACAAATGGAAGTAGGAAAAAAGGAGGTGATGGAGGATTTAGAGATCTGATCAGGGATGAACGAGGAGCATGGGTATGTGGAAACTATGGTAGACTTCAACCAAGAACCAGTCTATAAGTAGAGCTATGGGCAGTATATAAAGGACTGACAGTAATCATGCAACAAGGATTAAATGATGTGATCATAGAGACGGACGCAATCCAAGTTGTGCAACTGATGGAGGAAGAACTAGGAGATAAATGCCCTTTCAAGCATCTAGTAGATGATGTAAAAATTTTGCTCAGAGGTTGCAACTGTACTGTCTAACATGTTTGGAAAGAAGGTAACCTGTGTACTGATGCTCTTGCCAAACTTGGAGCAACTCAACCGGAGGATATGCTGGTGGTGAAAGATTCCCAGCCGAAATCAGAAGTTTACTTGTTGATGATATGTTAAGTCATTCTAAGGAAAGGGCTTAGCTCCCTATTTTATTTCCACGGTAACCAAAACAAAATAAATATATGTTGCATAGTTATGACTTAACAGTCAAACCCTCTTCTCTCTATACATATTGCAATCAATCAATTTGGAAGCTATAGCACAGCCTTAATACTAAGATAATAATAACACACAAAAATTTGACCCTAACATCCATCGTATATTTGATTGACATAATATATGGTAAGATATGTTGAGCATGTCACTGCGTAATTATTATGTTGATCAACATAATCAATGATCAACATAATATTGGAGAATGCAACTGCATAATCTTCTTCATTGAATTCTATCGGTTCCCATAAACGACATCAATTGTATGTACATAAAAAATAAAAAATAAAAATACTGTATTTGATGATGAAGAAATCTGACGAAGAAGATGATCAGTGCCACCACGTGATCGCCATCTGCAAGACAAAATACCCACAGTCGTAGCCGGGGACCCTCCGACGTCCAAGTCAGTCCTCCAATATTATCAAAATATTTAATGGATTAATTCATAAAGAGAAATTGCGTACCTCAACTCGTGAGAGGTTGCCTATTTATAATATCCAGTGACTTAGCAAGTAGTTTGAATGTTCCAGAAATCCAATCCCAAACAATCTGGTTGTTTAAGACTTTTATATCGATAAAATTTCATATACTGATGAGTTTTGCATAACATAAAACACTAATGTACTGTTTGATAAGAATTTGACAACTATCATACATGTGATAATCTATGACTATGCCACGTGACAATAGCTAAACCCACATAATTTTCATAATTATTTTTATTCACTCTCAATTTCTATATCTATATCTATATCTATATTTATGTGGGTTTGTTATGGTTTGATAAATTGTTAGTAGGTTTTTATAATTGGTCCAGCTTGTCTCAAGTTGAGATCAAGATTGGACCCGTCCAGTTCGGCCCATGGGGTCCATTTTTTGGGCCCGTTTTGATAATCCGAACCGTTCAATGTGTAGAACTCGTCGAGTATTATATGCCTGTAAAAAATCACGTTGATCGGATATCAATAGCTATGTGATCAAATCAGTTTTGTATAAAAAAAATTGGACGGTTAAAAAATTAACGGTTGATAAAAAAACTGTTTTGTTCACATAGTTATCGATATCCGATCAACGTGATTTTTTACAGGCATATAATACTCGACAAGTTCTACACATTGAACGGTTCGGATTATTAAACCGGGACCCGTGGTGGGCCTCCACGGGCCCAACAGCACGGTCCAGTCCAATCTTGGACTAGATCAAAGCCACTGCCTTTATAATTTTAGGGACTTTGCTACAGACCCCCACTGGGGGTCGACCCTCAGTGAGGTGGCAGCGTGCCATTTGTCCAAATCACAAAAAAAAAAAAACAGTTTTTTTTTTTTTGACTAATGAAAAGCCTTCGTACATGACCCCAGTGACCCCTACTAGGGGTCTTAGGCATTTTTGATAATTTTAGCTTATTCGTTTGTGGGTTGAATGGTAGGAGTCTTAGGCATTTTTGATAATTTTAGCTTATTCGTTTGTGGGTTGAATGGTTTTTCGCTGTAACAACGATAGGAACTTTTAAAATTAATGCGTTTTCTTTGAATTATATTTGGGGCAATTGAATTGAGGTGACAAATTATGAGTTTTCCGTAGAATTGCTTGTATGCATATATGTAAATGTCTCTGCATACGTGTGCGTGAAATGGGTGAATTGGTTTCCTACAAATTTCTGTGGGTTTTTATTGTATGCTTGGTGGCAAGACTTTGAAAATTAAAGCTGGGCCAATTTGTCTATGTTTAATTTTATAGTTTAATTTTCTTTGATTTAGTTAAAAAATAGCGAAAATTATCAGTAAATCAGAGAAAATTGGTCAAAACACAGAAAAATTTGTGAGCAAATTAGATAAATTTCAACTCAAAAAAATTTCAAAACACTGAGAAAATCAGAGAAATTGAGCAAATTAGAGAAATTTTAAACAAGAAAAATTTCAAAACATGGAAAAATTTATTCTCTGAAAAAATGTTGAAGAATCCCAATTATTATGAAAATATTGCATGTCCTTTATCCTATAAAATCTTAATACCAGAGACCTTATAAAAAATTACCCTTTAATATTTTATCAATACCTTTATGATTCACCATCTTCATCACTATCATACTAACACCACCATTATATTTAAATAAAAAAAAGCATATTTTAAATCAAAAAATTGAATTTCATATGATTTAAACTTATTTATGAAATTCAAATTATTTTGTAAGTCCTTGTTTGGTAAACATTTTGGGACTAAAAAAGTATAAAAAAACAAAATAGACTATATAAGCTAATAAAAAAAAATGTCACATTCAAACCATAATCCTTACATTTTTTCTCTTATAAAAGTTAAAAAAGTCTAAAAACAAAAACCAAACGAGACTAAAAAAGTCAGATAAAAAAAGTTTCAATACAAAAAAAGTTGACTACCATGGCCAATGTCAAATGAAGTTTGACTTCGGCCTTGTTTGGTTTGTTTTTTAGAAAAATTTTTGGAAAAAATTCTTTACAAATAAATTTTCAAGAGTAATCAAACTAAACAAATTTTTTCAAAAAAAATCTCAAAATTTTGTTTGGTTACCTACTTTCCAAAATCACTCTCTCTCTCATACACATCAAATCAATCACTTTTTTTAAAACTCTTTCCCTAAAACAATTTTTCAAAATCATTTCTAAAAAAAGACAAATCAAACAAGTTTTCGTACTTTTTATCTCAAAAATTACTCTATAAACGCAAACCAAACACACTCTCGAGCTTTGAAACATGATTTTGGAATTGAAGTTGTGTTTTGGTAATGACTTCAATCAATTTGTTGTAAATTTAAAATGCGAATAATAACACAATTTTTGTTGACTTGCTTTAAAAAATCTTAAGCATTGTTTGTATGCTGACTTTTTGGCTAAAATAATTAAAAAGTTCAAAATATCAAATCATATCATCTTTTTTATTTTCTACAATTTTTTTTTTCATAAAAAACAAGAAAAAATAATTAAAATAGTCACGCTGCAAACACTCTATAAAGTTGTGTTTTAAAAATATAACTTATAATTTGAATTTAAAAAACAAGTTTAACCTGAGTTTGAGTTTGAGACTTCTGTTTCAACAATAATATGCATTTGATTTGAAAAATAAAAAAAATTCCACCACTATCACTAATATTAACATTCCTTTTAAATTAAATGGTGTAGTAAAAAATAATAAGAAATTTCTTATATTTGAATTATAAAAATGTGAAATTATGAAATTTAAGATTTTTTTTTTTTTTAAACTTGTTTTATATCTCACCAAAAGTGGTGAAATAGTAAGAAAAAAAAGCTCATTGATTATAAATTTTTTATAACTTCAAAATTGTACATTAAAATATAAAAGAAAAAATATGAAATTTCATTCAGATTATTTTATTTATTTATTTGGTAGGTAAGTCATAAGTTTTCTTTGGTAGGTAAGTCATTGAGATTATCTTATCAAATATTTTCTTTTCCTTTTCATCCCGATATATAATAAAAAAAACATTTTTAGTTTTTGAATGAGGAATCTCAATTATTATTTGGATCCAAACAAAGTGTTGTTAAAATTTATTATTAACATAAACATAAAAATAAAAAAGGATAAATTACATTGACACCCCCTGAGATTTATATTTATTACAGTTTTCCCCCTCACATTTTGAAAATTACATTCTCCTCCCCGAGGTTCAAAGTTTCATTACAGATTGCTCCCTCCAACAATTTAAATTTTTTTAAATACCAATTTTGCTCTCACTAGGTAAATTACATTGACACCCGTTACATTTTAGAAATTACAATCCTCTCCCCAAGGTTTAAAGTAACATTACCAATTGTCCCCTCTGTTAGTATTAGTTGAAAAAAAAATTCATTGGAAAAAAAATTATTTGAAAAAAAATTTTGTTAGTCAAATTTTTAAATTTCTGTTTAAAAAGCAATGTAAGATAAAAATTACACTGACACCCTTGAAGTTTATGTTTATTACTCTCGAAAGATAAAAATTATATAAAAATGATAATTATTTTTTATTTTTTATTTCTTAATCAAATTAATTTTTAATTTTTAATTTTAAAATTTTTTTTCTAAAAATCAAATCATACATAGCCTAAGAATCTTTTGATAAGTCATTTCTTACGTTGGTAACTTATTTAATTATTTGTTAATTTTTCGACATTTTTACCATTTGAGACCTGTTTGGTAACTATTTCGTTTTCAGTTTTCAATTTATGTTTACAAAAATTTAAAAACTGTCATAAAAACTTGTTTGATAATTTTTTTTATTTATAAATGGTAATCTCAGTTTGTAACTTTGAAGAAAAACGTAAATTTAAAAAATGAGTTTACATTGGTTTTTAAATAGAAATTTAAAAATTTGACTAACAAAATTTTTTTCAAATAATTATTTTTTTCAAATAATTTTTTTTCCAATTAATTATTTTTTTCAATGAATTTTTTTTTTCAACTAATACTAATCGATGAGACAATTGGTAATGCTACTTTAAACCTTGGGGAGGGGATTGTAATTTCTAAAATGTGAGAGGTGTCAATATAATTTATCCAGTGAGGGCAAAATTGGTATTTAAAAAAATTAAATTGTTGTAGGGAGCAATCTGTAATGAAGCTTTAAATTTCAAGGAGGGAGATGTAATTTTCAAAAGGTGAGGGTGAAAATTGTAATAAACGTAAACCTCAGGGGGTGTCAATGTAATTTATCCTAAAAAAAATTGTAAACATAAACATATGAAATCAGTGATTTAGCCTTCGTTTGACAATGTCTTTTTAAAGTTGATTTTTTGACTTTTTTAACCTGAGACTTTTTTTATTTGTTTGGTATTCTTGATTGGCTTTTTTGAATGATGGATTTTTTTTTATCTTTTTGTGATTTTTGACTTTTTGTGATTTTTTAACTTTTTTTTGTCCTTGTGATTATTTAGCCCAACTCAAAAACCAAACAACTCCTCAGTTGTGACATCATGTACTAACCTCACTGCTCTCATAGCGCAACAACAATAGAAACATCGGTGTGTTGTGTTTGATTTGATTTTCAAAGATAAATTTTCAAGTAAGATTTTAGGGAGAGAGTTTAGAAATTTTTTGATTTGTTTAATTGTATATTTTGGAAATAGTTTTGAAGTTTGGGATGATTTGATATTTTGTTGTAATTGGGTAGATATGTGTGAGAGAAAAAGTGATTGAGAAGGAGAAAGGAGAGAGAAAAAGTAATTAATTGATGTGTAGGATTTCCAAAATCACTAAACCAAACAAAATTTAAATAAATTTTCTCTAAAATTTATTTCTCAAAAACAAACCAAACAAGGCCATCGTCTCTGTTATGCTTCTCACAAGTAATTCCTTTGGGTTGTTTTCTACCAAATAACAACAGTTTTTTTATCTCAAGCATTTTTCTTTTATTTCATTTATGACGAGTGTTCGGACTAATTTATGCGTACCTTAATCAATCTAAACACCGATACAAAGTGTTCCACGTGAATTAGATAAATCTCCAATATAACATGCAAACGCGACTTCAAAGAACGGATTTATCTTATTAAGAGTTGAACCTGCCACACAAGAGCACACGTGGCCCAAGTTACACCACTAGGTCAGCCCTTGGGCTTTCTCTCAGACATTTTAACAAACATTGAGAAAGCAGATTATCAATTAACAACTTTCAAAGCCCTAGCTACAATCAATACCCAAAACCCATTTCAGTGACATCCATTGTCATCACAAATGACATCAAGGAAAACCCATTCTCATCAATTGTTCATATTCAAATGTTGAAAAATCTTGAAAACATCTCACTTGATTCATTGAAAAAGCTACCTCTTTTTCCATTAACCCCTGTTGACATCAGTGAATTAAGTGTTCATACCTTTCTTCGGAATGTATTTGACCTGGACTAGCTTGTTTTGGCCATGGTTTGTGGCTCTGGGTCTTGCAAATTTAATGCCTTTATTTGTTGCCTCCGCAAGCATTTGCGAGGCGAAGCTAATGTATTCGATCAACTTGCAATTGTTACTGCAGCGTTTTCTTGGCTAACTGTTGTTCCACTTGCCCATTTCAATGGCGACCTTGAAGGATGGCCTTTTGTGTTCGTTTTAGTGTACCATTATTTCTTCTTCTTCAATGTGAGTGTCCAAAAGTGATTTATATGGCCATTGTATAGTTTGTTATGTTAATCGTTTTTTTTTGTGTCTCTAATATGTTTTGTGAGACAAAATGGTGTTTTAAAGTGTCAGAAAGGATCCTTTACGCATTTTATAACAATTATGCAATAAAAATTACATATGTTGATAGTGTTAAATACAAATATATAATAGATTTGAATTGCTTTATATGTTTGCTAAGTGCATATATGATAAATCTGAACTGAACACATATCTTTTGCCATTATCCATATGTCAACTGTTAGACATTATTACTTAGAATGGACATTCTGTGTTTAAAAAAATAAAAAATAAAAATTTTAATTACAAACATGAATGACAAAAAATGGCTGCAAATATCTTGTTGTTTTTTAAGTGTCAACTGCTGTACACTATATCACAAACAAGATTTGAGATTGCATTGCATAACATGAGTATCATTATCTCATATTGGGTCATATTTTGCATTGGCCATACAGTCTGAACTTCAAAATGATAGTAAAGAAGAGTTGTGTTTGCTCATTCTAGTTGATACTTTGAAATGTTGTCCTTATAACCCTAAGATATCTTACCTCTGATTTGTCTCACTTGTTAACTTTTCTCCCTCATGTAGAGGTGTGAGACTCAAGTGGTAACATTCATGAAGAAGAAAAACTGAAGATTGTGATTTCATAGAGACTACACTAATACTTATTCCTGCGGTGTTGCCTGTGCATACTATGCTTACACCATATCGGGCTGTGTGCTGGAAAAGCCTACACGACTGGGGTTGTTTTATGTGCACTCTGTTTGAATTAACATTTCGTAAGCTCTTAGGACCGGCTTTTAGCTTTTTATGGACATTTTTTCAATTAATATTCAATTTCCTTTTTATAGGCTTTTGGTGTGTGGGTTTTGGATTATTTATACCTAAAGTCAGAACAAACTTAGTAGAAAAGTCAAAATCCAAATAAAAAAGCTAATGAAAAGCTGATCCAAATAGGAATCCAAATAGGAATGGGTCCTTACGTTGCTTCATGTAGTGAGTTTTTAGTGTTATAACCTTGAATTCATTGTAAAGCCAAATTGTAGAATTTTGCTACAAAACAGAAGGTTTGACCTGATGCTTTTGTGAGCTTGATATTGATATCTTAGCTAGTATCTTGAAGTTGTGAAGTGCTTTTGGTTGGAGCTTATTTGGAGTGGTGATTAGGTTGCAAATCATGATTTTGTAATTTTTTTTCCTTTTTTTTTTCTTTTCTTTTCGCTCATCTCTTTTTAAATTTGATCAATGACTGCGAATTGAAAGGTAATTCACTGCATGTGTGTATCTTTGTTACGTTGTCTACTCATACTGGAATAAAAATTTATGTTTACACATATTTGTCCTCGACGACTCCGTATCGTTGAAAACATTGCAAGTAGAATCATAGCATTGAAATCTATGATATATTACATCTTTTAAATGGATGCCATGGCCTCAATTCCTACCAAATAGGACTTGTCCACCTTAGAGAATTCACATTTCTTCACATAACAGGCACACACATGCAACTATTTGAATTGAGGCCACATATTTGTATAGGCTCATTGTATTGTGGATCAAAAGAAGTGAAATCTACAATGGAAGACTATATAACAGGCCGGGATTATTGGAAGGCCCAAAAAGGCCCCATGGGGCCTGCTGGTGACCACTTTAAGAGTTCAAGCTTAGAAAATTGTTCAAGACCCTAATATTTATGAAATCAATGGCTATGCCACGACCTGGTCATTTTTAGGCCCAAAAAACATCATTCTGGACACTTGTTTTTAGGCACTTTCTACCGTTTTAGTATCATTTCTTATGTTGTTTAATTTCACTTTCGTTCAAGGCTATTGTCAAGTTTGATGTTTGGCCAATTTAGTGTAGTTTTCAATTTCCTAATACTTCTCTTCTTTTGTCAATAGTAGGTTTTGAGGGATTTCCTATAGAATCATGGATTGTAATGGTTGGAGACTGTTTGTGATTGTGTTCTTGGTATCCTTTGTGTGAGAATCAACCGGAACCAAAGAAAGCTATTCCTGGTCCATATGTCGTTCTCTTCTTTCTACTTTCCCCTCTGCTTCTTCTCTCCTGTCAGTCACACATTTTATACTTCTTTTCTATAATTTTTACATGAGAAAGTTGTAAATCTTATGATACCAACAATCATGAGACTGGCTTGTTTATTATGTGCTCAAGACGGAACTTCAAGACTATTGTGACAGGCTGAATATCTTCTATAAGAAATCGGACGAAGACACGATGAATTTTTTTACTCCATGAAATCTCAAACAAAAAATACGCTCTATTCCTTGTTTTTTATCGACTGATCACAACTACTGCCTACATTTCACAAAATTGTGGACCAACAAGAGACATGCGATCCCATAGAAAGACATTACAAGCCTTTGTGGCACAATTTTTTTTTTGAATTTTATTGTGCATAATCATAATTCTCTGTGCATGTATTGGCTGTACCTGGACAGAAATCTCAGGTTTGGTATAGTTTTTTGTTTGTTCTTTTATTTTAATTTTAATTCCAGTTAAATGGACTACTAGATTATGTGATTTTGACAGGCATCGTTTGTTCTTTACTTTTCAAAAGAATTTCATTCGTTTGGATGGAATGGAAAAGAAATACAATACAATGAAATTGACGTTATCCTTTGTCAGGCAATTTGGATTAAGATGTTGTTGAGTATAATTGAAGAAGTTTGATCTTTTTTAATATGGATTGTCACTCACAATTTCCGTTTTGTTTTGTTTTATTTTATCTTTTTTCTTCTCTTGTCTTTTCCAATTCAATTCGTGGCTCAAGAATGATAGGTACTTCACTACATGCATGTATCTTCAATGGCTTCATTTTACAGATTGGAGCAATTTATGATTTTTTTGTGTGTACGTGCATGATATGCCCTCCACATCATTGAAAGCGTTGCAAGTAGATGTCACAACGTCAATATCTGCCAAATTGTGCATCAGTACGTGAATGTGATGGCCTCTGTGTCTACTAGTATGGATTTCTCTTCATCTAAGGATATGCTTCTTTTAATTTTGTTATGGATGAAGGAATTGAAATTGTCTTGCTTTAATAGGAACACGTACGCAAATATTTCAGTGGAGGACAAATATCTGTGTAGACCTGTTGGACTAGTGCTCCTCATCTTCAAAGTGAGTTTGCTTCATTCATAAGGTCAGTAATTGTAATATAGATTATGGATTATTTGAATTTAGAATGAGTTGAACCGTTAAATAAACTTCTCAAATGCTTTGCATAAAAATGATCAAAATTCTTCAGAATCAGTGATGTTCAGGTAGTGTTTGGATCTTGAATTTGTATTCACGCACAACATCAAGGTTTTCTTCCTTTGTGAGAAGGGCACGTGACGTGCAAAAGTGACCATTTGAAACATCTTTTGATAGTGGCTTGTGTTGCTTAGAAAACGTCTCTATCTCTTTGCATGCAGTCACACATTTCATATTTTATTTCTCCAATTACTGTGTTCAGAAATGCTCCTCATTTCTGCTTCATTACTTTTGCTTTCAAACTAATCCCCAAGTTGACAATTGATTCCAAAATTTCCAACTTATCATTGGATGCATATATTTTGTGGACAAGCTCAGGACACAACAACCAGTCCTGATTGGTTTTGAAATTTATTGAGAGTGGCAAATGCTTGGTGAATTTGATCCCCTTCTCTCTGAGGACATAGACGCATTCTTGAATCTCGTATATCTTGTGTTCTGTGTGCTTGATTGTTTCTCTTTACTATTTTTTGTGATTGGAATCAGTCAATTATGCACTACAGTATTTTCATCCGTTTAATCAGGGAATCTTTTTGAATTTGAATTTGTGAATCTATTGTGTCTTATGCAAAGTGTTGTCCTGTGTCCATGACCACTTGGTTCTGACCCTACTAAATTGTGCAGGGACATTAACTAACGTGGCATTTTCTAGTGTGCACCACCCAATCGTGCCACGTGTAGACACTATCCAAATTTCTTCGAACGTTAACAGTACCTGGCCTCAATAGGTTAGCTTTCACTAACGAACCAGTTAAGTAGATTTCATCCACATATCAAACCACACATATTTGATCCTCAAAAACATTGAACTTGGTTGTGTTTTCATTTTTTGTTTTCTGTTTTTAAAAAAACACAGAAAACATGTTTGTTGTATTTATTTTTATAAACAAATCACTTTTTAGGAAATATCAAATAGTTATTTTCAAATTTTAGAGAACTGCTTTTGCACAAAAATGAAAACGACAACACAATAAAAAATGGCCATTAAAATCATTGGCTATGAGTCTGATTCATTTCATGATAAAAAGTTGTTGGGTTTTTGTTATCTTTCCTAATCTGCGCAAAACACTAAAACATGTACATGCCATCACCTAAACATAAGCACATTAATAACAAAGCATGATTAATAAAACAAAGTTGCTTTACATGTGCATAGTATAAGCACAGACAGATCACAGGGACACACCCTCCATACCTTAAAAACAAACTAGAAAAACTTGCACTGCGTACATAATGCAGGGGGCATTCTGTTCAATAAATTTGACAAATCAAAAATGAAAAAAACATTGATCTCAAATTGGGTGCATGCTTTTGCACTTCCCCTCTTCCCCCCCAAAAACCAAACGTTTCAATTGGTTTTGATGGATGTTGAGATCATGAACTTGGTAGGATGGATGATCACCTCTTGACCCTTTGATATACCCTTATGGGCAAGCCTCCTTTAGGTACAGGGAAAGGGCCGTACTGTACGCCGTCTTCGTCTCCGATGACTTCCCATCTATGAAGCCAACACACCAGAATGTTGAAATCAAGTTTCAGTAACATTTTACATGGAACATTCATACATTAGTCAAAACACACATTTTTACACTTTACACATTAGCATAACTGATGCATGAATCTTACAATTTAAGCCAATAATTGTCAATTTAGAGTACACCTGAACTTCCTCTCTAGTTATTGGTATAGCGGGCCTCATTTGGTAACAGTTTCGTCTCTTGTTTTCTGTTTTCATTTTCATTTTGGGAAATTGAAAACAAAAACTTGTTTCGTATATTATTTTTGTTTTCTAGAAAGTAAAATTGATTCCAAAATTTTCTAGAATTTTGAAAATAAAAAAAGTTATTTTCAGTTGTTTTCAAACAAATTTTCATTCTCTCCTCCCTCTCCCATCACTTTTGGCCATTGCCCACCACCAATCTCCAACTGACTAGCCGCCAGCTCTAGCTGAGCAGCCGCCTCCGGCGACCTCCAGCCACTTTACAACAAACTGTTTGTAAGATCCAACGAGCTCTGATCACCTTTTGGTGACTAGCCGATTACTACCTGTGACCTCTAGCCACCTTCCGGTGGCACTTAGGCTGCCTTGGGACACTCGGACCACCAACTCGATAGCAGCTCACTAAACATGTTTCTTTATTTTTGTTGTCGTTTGTTTTCAAAATATTTTTATATAACAAATAAGTTGACAGCTGAAATGTACGCATGTATGAAATCGACCCCAAGTCAGCTCTCTCTCTCTCTCTTGTTTCTTGTCCATTTCAATATGTCCTTTTATGTTTTACTTAAATAATAGGAAAATGATATAACTTCTGCATTCATCATAGATTTCTTCAAAAGAAAAACATTTTGTGTAGCTAAAGAAAAGATGAAACAAGTGGTGAATATTTTTAGCAGAGCATTGCCATGTAGTACTACTTGTGTTGTTGTGGCCTAAAATGTGCAGAACAAAGTTGTGGTGTTTAACATAGCCTGTTTTCTTTTGTTCCAGCCCTCTTCACTAATCTTATAATTCTTGTTTCTGTTTTTTGACAGCAGGCAATCTGACCGTCTGATGCCCCGTGATCAAGAGAATACTGCACGGTTGGCAAAATGTGTCGCGACATCGGATGGTTAGTATTAGAAGACAGTATCCCTTGGGGGGAGGGGGGGACCTTGTGATAGATATTGAAGCTGAGGAGGTTGGACTCTTAGGGCATGTTTGATTGGAAGGATTAGAGTATGGGATTGGAATTATTAATCCGTGGGTCCAATTATCCCATGTTTGTTTTGACATTTTATTTTAGGATTATTAATCCAATAGATAATTAATCCAACAAATTTGTAGGATTATTCGTAATGGGATAGGGGTGGGATTATGAATACCACATTAATTTGTTAGGATTATTAATACCTCACTATTAGTCTTGTGGAATCAACCATGACCTTAGTGTGAAGCGTGATATGTTTTTGAAGCCCAGTAGTTATTGATCAAGTACTTACTATCTACCTTAGAGCATCTCCAACCCAATCCTCTCACCAAGAGGATGAAAATAAATTTTTTTATTCAAAAAGTGAATATAGAGTATATCACTATTCATTCCAACTCCAACCATAAACCTTCATTTTCTTCACTATTCATTCCAACTTCAACTTTATTTTCTTTTTTAACAAATATTTAATTTTAAAATTTTTATAAAATATATTTAATATTATACTCATTTTAAAGGTATGATTTCATATTTTTTATTGATGTCAATTTTATAAAAATTAAATTTACACATTAAAAGTTATTTCAAATATAATAAGAAATATTGAGTGAATAGTGTTTTGGAGGTTCCTTCATTTTTTTCCTCCTCCCTTCAAATTTGAAGGATCAATCCATCTTCCTTCATTTGGGAGAAAGAAATGAAGGATGGGTTGGAGTTGTTTTTGGGAGAGGATCCTCCATATCTTCAAATATGGAGGATGGGTTGGAGATGCTCTTACAAGTTGTATGGCCCACCGCTCACCTTGTCCATTTGTCACATGAATTTATGGGGCTCTATAGGTTGGTTCTGTAAGTGACTTTTTGTTTTGTTTTATTTTTTAGTGCCTTTTTAATGTGATTGAAAAATTATTTAAAAAAAAAAAAAAAAGAGCTGCTTTTTGTGAGTGAAAGATTTGACATAACATTTAACTTTTTAAACTGATAAATGACTAGTCCTTGTTTGATGCAAGTTAAAATAAGATTTTTTTAGCTAAAATAGTCACAAAAAGAAAAAATAATTTTTTATTCTAATAAGACAAAATATCATATCGAAATCATAATTATTTTATTTTTTATCTCACAAAAGTTAAAAAAATTAAAAAGTCTATCATAAACGAGACTTTTTAGTTCTAAGTTAAAATAGTCAAAAAAATTAAAAAGTCAAAAAGTCAATTCACATCTCAAATGAAGTGACTTTTTAAATTGATTAACAGAAGTTGACTTCTTTTTGTATATTTGTTTGATTCATGTTTGAATTTCTCGGTGTAAATGTTGGAATATGATTCAAACAACTCATTCTGATTTTTATGTAGAATTTAGCTGATGTGATATTTGATCATTGGTGGATTATAAACAAGGAATTTATTGATAAACTTGATTGAATTTAATATTTTCTTTACTTTTAGATATTAGAAAGAAAACAGAGTGTTGGTTTTTGAAATATAATCAAAATGTATACATAAATATATGTAGTAGTATTATACCAAAATAATTTTCATATACAACATAATATGACAAATTAAATGGTATTCAAAATTTAGTACATAAATTTAATCGTTATAGTATTATTAATTTAAAATTTCACTGTTTTAGCATTCTAGATGGTTTTTCACACACACACACACACACATATATATATATATATAAAAGGGTAAATTACAAATACATTTCCTGAGATTTGTTTAAAATACAGATTGCTCTCTGTGGTTTGAAAAATTACAAATATCCCATTATTAGAATTTTTTATTTAACAGAATTAACTAAAAAAATAAAATTCATAATTGCTCTCCTATGTCATAATAAAATTACCTAAATTATTAATTGAAATATATTTTTAACATCATTAAAAACTATTAATTGACTTGATAATTTATTAATAAAAGGGGGATTTGTTATGAAGTTAGAAAACTCAGGGGGTGAAATGTAATTTGCAAAACTATAAGAGACGATTCGTATTTTATTCAAACTTAAGAGGGTGTATTTGTAATTTACCCTATATAAAATAAATAAATCAGTTTATGGATCATTATAAATATGTGATGCATATTGGAAATTATAGCTATTTTTAGATAGTCAAGACAAGCATGAAAGGAAACTCTTTCAAAAGAGTCAAAAAATAGTGTTCTCTATGCACGAAATGGTGCACGCGTGCCACGTGTGTGAAGATGTGGGGAGTTTTGTTTTGTTGACTATTATGAACTAATTTTGGTGTTTCGCA
Organism: Camellia granthamiana; assembly: GCA_036172215.1. Classification (NCBI taxonomy): domain Eukaryota; kingdom Viridiplantae; phylum Streptophyta; class Magnoliopsida; order Ericales; family Theaceae; genus Camellia; species Camellia granthamiana. Next base: position 35,090,469 of record CM069915.1, on the reverse strand, counting down.
TTTTCCTCCTCTTCTTCTCTATGGGAAAAAAGGGATAAATCTGATCGAGTCATTCTCCTTGTTCATTGTGGACCCCTATGGACCACTTCCAATGCCTGCGGAACACAGGATCTTTCCTAGAATACAAAAATAAAACCTCATATATATATATATATACATATTTTACAATATAATAGGAAAGAAATAAAAAAAAAAAATAACAATATATTGTACTAAATAAGACTCAAAATGAATATAAATATGAATAGATGAAAGGACTAACAATATCCGATTAACTTAATTTTTTATAGGCACGCCTTACTTAATGTACTCTAAAATATGAACAATTCGATTTATCAAAATAAGCTTCAGAATGAGTCTATTTCACTACACAGCAGAGACTATTGTGATCCCTGTATAATAGCCACCCCACACCCTTCTTAATGATATATGATATCATGAAGGTTTTCAAAAATTGTATATTGAAAAACAAATCAACACTCATGGGTAAAATTTTAAAATCACTAGTGGTGAAAAAGAAATTTATAGATGTCAAATCGATTGTATCAATTATGAACCAATTGTATTGACTATGAAGCAATATACACATAATTTTCATTCTCACTAAGTATATAAGGATCTATGACTGTCAATATTTGAAAAACCAGCATATAAATATACTAACACAATATATATATATATATACATAGAGAGAGAGAGAGAGAGAGAGAGAGAGAGAGAGAGAGGAGGGGACCTGTAAGAAGTGGTGAGGTGGTGGAGGAGGAGGAGCATTTCAAGCTTAGCCAGCTCACTGCCTGGACAAGAGTGCACCCCATTGCCAAATGGCATGTACGTGTTTGGTCTCGGTGGCACCTGCACCATCACACACAACAAACATACAATCTCATCTCTCTCTTTCAATCTCCTCCAATCCACCTTCAAATCAAAAAAACAATACTTGTATATATTGACACTCCCCCCTCCTCTCTCTTTCTCTCTGTTACTACCCTACAAAAACCAGCTCACGAGATCTGAAACTCCAAAGATTTCATATGATCTCAACGTCTAAAATACACAAGATACATTCATAATACAAATTTGAAAAGGACTGTACCAAACATATAATATAAATCTACAACCCATTCATGATATAAACCCTACATTTATGCCAAAACAAGATAGAATAAAACACTAGTACTAGTCCAAAGACCCACTTCATAAATCGTGGTCTCAGTGTCTGTGTCACAGAACTTGGAAAAATACACGTGTTTGATTTTAATTTTTGGATTTAATTTTTTAAAAATTTAGTTTTTTATTTTTAGTGAATATTTTTAAAATTTTAAATAATTTTTTTACTTGTATCTTAAAAGTAAAATATTTGTAAAAAAATATCTAAAAAAATTAATAAATATACAATAATACAAAAAATATATTGAATTCTCGTAATTTTTTTTATTATATATTTTTGGTATTTAGGGAATTTTCTAAAGATTTTTTTCACAAATATTATACTTTTTAAGCGTATTTATGTTAAGTGTATCTAAAAATTAAAAAAATTACTTTGAATATTAAAAAAAAAATAGTAAAAATAAAAAAATATCAAAATACTTCAATTTTTTGAAAAGTGAATCCTAAACATCCAAACCAAACATGCTGATTTTTTTTATTTTTTTAATTTGGTGGAGATGGAGGAGTTAATTACCTCAAATCTTGAAGGGTCGAATCTTTGGGGATGAGGAAAGAAATCTTCAGAATGATGAATGGTTCTGAAGAGAGGAAGAACCTTCCAACCTCTTGGGATTAAATAGCCTTCAAATTCTATGTCCTCAACTGCTTCCCTGAATGTGAATGATAATATACTTGCTGTTCTTAGAGTCTCTTGTATCACCTGTCATCAGATCAGATCCATACACACTTTCATTTGAAATTATAGGGGAAAAAATCTATGTATATTCACGTAATAATTAATAAAAATGTTGGGTTAACACCACACCTAGCAGGAGTTTGGCAATTACATTTTTAGTTATTTTTGGTTGACATGTGAATTCTTATTAAAAAATTTAAAAATTTCACTTTTAGATACAGATAAGAGGATCTTAAAAATTATTAAATTAAAGAAGATGTGACCAATTTTATTATTATTATTTTAAGTTGATTCTTTTGTTTTTATCTTTAGTCGAATTTTAATTGTTTTTTAGATCCTTTTAAATTAGAAGTACTCGAAAACTAAAATGTTGCGACACAAATTTTTTAAAAATATTTTACTAAAATCCAAGTTTTTTTTTATTAAAAAAACGACATTTTTAACTGTTGCCAAATAAATAGAATTAGTTTCGACCACACTTTTTTAATCTTATATTTTGTGTTCGATTTCTACACCAACAACATTTTTACAGAATTAAACCAAAAATAAAATAAAATATGAGCACAACAATATTCACCTACAAAAAAAATAATGAGACCGGCCAATGAGGATATCCATGATGATTTCCTCTTTAAATAGTCATTGTATCAAAGAAATACATGTAAATATTTTGAAGGGTAAAATTATATAAATTAAATTTTTATAAATATATATACATATATGTAAGGTTACTTTTTTTCATTTGAAGTAAAAAAGGTACTTATTATTGTAGTTTAAAATTATAAAAATGTCACGTTATTAAATATCAATTTTATGCATAAAAATCTTAAATTATTTAATTTTGAAGGATGATTACCCGGGTAGTCAAAGGCATGCTACGAGTGTCATCCCACGTAAGTCCACGGTCGGCTTCGATTGTTCTGCGTCGAATTTCGTCTTGTTCCTTCTGCAACAATTTATGGCTAACACTTTAAACAAAGTAAAAAAATAAATAAAAATCCCATATTTACTCTAGGGAATATAATAAATAGCATCAATTTCACACATTTTAGAATTAGAATGAAACGAATGGGGATTAGTATGAAAGGGACTTTAAATTAGTTAAAAAGTCAAAAAAATCATTATGTATTCATTTAGAAAGTGACATTTTAGTGATTTTTTTGATTTTTTCATTAAAATATAAAGTAAAAAAAAAAATAAAAAATGAAGTATTTGAGAATGAAAAAAAACATTAAAAAAATAGAGAGACTGAAAAGAATTTTTGATTTTTTTATATAGTATTTTGACTTTTTTTTAATGATTTTTCAATTTTTTAATTAAAATTTTTTCTTCCCAAATGCAAACCTAGAAAAGCTAAAAGGCTAAAAAATCATACCAAAAAAATTCAAAAATCAATTCCCATTCTTCAATTTTTTTACACTTTTTTTTTTAATATTTTTTTTTAGTAAAAAGTTAATTTTTTTTTCTCAAATTTCAACTAAAGCTCTACATTTATTCTAGAGAAGTACCAACAGTGCTGACAATACCGTATTATGTGTCCTGTGTCATGTGTTCTTTAAAAAAATTTCGCACTTTTATAAAAAAGGAATAATCTTTAGTCTAGAAGTACCAATACAAAGCTAACAATACCGTATTACGTGTGATTTTAAAAAATTTGTATTTTTATACTTACTAAAATATTAAAAAAGGAATAATCTCAGCCAAGAAAATAAATAAATATCACAGTAAATACATGTGATAGAATAAAGTTCTAGAAACAGGAGACAAATAATTCTTTGAAACATCAGAACAACTTCATCAATAAGGCTTCCTTTGGGACAACATGTTTTAGTCAAAAAAAAATTAATAAATTATTATAAATTATCACAATATTCTCTTAATTTTTCTAAATATCTTTTGGTAAAAAGTTAAAAAATTACTAAAATAATCTATACCAAACGATGCCTAAGGCCTCGTTTGGGGATTTGTCTTTTTAGCCTAAAAGTCAAAAAATCATTAAAAAAATCAAAAAATCAATAACTTATATCAAAAGGTCAAAGATTTTATTTTCTCTTTACTTTTTGTACATCTTTTCGTAAAAAATTAAAAATTCATTTCAAATACTAATTTTTTTTACATTATATTTTAGCTAAAAAATTAAAAAGTTATTAAAAAAGCTTGATCCTAAATGAGGCCTAAATATATAAATAATAAATTAACATAACAAAAATGACGGATTAAAGAGATTAAGAGATTACTGCAACAGAATCTAAGAGGTCCCTATTGTCATGCAAGTACTTGAGAACCCATGTTAGAACACTAGCAGTGGTATCATGAGCAGCAAATATAACTCCAATAATATTATCAGCAATTTGAGCGTCAGTTAGATGATTAAGCTTCTTCCGGTCTTCTTCTGATCCCAGTAATATCCCCAATAGTCCTCCAGTTTCTCTCCCACTTTCTCTTTTCTTTTGTATCAATTTTCTCAGATTCTCATTCAGAAGCTTCCTTGCCTGTGAAAATCAAAATCAAAGAAAAAAAGAAAACGCATTTAGAAAATATTTCAATAAACCGACATATACTATGTTGTATTCTACTTATACGTATATCACCTTATTATCGTACTATGTAAGTATTTGAAGACAAAACATTACTGATATTTGTTCAAAGCAATGTGGGGCTAAAAGTACCTAGCTGAATGAACACAAAACAAATTATGATGAGGTTGTGATATTTCTTGAAATACAGACTCCTCTTAATCCTTATAGTTGAAAAAAAAGGGTGTTTTTTTTTCACTACTGTGATTGTGTAAATCAGTAATAGAATTGTGTGAAACTGAAAAATTGAAACTGTTTTGTAAGTCGTACTCATGTGATTGAAAAGGATGGTAGTAAAGCCATTAGTGTGCAGAATGAACACTGGTGTGATCTGCCTTAGAAGATGTGTGGATCCACTTTAATTTCGACTCAGCCCGTTTAACAACTTTTTAAATTTTTGATTAAAATATGAGATAAAAAAAATTAGTATATTTAGGATGAGTTTTCAATTTTTTACGAAAATATGTACGGAAAAGTAGAGAAAAAAAAAGAATATTTGACTTTTTAATATAGATTATTGACTTTTTAATTTTTTTAATGAGTTTTTAACTTTTAAATTAAAAAGTAATGTTGCTAAACGAGGTCTAATCACTAAAAGTATGTTAAATCTTTCTTCTTTTTTTTTTTGTTAATTTAAAATTTTAACACGTATACACCTTCATTGCTTTGTGAAAGGGAGTTCCCGGGAGATTTAGAGGCATGGAATTGTATCCCTTCTCCAAGGCATGATACAAGTTTTTGATTCCTTCCATCTCCAAGTCTCGGCTGTTGCCGAAGGCTGAAATCATTGCCACATCAAAAGCATACTATAACACACCCAAAAAAACAAAAAACAAAAAACAAAAACAACCCTTATTAGTATTCTTGATTTTGAATACAATTCAATTCAAGTTTATGAATCAAATAGCTTTTACCTACCCTCTTCATCTCCTGTAAAGTGTTGACAGTTGTGTTATGTTCCCAAGTTGGAAGAAAATCAAGAACAATTTTCTCAATCACCGAGACCGATCCTCTGATTGCAGAGGGAAGAAAAGCGGCCTGAACCAACTTCTTGAGCCTTGAATGGTAAGCCCCTTGATGAAAAAACAGAGCCTCTGGTCCTATCATTTTCTCTTTACTTGGTGGATATGTTGGTTTAAACAAATGAGCTTGGCTCACTAGAACAAGCTTGGCAGCTTCAGGGCTTGAAATCATCACACAAGGACATCCCAATACGTGGGTCTTGAATATATCTCCATATCTACAGCACATAACCATAATTCAAAAAAAAAAAAAAAAAATTATAGTGACATATATACGGGTCTTGAGATATAATTGTTTACCTTTTTTGTCTGTTGGAAAAGAAGGAATTTGGGTTTTCAGTGTAGAGCTTGAGGGTCTCTCCTATGTAAGGCCAACCCATTGAGCCTGGTGGCAAACGCTTGTCTTTGGGGTGGCGCCACCGGAGGAAGAAGAAGAAGAGGAACAAGAAACAGAATATAGAAACAAAAAGAATAGAAGATGAGGGGGCATAGGATGGCGTGAAGAGAGACTGCATGATGGTGGTGGTGGTATAGACTTGGCTAGAAAGAGGTGGTAGTAGAGCGTTTGATAAAGTTGGAGTTTTAATGGGAATGAACGTTAATGGTGAGTCATTGGGGGCATTTATATAGGGGAGATGGGTGGGTGCACCAGTGGAGGGAATTTTTTTTTTTTTTTTTTTTTTTTAATAAATATTTTAATTTTAAAATTTTTTTAATGTTAAGGGCATTAAATTTTTTATTAGAAGGAAACATGTTATTTTAATAATTTTTTGACTTTTTGACTAAAATATAAGATAAAAAAAATTAATATATTTGAAATGATTTTTTAATTTTTTACAAAAAATCGTGTAAAAAATATAGAGAAAATGAAATCTTTGAATTTTTGGTATAAGTTATAGATTTTTTGATTTTTTTAGTAACTTTTTGACTTTTAGACTAAAAACAAACCGTTCCCAAACGAGGCCTAAATAATCAAATGTTTGACATAAGTGTGGAGTTCATAATTTTACCTATATGAAATATTTAATCATCTATTTAATAAAAAATTTAACACCTATAATAAATTTTTTTTTTTGGTAATATATTTAAACAAGACCGGTGGTGGTTGGGGCCCATCATTTGGTAACACCTCACAAAAATATCATAAATAAATAAATAAAATTGAAAGATGGGATGGTCCTTTTGTAGGCCAACCCCCATCAGAAAATCTCCACGTGTTCAGAAATTTACCACAAATAAAAATCTAAAGTTGAGATTTAGGTCCATGTTTGCGAAATGTTGGTTTTAATAAAAAAAAAATTAAAATTATTTAGAAAGTCAAAAAGTAGAGAAAAAAAATTTAATTTATATAAAAAAAATGTAAAAATATTTCTCACTTATTTTACTTTTTATACGTTTTTTTTCATAAAAAGTCAAAAAATTATATTTTCAAACATATTGTTTGGTTTGTTTTTGGGAGAGTTATTTTTGAAAAAAATTTTGGGGAGAGAGTTTAGAAATTTTTTTGGTTTGTTTGGTTGTATATTTTGGAAGAGTTGTTCTTTTGGGAGTTTGGGATGATTTGATATTTTGGAAGAATTTGAGTAGATGTGTGTGAGAGAAAAAGTGATTGAGAAAGAGAGAGGAGAGAGAAAAAGTGATTGATTGATGTGTAAGAGAGAGAAAGTGATTTTGAAATTTTTTTGAGAAAAACTCAAACCAAATAATTTTTTTAAATTTTTTTTCTAAAACTCATTTCCCAAATGCAAACCAAACATTTATTATTTTTTTGTCTCACATTTTAACTAAAAAAAATCATTAATAGCTAGTGTATATTGTGGATCCATATTTAGAGGATTCCCGTGGTTTTAAATTTTGAGCTGAAGAGCACTATTTGGCCCCATCCGGTGGGAGACTCACCACAAATATCATTTTGATAATTCGAATTGTACATTTTAATAGATATTTCATGTATTTGATTTTGTTGAATCATCAAAACCGGACAAGTGGTAAGCGCCGATGGCCCAAACAATGCTTTCCAATTTAAATTTTAAATTGAAAAGAATTGAACTCCTTAAAATAAATCTAAATTACATATTAATTTTTCTCAATAAATTTTTTTAAGCATGTAGTGTTACTTTTTAACAATACCCTACATACACATTCGTTGTTCATGGAATAATAGACTGTCTCCAGAAAGTAATCCAACGGTGGTAAAATGATAATCATTTCAACCATCACTAATTTCATTTCATGAAGTTATAATCCAGGAGGAGGATCCCTTTCAGTCATTATTTTAAATTGGACAGGAGGAGCTCATTATGAGTTCTGTTTTAATAATTCAAATAGTTTATTTTGTTAATTTTTTTGTGTATTTCATTTAAAAAAAATTAGATCGATCCGATAATTGTAACTAATTTAGTTTTTGCATTTTACAAAAAAAAAAAAAAAAAAAAAAAGATGAGAAAAAAAAATTGTTATTGGATCGATTTAATTTTTCGTGTGGATGAAATATACGAAAAACACAATAAAATAAACGATTTAGAGTATCAAAACGAGACTAACGGTGGGTTTCATGGGCAAAAAATTCCCATCTAATCCGAAACAGTGACTGGAAAAGATCCTCCTCCTATAATCTATCATTAAAATTTGACATTAACTGTTTGTAGTTATCATATAACTACCATGTCGTCATATATTTTTCATCGATTGTCAAATAATATGTCTACATATGCATGGAATCTCCTATTCTTCACAAATGACAGCTGCTGAAATCTTCTACCATATTAAAAATTAACAAATTTATATTGCATTATCTCGATTATGGTACCCCAAAAATGATCCCGACAATGTATAAACAAACACTTCCCTTTACGTATCAATTTGCCTGGCACGATTAGAGACAAACAAATTTAGAAAATAAAATTGATGAAGATAGATAAAATGAAATGGGTAATGATAAAAATGACAAAACTTGTCTCAGAATTTTCTAAAAGGTTACTCTAATACGATGTTAAATCATTATTAGTCTAAAAATTTTAACTTTTAAACAAAAGAGGATTTCATGTAGGTGAGAATTGAGAAAAAAAATTACCGACACATAGAGGGGTGCAACCGTTCATTTGCATTTCACCACAGACATACTTTCATCCTTGTGTTTGTAATTTTTTTTTTTCTTAACTCCTACCTAGATGTAATTTTCCCTTAAATAAATTGATACTCAATACTTTATCTGAAGAGTATCATAGCTTTGTTCCAGAATTAAGGAGTTGTTTGGGGTGTCCTAAATAAGTGTACTTTTTGTCTTTTTGGACTAAAAAATTGAGGAAGAAAATATGGATGTTCGGGTTAACTTTTTGCCTTTTTATGAAAAAATGTGTAATAAAAAATTATAAATATTGATTTGTAAGAAAAAATTAGGATTGGGAGTTGTGCAGCTGTAATTGTTGACTTTTGGTGAATAGTGTTAACTTTTTAACTTTTTAAGTAACTTTTTGACTTTTTTACAATATGTCAAACTTGGCCTAATTATATATATATATATATATTATTTTTTTTAATTTTTTAAATTCAAAGTATTGAATGGCTACGCATGTGAGCTGGAGACAATTCATCACCAAAACAAAATATCTCCCACAAAGTTATTTAGTGCTCGTTTGGCTAAGATTTTGAAATTAAAAAAAACATAAAAAGATAAAATAAGTTATATAAATCAACAGGATAAAATATTACTTTTTATCTATAATCCTTACATTTTTTTTCTCACAAAAATTAAAAAAGTCTCAAAACAAAAATCAAATGAGGCTAAAAAAATCTCAAACTAAAAAAATTAGCTATATTAACCAATGCCAAACAACTTCCAAGCTTGGACAAACTTGATTTCAATTTAGTGTACTATTTAGTACACATATACCATACTGAAAGGGTGACAAGATATATCCAGTCAACTAAAAAACATATAGATTCAATATATATCGTAAGGTGTGTTTGTTTGACTGGGCTAATGTAAGAAGTTTTTTTAATTTTTATTTTCATTTTTTACGGAGTTCACATTACAAAAAATTAAAATTTTAGAGATTAAAATTTAGGGATAAAATTATTTTTTAGAGACCAAATAATTTTGTTGCGAAAGATGTCGTCATTATATTTTTAGCAACAAAAATTAGACATTAGTGATGAATTATTATCTTGTTGAGACCAAATTTTGTGTCTCAAAAAATAAACCATTTTGAAACCAAATTATTTTGTCCTTAAAAATCTATTTATTAGTGACATTTTAAAAATTTTATTACTAAATGCCTTATTTTTAACTTTTCGGGACGATCTTTTAACGACTATCCTCGTGACGATAAAAATTGGTCCCTACATGTCTTTTGTAACAAAATTTTTATTTTTAAAGTCCAAAACATTTAATTTCTAAAATTCTTATATGTTATAGTGTCATGTTGTCAATTTTTTAAGGAGCTCATATTGTCAATTTTGGCTCCTTAAAATAGTATCAACATATGTTTTGTTGCAAAAAATTGTAGTAGTAAGTTACACTTTTTTTAAATTTTAGTTTATTTAGTATTGTGTAAAATTACCGCATCATCTCTATCTCCACCTCCACTTCCATCTCGTTGTGACCACCACTACTATTACATTATTTTTAAAGGCATAATTGAGCATTAAAAAAAATGCTTACTATGAGAAGTATTTTTGAAAAAAGATTTTGTAAAATATAATTTGCAGAAAAAGAAATTTACATGGTCATGCCCAAAAACTCCTCTACTTGGTAAAATATAAAAAATGTCATGCACCCTCCCACACTAGAGCTTGTTTGAGAGAACGGGAAATTCAAACGCATGAATTTCCGGGCTGATAACCCATGCCCGACCCAAATTGACGACCCGAAGGCCGTTTACCCGAAAGTAAACGATTCGTGAGTCATGAGTAGGGGTGTGCATAATACTGCCGAAACCGCCGAAATCGTCGAAACCGCACCGTCAAGGTAAATTCGTTATTATTTATCAATTAAACCGCTGATTTTTGGTAAGAAAAATGACAAATTCTAGTGACACTTTTATCAATCCGTCGGTTTCTATTTTTCTTCCAAATCGCACAGACCCGCACCGCTATTAAATCATGTTTTATAAGATTTTAAATTTTTTTTTTTACTTAAGTTTGCTTGTTGTTCTATACCTTAGAATATAGTATTATATTACTGCTCGAGGGAAATTCAAAATGTCAGTAATCCAAAATATCACGATATCTCTCGTCTTTTTTTTACTCTTTGATTTAAGTTTTGTAATTTGAATTATATTTTTTATAAACCACCAATCTGCCCGAACCGCCAAGGCAAATCCGCCATTATTTGCCAACCGAACCGTCGGTTTTTGATAAAGAAAATGGCAAATTCTAGTGACACTTTTATCAATCCGCCACCCGCCATACGATTTTTATTTTTTTCTCAAACCGCACCGACTCGCACCGCGCACACCCGTAGTCATGAGTGGGAGTTTTTTTGGGCGTGTTTTGTTTGATGTGCTTTCGGAAATCAACAATGATCCTCTTGACTTATTGAAGACTCTGTCTGATACGTGTAAGGACCCTAATGTAGGGGTATTTTAGAAAGTTGGTAAAAAGTTAATTTTTTGATTTTTTTAGTTTATTTTATCTTTTTGTGGGTAAGTTATTTGAGAGGTGATATGACTTAAAATTGATAAAAAATTAAAAGTTGACTTTTTACTAAGGGTTGGTTTGATGTTCTAAAAAAGTACACTTTTTGACTTATTGGCTTATATGGATTGGGTTTGGGTTGGGTTTAATGTAATGTGTTAGAGAGGTGATGTGATTTAAATAAGATGATGTGAATTAAATATGATAGTGATTTTTTAATTTGGGTCTGGCTTTGGTCCAGTCCACCATCGGACTGGACCGTGCTGTTGGGCCCGTAGGGGACCACCACGGGTCCCATTTTGAAAATCTGAACCATGCAATGTGTAGAAATCGTCGAGTACTATAAGCCTGAAAAAAATCACGTTAATCGGATATCGATAGCTATATGATCAAATCAGTTTTGTATAAAAAAAAATAGACGGTGAATAAATTAATGGTTGAAAAAAAAACTGATTTGATCACATAGCTATCGATATCCGATCAACGTGATTTTTTACAGGCATATAGTACTCGACGAGTTCTACATATTGAACGGTTCAGATTTTCAAAACGAAACCCGTGGTGAACTCCCACGGACCTAACAGTATGGTCTAATTTGATGATGAACTGGACCAAAGTCAGCCCCTTTTAATTTTTTATATTATTTAAATTATGTCAAACTTGGCTTAACTTCCCAAAAGAGCACGCGGTTGGTGTTAGGTACCAGCTTACTGCGAATCGCAGGCTCTCCGAATCGCCCACCTGACCCAACATCTCAACCGTACAAAGTCTAATTAGGAAGTGCAGTCCACACTCCACCACTTGGTTTTGTTAAAAATTAAAAAAAAAAAAAAAAAAGGACTCCGTCACTTCACTTGTCATTCCTACTTGATGATGATGATATATTTTTTTTTATTTTTTATTTTTTGCAACAAACTTGATGGATGACGATGATCGTTTTTTTCTGAGCCCCTTCCACTGGGCATGTCTTAAATTTATTTTAATGATTTGAAATATTAATTGTGTGAGATTTATTGAGTAGATCATTTATGGATAAATTCAAGTTAATTAGACATTCGTAACTTATAACAAAATTACATTTATGTTTAAAAAAATAAACGGTTAGTATGAGTTTAATAAATTTTTAAGATTATTAGTTGTCTTGATCATGTGATTATATTTGTTCGATTAATTTTGTTTTTTTATAAGGATAATATATTCAACAGATCTTATAATATGATTGATTCAGATTATTAAAATATGATTTGAATAAACCATACGAGGTGTGACAACATGGGTGCTGTCACAGCACCCACTCCACTCTCCCTCCTGCTCTCTCTTCGATACAAAAATATTTTAGAGCTTTAATTAAGGATAAGTCTCGCTGTGATATTAATATTTGTGTCTTACTTTTTTAATAATTATAAAGAGTTTTAATTTTAAAACTCTAAAAAAAGTTTTAATGATGTGTCAAGAGAAAAAAAAAAAAATAGGCACACACATCACATCACATGTGGACATCACTTCTTACCACATTATTACAATTTTCTTTAGAGTTTCAAAATTAATGCTCTGAATCTTTATTTACTTTTTATTTTTTGATTTTTCATATGATTAGAATAATTAGAATTCCGTCATTTAAGGATGTATCATTGTTACTCCTTGCTAATTATAATCTTTGCTATTTTTGGCATATACCCCTACCTCCATGCCCACTTCTCTCTCTCTCTCTCTCTCTCTCTCTCTCTCTCTCAAACAAGATGTAAACTACTATATGTAAGGAAATAATGCAATTTTTTTTAAAAAAAAATAAAATTTTAACTTGTTAAATTTATTTTGAGATAACTATTTAGAGCATTCCCACCAATGTTAATTAAAAGATTTGTATTTCAAAGCTGTTAGGGTGTTTAGTTCAATTTATTTGGTTTTCAACATTTTTTTATTTAAAAAAAAATAAAAATGATCTTGTTTTTTTTTTGCTCCATTTATTTGGCAAAAAATATACTCTATGAAAACCAAAATTTAAATATTAAAAAAAATTGAGTTTTTCATTTATAAATGTTAAAAAAAATTCAAACTGCAGTATTGCTAATGTCACCATAATAATCAGTATGTTTGGTTTCAATTTTTTTAAAATTTAGTTTTTTTATTTTCATGCTTTTTTTTAGTGAATATTTTTAAAATTTTAAGTAATTTTTTTTACTTTTTTAGATGCATCTTACTTAGATGTATCTAAATAGTAGCAGTAGTGGGGTGGCAGTGGTGATGGTAGTGGCGGCGATAGTGCTGTGGTAGTGTAGTTATGAGGTAGAGATAGTAGTGGCGGTGGTTGTGGGGTGGTGGAGGTGGTGAAGGTGATGGTAGTAGTGGTAATCTTACGACACTGATAAAATTTTAATTTGAAAAATATTTTTCCACTTTTAAAAGTCAAAAACATTTTTTATCTAAATATATTTATTTTTCAGTAATCATTGAAAATATTTTTCATTATACCAAACTATAAAAAAATAAAAAATAATTTCTAAAAAATAATTTCCATCTAAATAAATGGAATTTCAGGCATCGGAACAAATTATTTTAATAATTTTTTAATTTTTTATGAAAAGATACGTAAGGAAATAGAAAGAATGATGTGATATATTATAATGACTTTTTGACTAAATATGTAATTGTCAAATGAGATTTCACTGTCAGTATTAGCATGTAAGCATTGGAATATTAGTGGTGAGTAATTAGAATTTAACGGTGCTCCTTGCACCATCTGATCTAGACTCACCTCCTCCTACTTTTAGCGTCGTGCATGACGAAAATAAGGGTGTGACCAACTCTTAATATCTGACACGTGTAGCCACCACCCGTCAAAAGATCTCCTCTGCGACCAACCAACCGCCTTTGCTACACACAGTACCGTCCTTCACACCACCACCACAGGTGGTTGCGCCACCTCTCTCCACCACCGCCACGACCGTCCGCACGTGTTGTCTGTCCCTCCCGCCAAACCCGCACCACCACACACCTGTGTCTCGCACGTCCGTACCATTGTAAAAGTCGTCATTGTTGTCTCGCACGTTCGCAAGAAAGAAAATCTGCAAGATGGACCTTCCAAAGCTAGTTCCTTTACAGGACACGAGGACGCCTCTGATTGACCCACGTAAACACCCCGACTCGGGATCACCGCACGTTTTGTAGATAGAATCTGCCGACGTGTACCAATCCTTTACGAGAAAAGGAAAAAAAACCAGAGAAGAGATTGCTTTGCGTTGATTCTGGTGGGCTTAGTTGTCAACCACACGTGGCAGGTGTTGAGTGCGACAGTGAGGAAGTGGGACCCAGATGCCCATTATCGCTGTGAACGCGGGAAAGGATACGGGGGATCGGATCGAATCAAGATCCTCTCCTTAATTTTTCTCTTTGCCTCCTTGTTAGGTTATTGGGTTTAAAATTTTGATAATCTGAACCGTTCACATTTTAAGATTTATTAAATATATCATATTTGTAAAAAATCAAGTTAATCGGATATCAGAAACTATGTGTTCGAATCATCTAATTAAAACCCATTTTTAAAAAAAAATTAATAAATAGTTTTCTGAACACATACTTTCTGATATCCGATCAACTTGATTTTTTACAGGTATGATATACTCAATAAACCTTAAAATATGAACGGTTTGGATCATCGAAATTGAGCCTACAAGTAGACTCAATAGCCTGGCAAGTAAGAAATCAAATAGAAAAATTAAGAAGAGGATCCGGATTCCATCAGATCAGCATTCGGAGCGTGAAGTCAGCCCCATGCGATGGGAGGACTTTTTATGCTAAAAGAAAACGTAAATTACAAATATATCAAGTAAGATTTGTTTAAAATACAAATTATTTTTAATGATTTGAAAAATTATAAATATCTTTTTATTAGAATTTTTTATTTAATAAAATTAATTAAAAAAATAAAATTTATAATTATTTTTCTATATAATAATAAAATTATTTAAATTATTAATTAAAATATATTTTTAATATCATCAAAAATTATTAATTGACTTGATGATTTATTAATAAAAATGACGATTTGTTATGAAATTAGAAACCTCAGGGGTGGAATCTAATTTTCAAAATTATAAAGAACAATTCGTATTTTAATCAAATCTCAAGAAGTGTATTTGTAATTTATCTTAAAAGAAATTGAATTGTAATAATTCAATAGAAATATTAAAATGTGACGTGCTGCAGCTGATCACCAAAAATATCTACAGTGATAAAATAAATGAAAATTCTAATTCAACTTCGATAGTAACATGTTATTACGTTTTCTTTTTTGAATTTTTTTTTAAAAAAAAATCATGATAAAAGGAATGAAAATATAGAAATAAAGTTTTAAGGCAATTTTAACCCATTGCAAAGCACTTTCACGTATTTTTTAAAAATATTTTTATGCATTTTAATATTTAGTTTTCACATTTACCAAGTCAAATGATAATCATTTGGGCAATTATAAGTGTATATATATATATATATATTTTACAATGAATTAAACTTCAATGGCCTGCTAGGTTCGTCAATAGAACATGAAATTATAATTTAGATTTGTATAGCCAAGTTGAACAAGTTTTTTATATAGGTCTCATTTGGAAACTTTACTATATTGGTTGATTTTTTAGTGGTTGTTTGGGATGAACTGTATAAGTACACTTTTTGATTTTTTGATAAAAAAATGTAGAAGAAAAAAATATGTATATTTTGGATAATTTTTTGACTTTTTATGAAAAAATGTGTATTAAAATATTGTAATAAATAACAAAATTACATTTCTACCCTTGAGTGGACTTTCGACAAAGCTTTTGCATTTCAATTTTTTTTTTTACATACTGTTGCAAATTTTGCGTGGCCCAACATGTGCCGCGTGTGTATAGATAGGGTGATGGGATGCCACAGCTGGAAGGGGAAAAACTGTCTTTTTGCCGTATGAATTTTCAGACATACATTCCTACGCAAACAAGGTAAAAAGATGAACTTTTTTACTTTTTATCTTTTTTAGAGCATGCCAAACATGCACTTAATTTTTTAACTATTTTAGTTTGGCTAAAAAAATTGTATTTGAAATGATAATTGATTTTTTTTTATATTATATATAATTGATTTGATAATTATGGAAGAACTCTGAGGCTTAATTAAGAGATGGTCTCAAACTCTGCCTTGACAATGGATTTAACAACGTTATTGTTAAGACTAATGCTCTTCTTGCTATCCAACTCATCTATGGTGTATCTAACACTACAACAAAACTGACTTTTTACGACATCACATCAACAACATAAAATAAATGCATGTCGTAGTTTCTCACTTTTACGACTTGCTTTTTTTGCACGTCGTAAATATTTTTCAAACTACAGCTACAGCGTGTCTATTGTTTAGGCCGTGAATGGTAATAATAATAATTTTTTTACGGCTTGCAATGCACGCCATAAATAATAAAAGTTTCTACGACGTGCATGTGACGTGCCGTTAATACATCAATTACAAACGACGCACATACGCCAGCCGTAAAAAGTATTACACTTTTCACGGCGCACAAAAAGTCAACCGTTAAAAACATTAAACTTTTTACAACGCATAATCTAAGTTGTTAATAATAAGATAAAAAAAATAAGCGCGAAAATATAAATTCTCTCCAAAAAAAAAAGCAACAAAATGAATTCTCTTATATGTTTTTTCCCCCAGAATAACTCTTTGGCTTCTAATTGGTTCTAATTTAGAAAGGGAACGTAGCGGGGGAAGGGTTTCAATCTCTATATAACCGAATCGATCTCTTTTGTGTATCTGAAATTAGAGTTATCCATATCTTCTTCATGGTGTTCTTCCTGTAAGGAGTCCTTGAAAGCCACGATTGAGAGTGTATTTCATTGACTGGTAAGTTGGTCATCTTCATCTTCATCTTCATTTTCATTTTCATCTTCATCTTCATCTTTGGTTTTGGTTTTTTTCCCCCCTCATATTTGTGAAGATTCATAGATTGCTTCTTCCTCTTCCTACCTTATTTTATATGAAAATTATTTAATTTTGATTTTTTCAGATATTCCCCAAATTTGTAATAAGGGATTTCGAATATGAGTTCCGTTGTTTCGAATCTAATTCAAAACCATGAAGCAGAAAAAAAAAAATTCGACCTGAAAGTTCTATCTATCTATCTATCTATCTATCTCTCTCTCTCTCTCTCTCTCTCTCTCTCCACCATTTCACAAAGAAACAGAGTAAGTAGCATTTTCTTCGTAGTCTTTGCGAAGCTCTGAATCGCTTGACCACAAAATCGGACGAAGACAGGTCTCCATTGGCCGTCGAATCTGCAAGGCAAAACCCTAGATCTGAGTTGATCTGTTTTCGATTGGCCACTACAACAAAAAACACATTTGGCGACCCACAAATTTCGTCGCCAAAAGTACAAATTTCGTCGCCAAAAGAATCAGCGACAAAATATACAACTTGTCGCCAAAGCCCTGTCACTAAAAGTATTGGCGACGAAATCAGAAATTGTCACCATATGTAGACATTTAGCGACACGCAAAATTGGTCGCCAAAAATCATATATTTTGTCGCTATAAAATTACAATTTGTTGCTAAAAGGTTAAAATTTGGATAGGCTATGTACTTTTAGCGACAAATAAATACGTCGCCAAAAGTATTATTTAACGACAAAATTAATTTGGTCGCTAAAAATCACATTTGTAGTGACGAGTAAGTTTTGGTTGCTAAAGTTCCTGGAATAACCACTAACTTTTAGCGACAAAACCAATATGTTGTCGCCAAATATATTAACAGCGACAAAAACACCTGTTACTAAAAATTCACTACACAAATTTTTGATTTTAATAATTTTCCTGTTCAAAATAATCCAAAACACCTATTTTCCTGTGCACAATATATACACAAATGTAATGTAAATAATAATACACCTGTACAAGACATTCATACTAATTCAAAATTAATAGCTATGAAAAATCCCAATAAACATAATTACAATTCTCTGACAATCTAAAACATGCATACCAAAGTACTTACAAACTACTAATATCAAACCCATAAATACATTACCAAATCCTATGTCAAAATATTTTCAAAATTACAACCAAATATTTTGATGTTAAACATCTAACCAACAAGTCATTTACTAAAATCTTATGTAAAAATATTTGCAAAAACACAACACCAAATATTTTGATGCTAAACATTTAATCCATAAATCATTTACCAAAATCCTATGTCAAAATATTTCCACAAACACAAAATCAAGTCTTCTGATGCAGCCCAAACTATTTTCCACCATTGCCAATCTGTCACATGAAAAAAGAAAAAACAATATTAGATTCACAAAAAAAAAAAAAAAAAACTCGATATGAACTTCATAATTTTAATTTTAATTTTGTAACGGGAAGTCCAATCGGGTGCTGTTTGCTCATACAACTCTATTTAGGCTTGAACAAGCTACCCGTGCCAAGTTTCGGTGGTTTCAGCGGTCATTTTGCAATTTTGGCCCCCGAACGGGCCTTTTAAGTCTTGTGTTTTACATTTTTTCTTCTAATTTTCTAACCGGAAATCCAATTGAGGTCCCGTTTGTTCCTACAAGTCTATTTAGGTTTGAACAAGCTGTCCGTGCCAAGTTTTGGTGGTTTCGGCTGTCATTTCGCAATTTCGGCTCCTGAACGAGCCTTTTAAGTTTTGTGTATTACAATTTTCCTTCTAATTTTCTAACCGAAGATCCAATAGAGGTCTCGTTTGTTCCTACAAGTCTATTTAGGCTTGAAAAGGCTATCCGTGCCAAGTTTTGGTGGTTTCGGTGGTCATTTTGAAATTTCGGCCCCCGAATGAGCCTTTTAAGTCTTGTGTTTTACAATTTTCCTTCTAATTTTCTAACTGGAGATCCAATCGAGGTCCCGTTTGTTCCTACAAGTCTATTTAGGCTTGAACAAGCTGTTTGTGCCAAGTTTCGGTGGTTTCAGTGGTCATTTCGCAATTTCGGCCCTCGAACGGGCCTTTTAAGTCTTGTATTTTATAATTTTCCTTTTAATTTTCTAACCGGAGATCCAATCGAGATCCCGTTTGTTCCTACAAGTCTATTTAGGCTTGAACAAGCTGTCCGTGCCAAGTTTCGGTGGTTTCGGTGGTCATTTCACAATTTCGACCCCCGAACGGGCCTTTTAAGTCTTGTATTTTACAATTTTCCTTCTAATTTTCTAACCGGAGATCCAATAGAGGTCCTGTTTTTTCCTACAAGTCTATTTAGGCTTGAACAAGCTGTCCGTGCCAAGTTTCGGTGGTTTCGGTGGTCATTTCGCAATTTTGGCCCCCTAACGGGCTTTTTAAGTCTTGTGTTTTACAATTTTCCTTCTAATTTTCTAACCGGAGATCCAATCGAGGTCCCGTTTGTTCAACACAACCAAACATATTAAATGAAATGCTTGTAGTGATTTGAAAAGTAAATTATGAAAAATATACTTACAAAAGTGTTTGTCAATAAGATTCCTCTGATGAATAATCATTTTCATCAACCTGCATGCCTGCTTGATTCTTGGTCTTCCTCATAAACTTCTCAATCTCTTCAAATCAAGTTGATTATTATGGATTCAAATGAAATCAATAAAAATATTTAAACTGGGCAAATTGAGGCATTATTTTGTGGGAACAAGATTGTCAAAGCTATTCACCCATGCACAGTAATCATAACGTGTCACACCTTTAAGTTCTATGACAGCTATCTCTGTACCAGTCAATGCTTTTTTTGATCCAAGAGGGTAAAAACCTGTATCCACAAGTTGTTAATAATAGCTAGGAAATGGTAATAGATTACATAAAAAAAAATTAAAACTAACACAACATATACCTTTCAAATGCAAAGGTTTTATAACAAAACCTAGAATAGCAAATGGAACCATCACAAGAAAAGAGACCTGCAACCCTTACTTTGTTGTTCCCCTTGCATCTTGTCTAGCTTATACATTGGCATTGAGCTTTTTATACAAGAAAAGAGACTCGACATACAGGACTGCATCTCGACCAATTTTAGTAACCTGTACTCATTAAAGCAACTGTCATTCTGTAGACCACTCAGAGTCCTGGTATTCTAGATGAAGATATGCAATGCAGAGCATCAATTATGATAAATTCAATCAAGATGTAGCAGGTATTTGTTAATATAAATTTTGTGAAATAAATCACTGAAAACAGAAAGGATTATTGTTCTAGAAGTGTCCACGTCAGTACAGAAATAATTCACAGGGTTCTTAAACATCATACATAATTTAAAGAGTAATCATATTCACCAAATAAAATCAAACTAGTATCTTAATTGATTCAGAACATTAAATAACTAGGACAAACTTCATGAAATATATTTTTAGCTCATTTGATGACAATTTAATAATCATTCCAACATTGTGACTAACTTGAGAAAAGAATTCCCAGGAGAGCCAAAGATGCAGCATATTTCTTGAAGAAAACATACCCTTGCCAGGTCATTTCCTTCACTATTTTGCAAAGCATACTCAAACACCTCCACTTTAGCTATAAGTGGCAAATGGTCATAATCTTTGGCAAAATTAAGCATATGTTTGTGCTCTAGATTTAAGGTGATCTATATACCAAAAACATGCGCGCGCGCGCACACACACACACAAAGCATCAAGTGAACCTTAGTGGACCTTTCTAGTATCTCTATTGTCCGAATGAGATGGTGTAGGGTAGGGGGGGGTGTCACAATTTGGTACCCATCCTATTAATCCGCTGTTTGGAGACAATGGAATGACATCATATCTTTGAATAGAAAGATCCTTCTCTGCAGTGTTTCTGGAATTTTCCAAAAGTGTGCTCACCAAACCAAAGAGCTGGCCAACATGTAAAATAAAATGTCATTGATAGAGTAACAAAAAATAATATAAAAACACCATGTACAATTCCAATTTTGTAAACATAACCATTATGTGCCTTAGAACCCAGCACCACTAGAAAGTGGATGTAGAAAACTAGAAGCCCCACTTCTTAAATAATCCCATAACCAACAACCAGGTCCAAAGGCTATTTCTTCTTCAAGAGAGTGATATCTAATCTAAAAATTATAAAATGATGTTTAGATATGCAAAGTTAAAACCACAATTCAATAGATATATTCATCAATGCAAACACAGCTCAGAGAAGCCACTAGAATTGTCAAATTTAAAAAAAATTCAAAAAAAAAAAACTATAAAATATATTTAATAGCTTTAAAATAAAACAAAAGAAAGCTATAAAATATATACATCAAGTCTGTAGAATGGAGCAAGGCAGGTGCAACCTCATGTTCCTTATCTTTACTTCTTAACATTGAACATAAATTCAGACTAAAGCATGCTTTGAGCAGAATTTAGAGTTTTGTACTCATAATTTGCTACTTTTAAGCATGATTCTTATCTAAATTCAATCTGAAAAGTGTGGCTTTTAACCATTATTGTAGTAGTGACTCTATTGAAATGTTTTATACATATGGATATCCTATGCTATCTGTGTTTGGAAAAGTATATGAATGACATCCTTGGTTAGTCCCATGTACTAGGGGACAACAAACTTACTAATACCTCATAGGAATGAGATCTTCTTTGCCTCATGTGTGTGTAGTATTGGGTTGTCATGCCCATCATTTATTCAATATCATAGTGATATAGCTATATAGTAGAGTAGGTTATATACACAAAAACAGAGTTCTAGCCATGGCTACATCCTTTTGGAATCGTATTAAAAAAAAAAAAATTAAGAATGAAATTCTAAAGCCAACAATATTTTCATGAAAACCAAGAAGAGTGTGACACCTCTCATGCCACTTGACAACCAAACTAAACAATAACGGCTTGAAGCAACCCAATTAGAGGCATAACCACAACAAAATAACCATGGTTATGAAAAAAACAAACTAACCCCAAAGATTTATTTATAAAAAAAACAAAATTCAAACCCGTTAAGAAATGAATTGAACAAATACAAATTCTATTAAGAGAGTGGAATTGAACAAATACAAATTCTATTAATACAAATTCTATTATATATTAAAATTAAGAATTCTATTAATACAAATTCTTTTAATCAATTGGGCTCAACTAGCATACGACAACACTTTAATAGCCCACAATTGAATCCACTTAGTAATCCTAGCAACCAATTGATCAGAATCTATTTTACACAACTTAGTAGAGACAAGAGAAACCCCCAAATACCTCATAGGAAGCTTCCCCTCTTTAAAATCCATAATAGAAAGTAACTCACCTCTCAAGTGACAGTCCATATTCCAGCAAAGAACATACGACTCTTAGGATGAAAAATCTTATGGGACTCTATTTATGAAAAATCTTATTCATTCATATACATTTTGTGTCAAATTCTACAAAATTGATATATGTGTTGCAGATTTATTCATAATTATATATGTGCATGACTAAAAGGAAGATAGATATCTAGAGGAAGCAATAAAAGCTTTATTTTTTATACAATCTGAAATCTAATTCCAATGAGATGCAAAAAATGTAGACCAACTATACTAACCTTAGCTGATCAAGAAACAAATGATGCCATATTACTGTCGTGACCATCAAAAATCAACCAGCCCTTGGAATTGATTTTGAACCCCAACAAATTAGGGCATTCTAGAAGACTATTTAAACTCTTCATCAATCATTATTTGTTTTAAAATTTTAGCTGATAAAGTAGAGAACTCATCATCGGTTGTGAGAGTGGATTGCTATGTATAGAACTCATCATCTGATTGCCAGATGTAAACTCATCGAGGGTTTGAATTGGGGTTTCGGTTTGGGAGGGTTTTAATTAGGGTTTGGGAGGGTTTCAAAGGGTAGATCGAGATGGAGAGAGATGGTGAGGCAGAGATTGAGAACGAAGGTGAGGCAGAGATGGAGAGAGGGTGAGATAGAGATGGAGCACTCCAACTGGGACTAATCTTTGCCGGATGTCAGAGGTGAGGGTTTGGCCAGAAAGAGGGTTAGGGTTAGAGAAGCGGGCGGTAGAGAATCTAGAGTTTGTGGTTGTAGTGATGGTCGTTCTGGAGAAGAAACAAAAAAAAGATGGAGAGAGAGAGAGAGAGAGAGAGAGAGAGAGACAGAAAGACACAGAGAGTAGACGAAGACATACCTCTTTCCTCTGTTGTGCCGCTTCAGGTTGTGTGGAATGAGAAGACGAAGAAGACTATTTTAGGTCAATCTTGTTTATTTGGTCATTAAAAAAATAAAAAAAATAAAAAAATTCAAAACGACGTCGTTTTGACAAGAAATTTATTGGCGACGAAAATTATTATGTTGCCATAAATATCATTCACCTTTCAGCGACTATTTTAATTCCGTCGCCAAAAAGTCTAAATTGACGACAAACATTTTCGTCGCCATATATTAATTTCGTCGCCAAAACTTTTTTAGCGCTCCCGCGCAAAAAATTAAATTGGCACCAACCATTTTTGGCGATGAATTGAGATATTTGTTGCTAATGGTGTATTTTTTGGCGACGAACACGTATATTGTCACCAAAAACATACAATTGGCAACTAAATTCAATTTGGTTGCTAAAAAACGTCGCCAAAAATGCTTTTTGTTGTAGTGGGCCTCAGCATTCTGAATATTGGATCCATTGGATCGGAGACCATGCCAGTGGCTGCTTCCGCCATATACTTCTTGAATCTCCACGGCGATGTCCTCATCAATCGTCTCTACTGCGACGACATTGGGTCAGCTCCTCTCTCTCTTTATACATACATATATATATTTATATGTATATTTATTCAATTATAGGTTTATATGCTTGAAATGTATGAATTACATATGAAGAATAACTTGCATTGAGTATATATTTGACTTCTTTGATGTGGATTGACATGCATATTTATTAATAGAGATCCTTAGCATCGTTATCATTTAAGAAAAAAGTGTGGGTTTATAATGGGTAGCAGCTTCTGTTCTATCATTTATGTATGTTTAGCTGTGACTATTTCGGGAAGAAGGACATGTGGTTTCTTAAACCCTAGATTGTTATGTTGTTGCTCCAAAGAAACTTAATCAGAGACTTTTACTATTTGTGGAAGGCATGCTTTTAGTTGGTTTACAATTGTCAGGTTACTACTGTAAAGAAACTTATTCCCCCTCCCCCCTCCGGCACCCGTGGAAGGTGTGCTTTTATTTTGTTTTCAAGCATCAAGTTATTCTTTATGTTTATAAAACATTAGATTAGAATTGTCTCTTGTGTTTCATTGTGTCCATAAATGTCAATGGTCATTTTCCTTATGATATTCTGAACTTAATTTCATTAATTCTATTGTCTTGATACTATAATAGCTGCGTGTTATATGACAAAGAATTTCACTTTATGGCTTAATTTTGTGTAATTTTTATTTTGATTTTTTGTTTATTGACTCCAATAATTTATCCAGGGGAAATATGGTGGATGCCTTTAGTTAAGCTGCTCATATTGTGATATTTTACATCACTATGGTGGTGGTTGGTGAGAAGTCAAACACATCAAGTGATGTTTGGCTTTTTGGTTTTTATGTCTACATTCAATTTTTGGCCTTCTTATTGCTTGCTAGGAGTGTCTCTTTTCATTGAATACAAAATTTTAACAGGTTCCACATTGGTATGCTTTCAACTAATAATATCTCCTTTAACAGTGCCATTTGTATGACCCCATGATGTTCTTCCCATTGAAGATTAGGTTGTTTGTAGAAGGGGACAAATATGTAATTAAATCATTGCCTGAAGTTGGATTACATAGTTTACTACTTGGTCCCAATGTTTCAATTTCTTTTAATTGTTTCCAGGTTGGTTCTCAGTAAATTTAATGGAAGATGTTTATGGTTTCACAACTGCATACATTGGTCCCACAATTTTAACTTGGTGCACTTCCCCATAGGGTTATGTTAGATGGGTTCGGCCTTTCATTATACACATACTGGAGAAAATTTGCTACCCTTTTTGGATTTTTCTTTTCTGTTCTTCCTTTTTTTTTTCTTTTTTTTTTTCTTTTTCTTTCTTTCCTCTTTTGCATAGTAACTCAAGGAATTTTGCTGCTTAAGTACTTCAATTATTTCAAGGACCAAATGTATTTTCCTTAGTTATGGTTTGTTAGTTTGTTCCACTCTTTTGACTTACCCTTCTTTAACTGAAACAGATTTATTGTTATTTATGGATCAAGTTGGGATAATACTTCAGTTTTTTTTTTTTTTCTTTAGCAGACGGTATAAAGAGAAAAAGGAAGAAGTGGCAGAGACGGAGGTTGATCCTAAACGAGATCAGCGGATAGTTTTTGCTTATGAACTTTTTATTGCTGTATCAATTACATTTTATGTCTTGGGAAAACCTAAATAAAATCCAAAATTTGGGAATTTTTTAACTGTATTTTTATACAAGAAATAGGAACTTGCCACATATTTTATTTAAAAAAGTTCAAAGGGTGCTAAATGAAATTGAATTACTTAGTCTTTACTATGTTTGAACTTTGAAGATCTATTATTTTATTTTATATAGGTAAATGAAGCTGGCCAAAATGAATCAACTTTCACATTGATTTTAATTTCTATTATCTTTAGCGTACGCTTTATAAGATTTTGGCAGGCAATCAAAGCCATCTATTGGAGACCCACTTACTCTGTGCATGCTTGCCTTGCAGCTGCCCCCAGAAGTTTCCTGCTTCTTGGGCTACTCACTGTGGGGCTATAATGTAATATGTGATGGTATATTATGTTTGATGGTGAACTAATTATTTGTGTTGAGTATTTCTAATACTGTTGAATTACAGTTCCAAGTCTGAGATGTACGCCTTATAATGGACCACAATTCAAGTCATTTCAAGAGAGTTAGGTAAGTTCAATTTTTCCTTCCATAGCCAAAAAATTATCTTAATTTAATTTTTTATTATGCTATAACTATTTTAATTCTATCATGGGTAGAGGTTTGTCAACTCGTAATGAGGTCAAAGATAGAAGTCTACACTTCTTTTAACAACTAAGGTTGTTATCAACAAGTGAAGATGACAGAGCAAAAGGCACACTAATCATATTGAAAAAGTCTACATGCTAAATTGACAAGTAATTATGGGCTAACAAAATTGCAGTAAGGCTAAGTCCAATGCTTTGTAAGATAGATGATGACCCCATGCCCTTCTCTTTCACCCTCCTCCCCCACACAATATAAACTCGCCAAGTTTTTTTTGGTTTTGGGGATGGGCTTCATGAAATTGCATTGGTTGAAATTTGGTTTTGGTAATGGAGAAATGTTTTAAACATTGTGTAGCTATTAATGGATTTATATTATTCTAGTGATTTTAAAATATTAAGGGTGAATATTGTGGAAAAAAACTGAAGGACATTTTTTTTATGTGGTGAAGGATGGTATTTGCTTTGATGTCTCATATTTCATTTGTTAGTGGAAGTTGTTTACTTTCCCTAGTGCTTCCACGCATTAATAGATATTTGATCAATAGCAATTAGAGAGTGTTTGATTGTACGATTTGAGTTCATTAAATTGTATACTGCTGGTATATTTTATAAGTCATAATGGTCCATTCCATTTATTGCTTGTTGTATCCCTTGCAAGTTAGTGGGTTTGATGGTGTGGTTAATAATATATTCCCCACCCACCCCCAAAAAAGGAAAAAAATATGTTTAGACTTAGGGGTGAGCATGGTCCGGATTGGACCGGATTGAGGTAAAACCAGGACCAATCCGTTATCTACGGTTCTTGAAAAATTGGAACCAATCCAATCCGTTTAAATCATGGAACCAATCCGAACCAATCAATTTAAACACGGATTGAATCGGTTTAGGACCACGGATTCACATAATTAAATAACAAAAATATATATATATATATATAACACTTTAATTTCATAAAAACATAAATATAACGCTATATTAGTTCCACAATAGCAACATGTTTTTCTATAATAGCGACATACTGTTCTAGAATTTAAACAACCATAAGAAAATTAGTTTCACCATAAATATTTATACCATTACGAATTAAAACTAAAAACTAACAAATAAAAGTAATAAAAGAAGATATTATATGGGTTTAGGTTTGAGTTTAGGTTTTATATAAAATAAGAGAAGATATTATGGAGGAGGATGTATAATAAAAATATAGATTATTTGTATACGGTCTGGATCGATTCCAATCCGGAACCATGGAGTTCAATCCGGAACCAATCCATGGACTACGGATTTTTAATTCTTTAATCCGGAACCGCACCACGGATTCAAAAAATCAATCTAAACCTATCGGATTGGACTGGACTGGATCGAATTACGGATTTCACGGATTTCTTGCTCAGCCCTATTAGACTGGGCAGTAAAATTTGTTAATCTTATTATTGTATTCACTTTCTCATCTAATCAATGTCCATTTCCCTTCTTAGTACCATCAAGATGCTAATGCAACTTCTTTGCAGTTATATTGAATTTTTTGATGCAATGTCAGTCCCTATGGCAATAGCATTCTCTAGCCAGCCTCTTGTTAGTCAGCCGGTAATGGTTAAACCATCAAAAGCTAAAAAAAATCTGGTTCAGTCTACTATAGCCACAGCTGGGGCTGTAGGTGGGCTCATATGCCCCTATTTGGCAGGAGCTAGAAGAGTATGTTCCTTTCTATTGAGGTAAGAAACATCTTCTATTCCTTTCTTAAGCTTTTTCTTATACATGGCTAGGTTGCTGCAATATTGTGTCCTTGCTGCCCAGGTGAAGAAACCACACTGGTTGTCTTACCCATGTGCTGCCACTATCCATGTGACATGACCATAAAGAAAGGATTGGTTTTCCCTCAGCTGATGATTTTTCTTTAGTTTTTCTTGTATGAATGTCTAAGTTGATTGGTTTACTTTTTGAGTTGAAAATTTAGCCATAAATCTGGATGCATTTAACATAAGAATCAGGATCCTCGGCCGCTATTTCCAGCGGCCGTTTCCATCAGCCCCCCAAAACGACGTCGTTTTGGGGGTTTTTTTTTATTTTTTTAATTTTCTTCTTATTCGTTCTTGCTTTCTCTCTCTTCTCTTTCGGCCATCGCCGTCGTCTGGCTCGCCGTCGCAAGAGGAGGCTGCGAGCTCGCCGTCGCAGCTCGCAGCTCGTCGCCTCGCCGCCGGCCGTCGCCTCGTCGCCTCGCCGCAGCAGCTGCACCGCCTCCTCCTCCTCCTCCTCCTCCTCTCCCAGTGGTTATGGCCTCCTCCAGTCCGGCCCTTCCCTTTCTCCTCCTCCTCCTCCTCCTTCCTCCCTCTTCCTCTCCTTCCTCCATTTTCTCCCTCTCCCCTCCCCTCTGGTTCGAAGAGAGAGAAAAAGAACGAAGAAGAAGAAAGAAAAAAAAAAAAAAAACCCCAAAACGACGTCGTTTTGGGGGGCTGCCGGGTAGGGCGGCCGAGAATCCGGACTCTTAACATAATGCATCTGACCTTACTAAATGATAAAAGTGTTTTTTTTTTTTTTTTTTTTTTTCTGAATCCCAGATTAGGAACAAAAAGCGGACCTTGGAAATTGGTTTGGACGGAGATAGAGCAGGAAAATGCCTGAACTCGTGCATAAGTTTCGAGTCCCATATTTTCCCCCTTTGTGCATAATGATGAATTCAAACATAATTTCATGATGGGGTAACTGTTTATGCTATGGAGATTCAGAGGTACATAAAAGAAAATTATCTTATTTTGAATGTTATATTTTGAAGTAAAATATGGCTTGATTCCATTAGTTCTAAAATTTCATGTTTATGTGCACTGGCAGAGCATATTTTGCAAGGCTCTTGGAAATTTGATGTTGTTAGTTAGAATGTATATTCCAATAATGTGGTCATGCATTACAACACAAGTTCATCATAGAACTTTGGCAACATCACTCTCCTCAAAACAATTTTTGCATCCCAGAGACTAAGTGTTAAAGACCTTGTTGTTCTTTTAGGTAGAATTAAATTTTCAAAATTGACATCGAAAATATTTGAGAAAAACTCTGTTCTTACATAATGTTTATACACAAATGAAGACCAAAATAATACAATAGTGCATTTTTGGAAAATTTTAAACCACGTTGATGGAATTTTTGTTTTGAAGTGATACAATCAAAAGATCTATCATATCATTGTGTATTAATTTTTTGTATGAAAATTTTACTGAGTAATGCTAGAATGATCAATTTTGTATATAAATTTACTTGACATTTGATGAAAAAAAAGTATCGTTTTACAAATAAAAACTATATAGAAAATCAATACACATGTAATAAGGTGGCAACTATTCAGCTTATCATTACAACAAAAGACTATTGAATTTTTAAGATTTCCAAAGAAACATCATTGAGGTTGTAATTTCTGTATAAAATTTATGTCAAAACATCAAGATTGAGCTTGAAGTGTTTATTTTTGTTGACAGGGGCACACGCCATAGAGATTTCTCACTGCACAAGCTTTACCATAGGGATTTCCTTTGTCATGTAGACAAGAAATGCAACAAGGTTAGTTGCTCCAGCTATTGCCACGGGTTTAGGTGCCTTAACACATATATTGGACAGACTTGTCCTTGTGATAGGAGCAAGTGGATTTGCTACAGCTGCAGCTGCTATAGGAACTGTTGTCGGTAGTTTAAGATAATCTTTTAATAGTTGTCGATATGTTTAGAAAGTTAGATATGCATAGTTTTGGATGGTTTAAATTTTTTGTACAGTTTAAAACTTAAGGATATAGTTTTTGAATGTTTGGAATGTATTGTTGAATGTTTATAATTTATGGATATAGTTTCTTTTTGATATCTCAAACAATATTTTGTTGGTTGATTGATATTTTGTGATACTTGTTTGTAATATTTGTTAGATTGTACAAAATTGATCAAATAGAACCTACTGAATTTAAAAAAAAAAAAAAAAAACTGCATATTCTACGGCTGACATAATAAGTCGTATTACATATTTTACAGCACACAATCAGCGTCGTTATTTGTCTCACCAATTAACGAGGTGCAAAAGTAGTCATAGAAAAAGTAACAATGACGCATAAAATCTGTTGTTAAATAGTTTTTAACGGCGTACTATAGCATTTCGTAGAAAAAATAACAACGACGCATAAAATCTGCTGTTAAATAGTTTTTAACGGCGTACGAAACATGTCGTTGAAAGTGAATGACTTTTCATGACTGGTCATAATATGACGCGCGCTGAAATGCACCTCGTAAAAACCTTTTTTTGTTGTAATGTAATCACAATTATCAACTTAGGAACCTCATATATGATTGCAGGTACCTATTGGATGAACTGGGTCAACTTGGGAACCTCATATATGATTGCAGGTACCTATTGGATGAACGAGGAGTGCACTCAATTAACCATATATTTGGAGAAGCTAGCTAATGGATGAGCTGACTCTCTTGCAGATTTTAGACTACAATCATCGAATTGATTGCACATTTTACACCAATCTCCTCATTGTACTGCAACCCAACTATATGATGATGCTAGAGGGATAACTATCCCAGAACTATGTATACTATTATTTAAGTTTTAATGTAAATTCATTTTTTACCAAAAAAAAAAAAAAAAGAGAAAAAATGAAATTATTATGATTTGAATATGACATTTTATCTTATTGACTATTTTAACTTATTTTATTTTTGTTGAATATTTTAGCCCAAAAATAGCCTCCCAACCCAAGTTTCAAAACACTCCCATAAAAATATTTGTATGTTTTACATTCTTATTAATAAATAAGAGGTACTCAAACTATTAAATTTATATATATTACCCTCGTTTTCAAATTATCTGTTTGGAACAAAAAAATTCAAATTTAAAAATAATATATTCTTATGTCAAAAAATTTAATTTTTTCACTAATTAAAAGTACTTCAAGAGATCCTTAAATTAGTTTTAAAAAAAATTATAAATTTTGATATGATGAGACATTATTTTTAAGTTCTTATTTTTCTTACTGAGGCAGTATATATATCATAATTTAAAATGTAAAAATAATTTTTATCAAACAATATTCGAGTGATTCGAACAAAATTGAGATTTATCTTATTCGTGAATGAGCTTTAAAAATAAGTATAAATCCAATTATAAGAAAAATTTAGTTTAAGTATTATTATGATATATTTTAGGTTCAACCCAAACAACCTGTCGCGACAAACCCTAGTAAATACCAACAATCTCCTAAATATGCACCAATTATCTTAGTATAAGATATTTGTGTAATATCACATAACCTTGATTGAGAAGCATTGAAAATATTAATTTTAAGTACATAAAATTTAATCACAAAATGAGATATGATCTTCTGATATTTAGTAGGATTCATTAAATATATGTAAATTTCATTTTATATAAAAAAAATTAGGTATAATTCTATAATCAAATTTGACATATGGAGATCAACTCAGACATCATTGTAGTTAAAATTTTATGAAAAAATTATAATTCAATAATATTTTGTCAAAATAATTATAAAAATATAAAAAATATAATATTCTAATTATTATTTTCTCAGATTTTATTGTATAATTTCAAAGTATTGTTGTGAAAAGGTAGTGCAGCATTGGGAAAGATAGTTTGCAGGTTGCAAACTTTCAGGTGGCTTATTTTTATTATTGCAACTTTCTAAAAAAAATCTATCCATGTGGCCAAAATAAAAAATGTTATAGGTTTTAAATTTTCTACTAAATATATGACTAAATGTTTGATATGAGCATGAATTTCATACTTTTGTGAACTCTAAACATTTAATTATTTATTTAATAAAAAATTTGATATTTCTAACATTACTTGTCAAAAATTGGGCATTATTATTTTTTTTGTGTAGGGACCACCGAATCCCTGAAATTGATATCTTGCAGGTCTATAAGCAATTGAGAGCATCTCCAACGATGAACCAAACCTGGCATCAGATTTAAATTTTGGTAGAAAAGTCACTTTTTGGAGATCCAATGGTTTCAGCAAATTGGTATCAAAATGAGAATTCATCAAAAAATTCATCAAAGTGAGAACATGGTACAAATTTCACTACTTTACTGTGCGTGACCGTTGGAGGAAACCAACCAGTCAACCAGCCGGTTGATCGGCCAGTTGACCAACCGGTTGACCGGTTCTCTTTCAAATAGGTAGGTTCAAACCGGTCAAAAAGGTTCAAATAGGTAAAAAAAAAAAAAAAAAAAATTTGCCTTACCGGTCGACTCTCCCTTTTTGATGCATGGTTGGAGGAAAAAATATCAGATTGAGAAAATTAATTTTTTTTTACTTAAATTGGTGAAAAATTTGGTTCATTGTTAGAGATGGTCTGAGAGCTTACAATTCGATTCTAAGTTTGAATCTTTAATTATTTATTAGATATTTTATTAAATTTACATAAAAAATTAAATAAAAATTTGATTTGATAGGATATATTTTAATCTTTTGATCAAATTTAGTTGGTTAATCAGTCAGTCGTCTGACCAATGGTCAGTCTAAACCAAATATAAATATGTTGAAGGAAAAACTGAAGACTAAAAAGTGTTTTAAAATCCATTTTTACAAAATTAGTTTGAATTATTTGTGGATGTAGTTTGTCTAGTTGGGCTTGCACGGTCTACTATGATTTTTTGTTTTGATGTAAAAACCCTACATATTGTAATCTCTTATGTAAAAATTATTCATTAAAAAATTTAAATATATGCGATAATCGTAAAATACTGTATTATTTTATCAAATTATTTCTAAGAATATAAATAGTTTATTTTAAAATCATACTTGTCACATATTAAAAAAAATTAATGAAACTATGTGACTACAGCCAACTTGATTTTTTTTCATAAATAATTTACACATTAAAAGCTATAAAATGAACAACTTAAATTACAAGATCTCTAGAGTCTACCTTGACGAGAATATAGTTCTCTCTAGTTATAGAGAAATCACTTTCTAATTTTGTATTTAGATTATGAATTTTGATAGAAATTTAAAAAAGCAAAAGAAAGGGAATAGAGAAAAAAAAAAAAATGGAATAAAGAAATTAACTTATCTTTCATTCATTTTTCACTTATATTCCAAATCTCTAGCCAATTGCATGATTCAAACATAACTTAAAAAAACTTTGTGATGCGACTTATTTCCCCCCAAAAAATAAAGTTATTTGAACTAAGAGTATATTTGTTTGGAAGGATTGAGCTATGGGATATGATTCATATCCAGTGGATGGAATAATTCGTTGTTTGATTAAAAAATTTTGTACCGAACTATTAATCCCAAATATATTGGATTGTTCTATCCCATGAGGGAGAGGGAGGGTGGGATACAAATCTTAGGATAACTCATCCCATGAGATTAGATAGTAAAATTATATTTTTGACCCTCTATTATTTAATATCTTTTTAAAAAAAATTTATTTATTAAATACTTATTTATTTTAATAATCATATGGTATTAATTATACTTAGTAAAGTAAAATAAAATTTAAAAATCTCAACTACAAATTAAAATAAATTAATGTAATTTTTATTAATATTATATTTATTTAATTTTTTAAAAGTTCTAGTAAAAATATTAAATAAAATTTATACTTAGATTTAGTATTCTTATTATTTAGTAAACAATTTAAAAGAGCAAAATAATCTTCGAGCATTTACCATTCTTTATAATATTCCATACAAATATAAGATTCAATAAAATAGTCCAACATCTAATCTCATGACTAAACAAATATAAAATACAAATTCAATTCAATTGAATAATACAGAGACAATATATCTCCGAACTAATTGTACAATAAATTACAATCCCTTCTTATCTAGTTCATCCAAACAAATCCACCCTAAGAAGTTAACCTATCATGAAATGCCAGCTCATAAACTTCAATCTAGGTTGGCAGTAGGGGTGAGCAGCGGATATACCGATTTGCCAAAACTGACCGAACCAAACCAGTCCGCCGCATTTTGGACAGATGCGTGATGACGAGTGGACGGTTGCGGATTGATTTTCTCAAATCCGCCAATTTGGCGGACGGATGGCGGATTTGAGATTCCTTTGGCCGCAACCGAACCGCCAAACCGCCAGCACCCCTAATAATTTATAAGATTTTATGTTTTCAATTTGTTTAAATATTTTGTTTGTATTTTCAATTGAAAAAAAGTTTAAATATTCTGTTGAAAAAAAGTTTTCAACTTGAATATATTTCTTGAATTGAAAAAAATAAACATATTATTTATCTATATTTTTTGGTTTTTAAATTTAACTCTAAAAATAATAAATAGAAAATATGATATATGTTGGTTGGTTTTTGTTTTCAATAACATATATAAATGTAACAATACAGAGGCATACAATCTCTACTACTGCTCTGTTTATGGTTTTGGTGGTTTGAATTGTTATTATATTTTAAGAACCACAGATTGTAATACTTTATGTGGATGAATCATGCTGTGATTGTAATATGTGGATGAGGTATACAGTGATTGACTGCCAATCCGCTCAATCTACATTCGCCGGATTGGCGGACAGATGTGGATTGATTTTCTCCAATCCGCCAATCTGGCGGACGGATGGCGGATTAGAGATTCCGTAGCCGCAACCGACCCGCGCCCACCCCTAGTTGGCGGTTGGCTGGCCCAAGCCCTATGCTGTTGATGCCGTTGTCAATGGTCCAACAAAAAAACAAAAATATTTAATTCAGAGATCCAGATTTAAAAATTATAAAAATTTCTAATCCAAAATCCTCAAATAGTGATCATTACAATTTTTTCTAAATTTAATTAAAATAAAAGTGTTTGGTCGAAAAATCCAATTTAATATTTTCTTTGTTAAAAGATTCAGATGTATTTATTATGTTTGCCATACCTACCGCGAAGGAAACAAATGCATAGACTTGCTTGCCAACGAAGGATTCAGTTATGAGGGCCTACTGGTTTTTTCTTTTATTCCTAACTATATTTCCCTTCAACACTACGCCAAAATTGGGTTTTAGCGGCGGTTTTTTACCGCCATTAAAGGCTGTAAAACCGTCGTTAAAGCCTTTAACGGCGGTATTAACGGCGGTTTTGTTACCGCCGTTTATGCGCGTGTCGGAAAAAGTACAACCGTCATAAAAAGGTAAATTACCGTCGTTAAAAGTTGACCAAAAACGGCGGTAATAGAAGACCAAAAACGGCGGTTCTTTACCGCCGTAAATAGGTTCAAATTTTTCAAAAAGTAATTCTTTCTTCTTTGCACTCCCTAAGTCTTGAACCCTCAACCTCTCATCCACCCACACCAACCACTCCACCATAGCCACTCTTCATGAAATATATTTCCTAAATAAATATTTAAACATTACTTTTACTTTATTGTAGATGGTCATGTTTAACCCTAACCGCGCGTGGTCGCCACTCACCGGAGCTCCGCGGGAGCTCGGCCGACAAAGACCGCCGTCATTAACGGCGGTAATGAGAGGGCTTTAGCGACGGTTTCATTACCGCCGTTTAAAAATGGCTTTAGCGGTGATTTTTTAATGGCGGTTTCATTACCGCCGTTAAAGGGTCATTACCGGCGGTTTTGTTAACGGCGGTAACGAAAACCGCCGTTAAAGATACATTAACGGCGGTATTAACGGCGGTTTCGTTACCGCCGTTAATAGTATCTTTAAACGGCGGTAACGAAACCGCCGTTAAAAAAACCGCCGTTAATGCCCTGTTTTGGTGTAGTGCAAGTTTTTTGAAGATGTTAGAGGTACTTTTTTCCCTAGAAATGTAACTGCTTAACTATTATTAATCTAATTTCCATCTTTATTACCAAAAAAAAAAGAGAAAAGGCTATGCACAATGATCAAAATGAATAACATTATATGTATTAATTAATGTATATATTAGTGTAAGATGATGTGGTATCATTCGTATGGTTTTGGGTACTTGTAACTTATATTATAAATATAATCAATAATAATATCATAATAATAATTGATATACTAGTGTGTATATTAATTGGTGCAAGTAGTACTACCAGACCAAAATACATACGAATATCTACCAACCGTAACTGCATGTTGCTTACTCTCTCTCACATCTCTCTCTATGTCGAAATCAAACACACACGTGACTACATTTTTCTCTCTCTCTCAGTTTACATGCTGTTGGCATTGTATGATCTTTCAAGCTCTCAACAATGGCGATCATAACCGAAGAACAAGAACTAGCACAGCCACCAAACCCTGAAACCTCAGCACCACCACCATCCTCTCTTAACCTCTCTTGGAATGCCGTCGTTCACCTCGTGCCACCACTTCGTCATCGCCTCCACTCCGCCGTTCTCAGATCTCTCTCTTTCTCTCTTCTCAGATCTACCGTCGAAGCTTCGACCGAAGACCGGAGGCAATGGAGCTGACGTCCTTCACTCCGAACTGGCTCAGATCTCTCTCTCTCTTTCTCTCTCTCTCTCTCTTTCCCCTCAGATCTACTGTTAAAGCCACGACCGACGACGCTAACGCCCTTTGCTCCAGCACTCGCGTCACCAAGTTAGGGTTTTGTGAGGTTGGGAATGACGGAAGTGGTTCACTCTTTGATCAAGCATTTCTGATAGTTCACATTGTGTGACTCATACTTCTTAGCTTCTTTGTCTACATAGAGACTTTCTAGATCCAGACTCTCTCTCTATCTCTCTCTCACTCTCACACAGAGTTTTACACTCTCAACCTTTTATCATTTACTGTTTAATCGGATGCAACATTATATTCAACAGATCATGTTGAACATTATCAACAGATCTCTTATATGTTTTTGTTTTGCCTGCAATCGATCTTAATTTGTTTTGTTTAATGATTTTGGAAAGAAACATTGATTATCTTCAACAGATCTCAGACTGTGCAAAATATTATCAGATCCGTTAAAATTACATCGATCCGCAACAATCCGCACGGCTCCAACCGTTAATTGCGGTTTAAATTTTAAAATTTATAATTCGCCTTTCAAATTGCTCTGCTTCGCCATAATTAACACATGTATATTTTTTAATTTCTAATGAAATATCAAAATAAAAATGAGTGTGAGAGACATTTAAGATATAAAATTTATTATAAATTAATAGTTATATAAAACACATTATGTAAAATACTTTGTGTTATATATATAAAAAATATTATATAAATTAATGTTATATATTATATAAATGTATGATAATTAGTTAGAATATTCTCCAATCCACCAATCTGTTAAAAATCGTTCAAGCTAATCCGTCAATCTACCATTCGGTTTGTAATTTTACTCTCAAATTGTCCAAACTGTACCGCGCACACCCCTAAACAAATTGGGGTACTTACCAATCAGTCCTATTAACTAGACTTATTTACCTACAGGTCCTAACTAATAAATTTAACACTATAAAAATAAGAGATTGATAAATTTATCACTATAAATTTATTCATAAAAACAAAGAGACTGATAAATTTATCACTATAAATTTGTTCATAAAAATAAAAGACTGATAAATTTATCTTTATCACTTAAGAAATTTATCAATAGGACTTAATGGGTAATAAGTCTCAAAAGTAGGACCTATTGGTAGTTTACCCAAACAAATATGTACAGATCATGTTGGTTTGGTGTTTAGATTTGAGCTCAAATCTGTTTTGGTTCTGCTGTTGATGAAGATGATGATGATTTGCTTTTTCTTCTTTTCTTCTATATTATCTGTTGTTGTTTGTTGTTGTTGATGGTGGTGGCGGTGGTGGTGATGATGATGAAAAATATTACAACAGATAAAAAAATAGACAGATAGGTGGAATTTAGGAGAAACATATTACAATAGATAGAAAAAATAGGTAACAAAAATTCAATAGAAAAAAAAAAATGTAATAGATAGGTAGAATTTAAGAGAAAAATTGAACAAATAGATAGAATTTTGGAGAAAAAATTGAACAGATAGAGAAAAAAGCTGAATAGATAGATATAAATTTGAACAGATAAAAAAATTGAATATATAAGTATAAATTTGAACAGATAGTCAACGAAAAGTCAACAAATTAAAAAAAGTCAATAGATAGATTAAGGGGTTAAATTAGAAACAAATGTCATTCAAAATTAACAAAAGGATTTCTCACCAAATTATTTCACAAAAAGTGGATCTCTCACTAATAAAAAATATTCATTGGACATAATATCGTAGACACTCTCTAAATTGGATTTATCACAAATTTTCTCTTAAAATAATAGACGAAAATGAATTTTACATTAAAAAAATATTAAACAAAAACATAAAATTACTAATTAAATATTATGACAGATTTTCATTTGGATTTTGCCTTAAACTTCACCGAGAGTTGGGTCTATCTTAAAGGGGAGAAAAAAAAAAAAAAAAGAATTTGTTCACCTTAGAGGTCTCTCCAAGCACCAACCAAGCATTCTTGAAATGGAATTCATAAGATCATTGCATAAATATATAATAATTTATGATCATTGCATAAATATATAATAATTTACTCATAAAGTTGAGGATAAAAGCGAAAGTGGATAGAAGTGAATAATTGAAATTTTGTATACTAGCCTATCACCCATGCTATGCACCAGATAATTATAAATATTTATATTTGTTTTAGATTTTTTTTAATATATAAATTATGTTTTTTAAGATTTTTTTCTTATTACTAACCATAGTGTATGGGGGAAGTTGAAAAAGGAACTGCAGTAACTATACACGAATTGTATCTATAATTATTTGTATAAGAGGATTTTAAATACTGATCAGGGGATTTTGACCAAATCAATAATTGCTGGCATGTGGAAAGATATGTGGATTGAAAAAAATTAATAAATGCTGATCAGGGGATTTTGACCAAATCAATAAATGCTGAGTTTTTTTTTTTTTAAATAAAAAATTTAAAAAATTCAGATTGAGATATTGAAGCTTCCATAGGCCTTGGGGGTTAAAAACCCCCTTTTGCTTAATATATAGTATAGATATAGATAGATAGATAGATATATCTTTTTATTTTTATTTTTATTTTTGTGTGGTTTCTATTCGGGTATTTTTTTTTTCAATTTATTTAAGATGGAGTTGTGGGTATCTTTTTTTTTTTTTTAAATTTAATTTATCTGTTGTTTCCATTTGTTTTTAATTATTATTATTTAGGTAAGTTATGATGTAAGTTAAATATGTGATAGACATGCGATAGACATGTGAGTTTTATTGATTTAAAATTTATTTAGATAAACTTGAAAGATTCTTTTTTTAGTTTTTTAGTTTTTTTTTGTTATGTTATAATATAATATATAAAATATAGGTAGATATCTACAACTTTAATAGAAAATATTATTTGATTTTTGGGAAAGAGAAAATGAATGCAAGTTTTAATATTTTTTTTTTTTAAAATTTGTGAGAGAGATTAGGAGGAAGAGATTATGAAATATTTTTGTTATTAAATAAATAAATCAGTTAATAGTTTTTTTAATCTATTTTGTAAGTTAAAAATCAATAATTTTGAAAAATTGATTAATTTGTCTCATTAAGTGATTTAAAATTTTGATAGATATACAAAAAAAAAAATACATAATTATATTATTAAATCACAATTCAAATTTAGATGTTATATCTTTTTGAGATCTATAGCTAAATTCTTATCTTTTTTTTTAAAAATTTTTGTGTGTAACCATAGTGTATGAGAGAAATTGAAAAGGGTATTGCAATAATTATGAGAGAAGTCAAAAGGAATTGTGGGTTGGGAAAAGTCAATAAATGCTGAGGTTGGGTTGGTGAAAGTCAATAAATGCTGACTTTTTTTTTTTTAAATCAAAAAATTAAAAAATTAGGATTAGGAGATTGGAGCTCCTGTCTAATTTTTTGGGGAAGAGAAAATGAATGCAAGTTTTAATATTTTTTTTTAAAAATTTGTGAGAGAGATTAGGAGAGAGAGATTATGAAATATTTTTGTTATTAAATAAATAAATCAGTCAATAGTTTTTTTAATCTATTTTGTAAATTAAAAATCAATAATTTTGGAAAATTGATTAATTTGTCTCATTAAGTGATTTAAAATTTTGATAGATATACATAAAAAAAAATACATAATTATATTATTAAATCATAATTTAAATTTAGATATTATATCTTTTTGAGATCTATAGCTAAATTCTTATCTTTTGTATTTTTTATTTTTGTGTGTAACCATAGTTTATAGGAGAAATTGAAAATGGTGTTGCAATAATGTCACGACCCAAACCCGCCCCTATGAGTTTAGCACCGTAACCGGCCAGTAATCCGAGACTACCAAAGGCCTGCTGGACAGTAATACAGTAATACAGAGTACAGGGGCATGGCGGAAGCCAATACAGTAAATAAACAATGTCCAATGAGCTGACAGTCTGTATGCAAAAAGATTTTTCATACATTTATACTTTCAGTACAGAATAGTATACACAAAATATACAATCAGTCAAAACTGGGACTTAATCCCTATTAAACAGTACAGTACGGTGCTATCAGTCTATACAGTAAACAAAACAGTTACAGAGACAAACGGGGAAATAAAACACCCCTAAGCCCCTAAGCCATAGCTTGATAGGCTCGGAACCTCGCAGTGAGGCACAGTGGTTGGCTTGACAAAATTAAAGCTTGCCTGACGCTCCTAGCTGCGGTCTGGTGCCTGTACACCTACATATACATATATAAGCAGTGAGCTAAAACCCAGTGAAAAACACAATGCGTAAAGGGGGTTAAGAATAAATGTCCTTTCAGTATTGGAAACAGTCATTTCAGTCAGTTTATCAGTCATTCAGTTTGTGGCCCATATTTCAGGTCATAACAATTATTCAGTTAAAGCAGTGATATGTGGTACATCCATTGGCATAACAGTACAGTAACCAGTAGGTCTTAAAAGACCGGGTCTTAACAGACCAAACAGTAAATGATGGCCATCAGTAGCAATACAGTAACAGTAACAGTAACAGTACTATTTCAGAGAACAGTACAATACTTGTGGATTCAAGAGGTGTCTCGCACAGACTCTAGAGGTGGCTCACACTGTAGCACTTAGTTCCGTAGATTCTAGAGGTGGCTCACAGTGTAGCACTTAGTTCCGTACAGCACTTTGTTCCATATCAGAAATACAGAATGGCCATCATAACAGTAAACAGTAGTGGTTCCAAACTTGGGAACCGACAGAGATCTCTCTGTCACAGTAACAGTAAACAGTAGGTGCCAAGGATGCCACAGTACAGTTCAGAATATAAGACATACGTTCATTCAGTACACAGTATCAGTTCAGTGAACAGTTCAATTCCGTAAACAGTATCAGTATCAATTCAGTAAACAGTTCAGTTCAGTGACAGTTCAGTAACTAGTTCAATTCAGTAAGCAGTTTCGTAAACAGTTCAATTTAGTAAACATTTCAGTTCAGTGAACAGTTCAGCAAACAGTTCAATAAAGTAGACAGCTCAATGAGGTAAACAATTCAATAAAGTAAACAGTTCAGAAGATAATCATTTTTGAACATATCTTTACACAGTTGTTACTCACGGAGTTCTGGGCTACAGTAAGCTAGAGCGTCCCCTCGGTAAGCCAACCCTACACAGTATACATGATGAACACACACTAAGCTATACAGTTGGGAAATATCATAACTTAATCCCTAATTTGCCTTGGTGTGTTCTACGTCTATATCCTCATTAAGATGCCTTAAACTAGGCCTAAGAATGCCTAGAATGGGATGAGGATGCAAAAATACACTTAGAAAACATTTTGCAAAGTTTGCTGAAAATAGGATCCTCGCTCGAGCGAGCCTTCCTTCGCTCGAGCGAGCTTCCAAAATCAAAGGCTTCGCTCGAGCGAGAAATCCTTCGCTCGAGCGGTCTGTCGAAACAGTAAAAATA
The DNA here is from genome assembly GCA_036172215.1 of Camellia granthamiana. Lineage (NCBI taxonomy): Eukaryota > Viridiplantae > Streptophyta > Magnoliopsida > Ericales > Theaceae > Camellia > Camellia granthamiana. The sequence continues at coordinate 35,048,590 of CM069915.1, read as the reverse complement.
CTGGATGCTGAAATTTTACGCTCGAGCCACCAATTCTACGCTCAAGCGTAGCTTCGAACAAAGATTGGTCGCTCGAGCGAAGAATTCTTCGCTCGAGCGAAGAAGCCAAATTCTGGAATTTCCAGATTTGTCTCCTAAGCTCAAACCAAGCATTCTTTCACTCAAAACTCGACCTCTTGGGCCCAAATTCTGAAAAACACATCTAAATTCAATGTATGACAAATTTCGAAGCTCAATTTATGAATTCAAGCCCCAAAGGTGAGTCAATTAAAACCATATTCAAACCCATTTTCAAGAATATGAAGAACATGCAAACATGCATGAAATTAAACCATTTCAAAGCTCCAATTTGATGTTCTAGTGAGCCATTTATACCAAAAACAAGTTGAAATCATGGACTTGAGCCTAATTATGAACATGCATGTGCAATTTACCATGAACTCAACTCAAAACTCATCAATTCAAACATGCATGCATGAATTCTAGTATAATTCACCATGTATGAGCTACAACATGACTTAGTTCTATAATGAAGCATGAGTCATGCAAGAACTAGCTCAATGACAACAATAAGAAGATGAGTTTCCTACCTTAGTCTTGTATTCAAAGTTTAGGAGCTCAATTATGCCAATTTACACTTCAATTCTTCAAGATTCAAGCTACTTCCCCAAGTTGAGTTTAATTCTCTCACTCTCTCAAATTCTCTTCTTTGGTCGGTTTTGGGCCAAGAAATGGCTGAAGAGTTGTTTTGTTTGGGTGTATAAGGCTCAAGGATAATAATAAACAAAGGCCCCACTAGATGGCATAATTGTAAATATGGCCACTCTATTAATTTGGCTCAAATCAATTTAGTTTAATCATACCTAATCAGTTTTCAGATAAACGTGCCATAAAATCACATTAATTATGATGAACACAGAACATTAATCAATTTTGGCTTCGGCCGCCGATAAGGCTTTCAATTTGCAGTTTAATGCATAAGACGAGAACAGATAATTTGGCAGTCAAACAGATAGATTGTGCATTTAAATAGTTACAGTCAATCGATTCAGTTTCGGATCTCAGTCAGTCAGTTCGGTACTTTAATCAATTCAATTATCAATCATGTTCAGTCTCAGTAAATAGTAATCAGTAGGTAATCAGTAAACAGTGACAAGGGTTGTTACAAATAATTATGGGAGAAGTCCAAAGGGATTGTGGGTTGAGAAAAGTCAATAAATGTTGAGGTTGGGTTAGGAGAAGTCAATAAATGCTGAGATTTTTTTTTTAAATCAAAAAATTAGAAAATTAGGATTAGGAGATTGGAGCTCCCACAAGCCTTGGGGTTAAAAACCCCATTTTGCTTAATATATAGTATAGATAGATATAGATAGATGGATAGATATATCTTTTTATTTTGATTTTTATTTTTGTGTTGTTTCTATTCGGGTATTTTTTTTTTCAATTTATTTAAGATGGAGTTGTGGGTATCTTTTTTTTTTTTAAATTTAATTTATCTGTGGTTTCCATTTGTTTTTAATTATTATTATTTAGGCAAGTTATGATGTGAGTTAGATATGTGATAGACATGTGAGTTTTATTGATTTAAAGTTTATTTAGATAAACTTTAAAGATATTTTTTTAGTTTTTTAGTTTTTTTTGTTATGTTATAATATAATATACAAAATATAGGTAGATATCTACAACTTTAATAGAAAATATTATCTGATTTTTTTGGAAAGAGAAAATGAATGCAAGTTTTAATATTTTTTTTTGAAAATTTGTGAGAGAGATTAGGAGGGAGAGATTATGAAATATTTTTGTTATTAAATAAATAAATCAGTCAATAGTTTTTTTTAATCTATTTTGTAAATTAAAAATCAATAATTTTGGAAAATTGATTAACTTGTCCCATTAAGTAATTTAAAATTTTGATAGATATACATAAAAAAAATACATAATTATATTATTAAATCACAATTCAAATTTAGATGTTATATCTTTTTGAGATTTATAACTAAATTCTTATCTTTTTTTTTTTTTTTAATTTTTGTGTGTAACCATAGAGTATGGGAGAAATTGAAAAGGGTGTTGCAATAATTATGAGAGAAGTCAAAAGGGATTGTGGGTTGGGAAAAGTCAATAAATGCTGAAGTTTTTTTTTTTAAATCAAAAAATTGGAAAATTAGAATTAGGAGATTGGAGCTCTTATCTGATTTTTTGGGGAAGAGAAAATGAATGCAAGTTTTAATATTTTTTTTTTCAAAATTTGTGAGAGAGATTAGGAGAGAGAGATTATGAAATATTTTTGTTATTAAATAAATAAATCAGTCAATAGTGTTTTTTAATCTATTTTGTAAATTAAAAATCAATAATTTTGGAAAATTAATTAATTTGTCTCATTAAGTGATTTAAAATTTTGGTAGATATACATAAAAAAAAATACATAATTATATTATTAAATCATAATTCAAATTTAGATGTTATATCTTTTTGAGATCTATAGCTAAATTCTTATCTTTTTTATTTTTTATTTTTGTGTGTAACCATAGTGTATGAGAAAAATTGAAAAGGGTGTTGCAATAATTATGAGAGAAGTCAAAAGGGATTGTGGGTTAGAAAAAGTCAATAAATGTTGAGGTTGGGTTGGGAAAAGTCAATAAATGCTGAGTTTTTTTTTTAAATCAAAAAAATAGAAAATTAGGATTAGGAGATTGGAGCTCCCACAGGTCTTGGGGTTATAAACCCCATTTTGCTTAATATATAGTGTAGATGTTTTTTAAGATTTTTTTCTTATCACTAACCATAGTGTATGGGAGAAGTTGAAAATGGTACTGCAGTAACTATACACGAATTGTATCTATAATTATTTGTATGAGGAGATTTTAAATGCTTATCAGGGGATTTTGACCAAATCAATAAATGCTGAGTTTTTTTTTTTAAATAAAAAATTTAAAAAATTCAGATTGGGATATTGAAGCTCCCATAGGCCTTGGGGGTTAAAAACCCCATTTTGCTTAATATATAGTATAGATATAGATAGATAGATAGATATATCTTTTTATTTTTATTTTTATTTTTGTGTGGTTTCTATTCGGATATTTTTTTTTTCCAATTTATTTAAGATGGAGTTGTGAGTATCTTTTTTTTAAAATTTAATTTATCTATGGTTTCCATTTGTTTTTAATTATTATTATTTAGGTAAGTTATGATGTGAGTTAGATATGTGATAGACATATGAGTTTTATTGATTTAAAGTTTATTTAGATAAATTTTAAAGATTTTTTTTTTTAGTTTTTTAGTTTTTTTGTTATGTTATAATATAATATATAAAATATAGGTAGATATCTATAACTTTAATAGAAAATATTATCTGATTTTTTTGGGAAGAGAAAATGAATGCAAGTTTTAATATTTTTTTTTGAAAATTTGTGAGAGAGATTAGGAGGGAGAGATTATGAAATATTTTTGTTATTAAATAAATAAATCAGTCAATAGTTTTTTTTAATCTATTTTCTAAATTAAAAATCAATAATTTTGAAAAATTGATTAATTTGTCCCATTAAGTAATTTAAAATTTTGATAGATATACATAAAAAAATACATAATTATATTATTAAATCATAATTCAAATTTAGATGTTATATCTTTTTGAGATCTATAGCTAAATTCTTATCTTTTTTTTTTTTTTTTTGTGTATCCATAGTGTATGGGAGAAATTGAAAAGGGTGTTGCAATAATTATGAGAGAAGTCAAAAGGAATTGTGGGTTGGGAGAAGTCAATAAATGCTGAGGTTGGGTTGGAAGAAATTATGAAATAATTTTGTTATTAAATAAATAAATCAGTCAATAGTTTTTTTTAATCTATTTTGTAAATTAAAAATCAATAATTTTGAAAAATTGATTAATTTGTCCCATTAAGTGATTTAAAATTTTGATAGATATACAAAAAAAATACATAATTATATTATTAAATCATAATTCAAATTTAGATGTTATATCTTTTTTAGATCTATAGCTAAATTCTTATTTTTATTTTTTTTTTATTTTTGTGTGTAACCATAGTGTATGGGAGAAATTGAAAAGGGTGTTGCAATAATTATGAGAGAAGTCAAAAGGGATTGTGGGTTGGGAAAAATTAATAAATGCTGAGGTTGGGTTGGAAGAAATTTTGAAATAATTTTTGTTATTAAATAAATAAATCAGTCAATAGTTTTTTTTAATCTATTTTGTAAATTAAAAATCAATAAGTTTGAAAATTTGATTAATTTGTCCCATTACGTGATTTTAAATTTTTATAGATATACATAAAAAAAATACATCATTATATTATTAAATCATAATTCAAATTTAGATGTTATATCTTTTTGAGATCTATAGCTAAATTCTTATCTTTTTTTTATTTTTATTTTTGTGTGTAACCATAGTGTATGGGAGAAATTGAAAAGGGTGTTGCCATAATTATGAGAGAAGTCAAAAGGAATTGTGGGTTGGAAGAAGTCAATAAATGCTGAGATTGGGTTGGGAGAAGTCAATAAATGTTGAGGTTTTTTTTTTTTTTTTAAATCAAAAAATTAGAAAATTAGGATTAGGAGATTGGAGCTTCCACAGGCCTTGGGTTAAAAACCTCCCTTTTACTTAATATATAGTATAGATTATCAAAAATGGAAGAAAGAGGTAGTGTATTTTATAGAATAATTAGACGGGAAAGCACGCCTCCACATGCCTAATATCAATTTTTTATTTTTTTCAATTTAAAATAAATAAATTATTTATATATCTCACATAATTTTCAAATTAAAAAATAAAAAAATAAAAAATATTAAAACTCATCTCCTAAGATCATTGCCTTCTAAAATCTCTACATAAAATCCTTCATTCCTTAAAATAAATTAAACAAAAATCAATTCAAATATGTTTAAATTGTTTTGGTTAATTGATTTGGTTTCCTTATAATTAATTTGATTGTTTCCCTATAAACAAATGAAATAAAGCGATTTGGTTGTTTCCCACGCTAGAATTTTGAATTTTTAAGCTTAAAAATAATTGTAAAATAAAAAACTTCATGATTCCTGATTTAGAAAAGAAAATATGAAGAAGATTTGTTTGTACACTCTTTCTCTAATTAATTCTTTCACCTATCCCAAAACCTTAGCTGTCATACATTACACATTCTCTTAGTCATTCATGTCCTCTTTATCCTATAAATATTACATTTATGCAATGATCCAACTCATTATTTTTTCTCTATTTTTATGAGATAATTAGAGGTTAATTAATATTTAGTTTCTTACATTCTTTAAACGGACTCTTTCATTTTTTAAGTACACCTTTTTTCTTTTTTCCTTTTCTTTTTTCTTTTTAACTTTTTTTTACTTCTAACCATTTTTTATTTTTGTATTTCAAATTCTATGTATAATTTGCCCCTCTACTATCTACTGACCATTATTTTTTTTCTTATAATCAATTTTTTTTTTGTTGAAAAATTTTATTTCACTAGAATTTGTATGCAAAATTTTACCCTAAAATGATGTGATAGTATCATTTGTATAATAAAAAATATATCAATGAACTCTTTATTATAAAGTGATAGATCAAAATCCCAACAAAATCATTATTAATAATTTTTTTTTTTTTTTTTGTATTGACTTTATGTTTGTGTATCACTACTCTTTTTTATTTTTTTTATTTTTTACTTTTAATATTTTGTGATATCATGATATGTGTTAATTGACAATTGGTGTAGAGTATTACTTCAAAATTACCTAACAATTTTTTCTTTAATATTTTTATAACGTCACTTTAATATTTTTATTTTCAATTGATTTTGTTTAAAAATATCAATTCAAAAAATATTTACATAAACAAATATATGTTTAATTTTGTTTGAATTGATTTTTGTTTAATTCTATTTAAAAATATTATAAAAATATCTATAATTGTCTAGATTAAAGTGAAGTTACGACCATAATTACAACAATATAAAAAAAATATCACATTTAATCTATTTTTCAAAGCTATTAAATATGCATATATATGTACATTTTATTATGAACAAAAAATTACTAATGATGCATGTTTACTAATTTAAAAAATATTTACATAAACAAATTGGTCAAGTGACTCTTCAATTTGTGTTAATTGACATAAATCTAACATAGCTTAAAAACAAAGTTAAATCTACAAAAAATTAAAAAATACCCTTACATTTTACGGTCAACTTAAATTTATCATAATCTATCAATTGGCAAACTAAATTTTAGTAATACGAAAACTTTTTTCCTAATGTACTTACTGAAATAAATATAAAAATTTAAATATCTCATTTCAATTTTTTTGCCACATCACCTTAAAAATAAAGAGAGATAGAAGATGAGTAGGAGAGAGAAAGAGAGACAAAAAAAGATAAGATTGTTGTATCACTTGACAAATTGAGATGCGATGAATTATAATTATAAATTTCGTTAATAATGTAATTATACTTATACACTTATACTTGATCGAAAGTATAATTTTTGTAATTTTAGAAAATTCATTTGTTTTATTTTTACCAATTGAATTATTATATATCTATTTGTTATATAATACTTAGGACAAAACATTAATAGCAACAAAAAATAAAATAAAATAAAAATTGTGTAACTCTACCATGCTTGGGATGTTATCTTTTTTATTAAAAATCAAGAAACTAAAGAGTTCTAAAATATGTTTGGCATGCACTAAGAAAAAAAAGTTTGAAAATCTTTGTACCAATTTGAAAATAGTAAACAATTCTTGTGAGTGAGTGTATAGGTGTTAACACCTTTGGAAGGATAAAACGGAAAATTTAAGTAATAAACAAAAATATTTGTATTTTTCCATTCAATTAAAAAACTCATTCCTAAATATATTAACTTTTTTTTCTCTCTTTAAAAATCTAAAAAGTCATTTAAAAAGTTAATTCCAAACATTCTGTTTGTTAAAAAAAAAGTTAAAACTTATTTAATATTATTTTTAGTTAATTTAAAAATACATATGCTAGTAAATATAAAAAGTATAAGAGACTTAAAAAGTAAAATGGGAATAATATATTTTTCTTTTTAAATGCTAACCTTTCTGTGATCAAAGGGCTACCAAAATAAAAAAACTAAAACTTCAAATGCCGTCTGGTGGGTGAGTGACAGTGATCGAAAAATTACTCTTGGGCCAACTTCAAATAGGCCTCTGTAACATATAACAACCATAAAAAATTGGATTAAAATCTGTAATATGGTCCCAATAACAGAACTTGCATATGGGCTTCAGAAGCCAATCTCTTCTCTCTCTCTCTCTCTCTCTCTCTCTCTCTACTTATTTAAAGCAAAAAATAACCTTAATTATGCAAGTCACATGGTGTGTTGTTATTTCCAATACTAAAATATATTTATTTTATATATTAAACAAAAATGTTAGAGACCTCAAAATTTTACTAAATGTCTTACATAGATGTGAAACCAACATGTCCCACACTTATGTGAGACATTTGGTAAAAATATCATTTTTTTGAGATTTTTAACATTACTCTATATTAAATGCTTTGCAACTTACGAGAATTACCTTTATCATATTTACTTTATAATTTAGGAGTTGTTTAGGATGATTTATAAAAGTGCATTTTTTGACTTTTTGGCTAAAAAAGTAGAGAGAAAAAAGATGTATGCTTGGGATAATTTTTTGACTTTTTACGGAAAAATGTGTAATAAAATATTATATCAAATATCAAAATTATTCTTGTACAACTTGACACATACTATATGCATTTAGTGCATTTCAAATTTTTGTTGACTCTGGGAATTCGTGGCTTACAATTAGCCACGTCAGTGGATTTGATAAAATGTGTAAAGAAGATAGGTACACATGACGGCACTGACATGCACTTTTGGCTGTTGAATTCAAAAGGGCAAATTTGTAATTTTGCCCTCTGTTTATTCAGCATTTATTTGCCGCCCAAACATGTGAATAGTGTTAACTTTTTTACTTTTTTAGTGATTTTTTCACTTTTTAATTTGGGGATGCCAAATATCCACTTAGAGAAATATGATATCAATTTAATTGCATATTTTATGGTCACAAAAAACGGACTTTACGTGAATTATTGAATCAGATGGAATGAACTTACTCATGGCTCCTATTCAAAGCGTTTTGGCACAATGGGACATCTAAAACTGAAAAAATAAAAATAAATAAAATTCAAATACTTAGTAGATGAGGTGTTGTCTTGTTAGGCATGATGTTTGTGTTTGAATCTTACAACTATGCAATGCTGCTTTCTTTTTCTCTATTCTCCTTCAAAGAAAATTTTGCTAATTGTTAGGAAGGAAAAAAAGAAGAAGAACAAGAAGGAGAAGAAAAAAAAAAAGAATAGGAAACATTCAAGGCTATAGGTTTGCCCATTTTTTTAGCTTTTTATTCTTTAGTGTGTATTTTTATTATTTATTTATTTTTTAAAGTTCTGGAATAGTAAGACCTTAAAATTTTCAAAAATTAAATTTCAAATTCATTTATTTTTTATTTTGTAGCTCTCTGTGGAGTTTCAAACCATAGGATACCCTTGCAAAGGGGTAGTGGTAATGGTAATGGTACAAACCACTGATAGAAAGAAACAAATGTACAACTCATGCTATTCTTAATGTTATTGTTGACCACAACCGTGTGACTTTTCACAGATCTCTTGTATTTAAGCTACACAACAATGGGGTTGTTTGGGGAGAAATATTTTCGCCTCTTTTATGTTAAAATTCATAAAAAGATAAAATATGTTAAAATAGTCAATAAGACAAAATATCACATCAAACCCATAATCATTTCACTTTTTCTCTCACAAACATCACATCCAAGTATAAAAAAATCCAATCATCTTCCCAAACATAAAAATTTTAACCTATTAAAATAGCCAAAAATTAAAATAACTTACTAAAATAGCAACTTTCCAAACACCCATAATGTCTTTCAAATCCACCATATGCCACAGGGTTTAATATATCAAAAAACTATTCATAATTACATATGATAAATGTAACAAATAAACTTAAATAGTTTATTATTATAAGTTTCATGTAAATCATAGTTGAGGGAACTATTTATTTATGCTGTGACCACATCACTGTTACATATCTGTCACGATCCAAACCCGCCCCTATAGGTTTGGCACCGTAACCGGCCAGTAATTCGAGGATTACCTACGGCCTCTGAACAGATTAACAAAATATTAGGGGCTAGCAGAAGCAAATAATAATATACAATGTCCATTGAGCTGTGCAGACTTATATGAGACAGAAAAATTTTAAACTTTTTATATATACATATATACACATTAACTTTAAGTCACCATATATACACAGATTAGACCAAAAAGGAACTTAGCCCAATTTACAAAATACCCAAGACTTGTTTAACCAAACAAGAAAACAGAACTTAAACTTTAAGTTACTAAGCAATAATCACTTGACACATCCGAAACCTCCACGGGAGGCACATTGGTTGGCTGACAAGGCAGATTCTAGATAGATGCTTCTAAGCCTGGTCACGCGTCTGATCACCTACATACATAAATAATACAGTGAGCTAAAACCCAGTGAATAATAACAGAGTAAAGGGTTTAATGAATGATGTCCATCACAGAGTTAGAAATCAGAGTTTATATCAGAAACACAGTCTTATCAGAAATAGAGTCTTATGCATATTTAGATTTCCAATCAAAAATAGATTCAGATACATGCTCATAGTCATAATCATATTCAGATTTTGCATAAGCTCATATGTGGTACACCCATTAGCTAACAGATCAGATAGGTCCAGAGACCACAGACAAAGTTGGTACCAACAACCATAAAGGTCCATATCTTGCGCGCAAGTAGCCACGGTATTATATCCCCCGGGCGAGGGCCTTATGCCACGGTATTGTATCCCCCGGGCGAGGGCCTTATGGACTAAGGGTGCCACAAATAATTTTCAGAAAAACTGGACATTCATTCATTCATTTCCAACATATCATAGCTTTTCAAGAACCAATCATTTCGTATCATAGTATACTGAAAATACATAACATTGAACATAACTTTACAAAGTTATTACTCACAGAGGGCGGCAGAGACAAATCAGACAGACTGGATATATCAGAAAAAAATCGGGCAGACAATGGCGCGTGACCTACACAAACATATAACATATACACATTGAAATACAATATTACTCTCTTGATTAAACTTGTCCCTTCTAGTCTTTAGTCTGTATAGTCTGAAGTTCTACTACGTTTATTCTTTCTTATTTAAATAAACCGGGTTCTTATTTCACATATTCTTTCATTACTAAGTCCTTCTTTTCCAAATAGATTGATCCTTTACTTGGCTTATTAGACAATTACCACTAGATCAATGATTCATTCTTAAACTAACTAATCTATGTTGATTAGTAGCTTATTATTCTTTATTAAGTCATAAATTCCTTAGAACATTATTCACATGCATGAAATTGACATCAAAATTACTAGTTTTATATTCTTATAAATTTTTCAACTAGTTTCCATAATCTTGGACTTAGCTTAATTTATAACCTCAATTTAATTCATAGCCATAGATGCCCCAAAATATGTTTAATCTCAAATTACAAGTGTGGATTAAAATCTAATTATAAAGTCAACACCTTATCTAACATTAGGATTAATTCTAATTTTCCATAAACTTGATGTTTAAAAAAACATTTCATTTTTCTCTTCAAAATATGAGATTGAATTAATCCAAATCTTTCAAAATCCATAATGTATGCAATACAAATAGATCCAATTTTACTATTAATAACAAAATCAACTTAACTTAATTTTTAACCAAATACGTAATTTATAATCAGGGGTAATTGAATAAAATTCTTAAATCACATCACATGCATGGGTTAAATAAAAATCCAATTTCATCTTAATTCCATGAATTTAACCTCAAATCTCAAGTATTAGAGGATGATTCTACAAAATCAAGCCAAAGATAATTAATTTCTAACTTAACTCTCATAAACTTGATTTTAACTCCACTTCATCATTTTCTTATCAATTTCATTCCAAACCCATAAAAATTGGTTTTCTAACTCTTTTCTATCACCTTAAATTATGAAATTGAAATTATGAAATTCTTAGAAAAGTATTTGCATGTGTGAAATTATAATCAAAAAAATTAAACCATCTACATCAAAATCCCTTTAACTCAAAATTAAGCTCACAATGTTTATGAATTAATTCTTTAATTTCTCTAAATTACATGCATGCAACCATAAGATTCAAATTCATATAAAAATAATTAATTTCTAAATTAATTTCCATAATCACTAACCTAACCCATTTGCATGAACCAAATCTTTAATAAACCTTGTTGCATGTAATTTATAGAACCCAATTTATGAATGATTCTCAAAATCAAACTCAAACATAACAAATTTAAAGAACCATAATTCATATTTTCAACCTAATTTGATTAACATGCAAGACCAAATTTCTATGAATTTATATAATTAATTCTCAACTAAAATCTTGAAAATTCACAATGCATGTAAGAATAAACTAAAAATATGTGAAGGATGAAAAATATCAAACCCAAATAATTAATTTCTAATTTATTCCATAACCATGAATCTAATTTAAACTCCCACGAACTTTTAATTAAACTCCCAAATGGGTCCGTAATCAAAATTAAATTGATTCAACTTCCTAACTTCACTTCCTTAAGCCATTTGGACCCTTAATTTCTGATTCCAAAATAAATCTTTAATAGAATCATATTCGAGTCAGATTCCACAATTCTCATAAATCCCAAATAAATTATAATATTCGGCAATTAAATCTCAAATCCTCTTAATTAATCAAGTATTAATCATTATACGTGATGGGGTTGTTATAATATCACCATTAGCATAGAGCTTCCTTTACTCCTTCATGTGGGCTTCGACAAGGTGACCCCTTATCTCCCTACCTTTTCATTCTTGTAGCTGAAATTCTTTCTAAATTAATCACTGGGGGTATTCAGAACAAGGTTATATTAGGCCTTCGAATGAAAATGACTTGCCCTATTTTGTCTCACATTTTCTTTGCGGATGACATTCTTCTATTCCTCAAGGCCAGCAGCTCGGAATGCTCCCAAATGATGCATTTTTTGCGACTTTACAGCGAAGCTTCGGGCCAAATCATCAACCTTGAAAAATCAAAGGCATTCTTCTCGGCCAATGCTCCTGCTGAGTTAAAAGACTAGCTCTGTAGGGAGTTGGGTATTCTTTTGGCTAGATAGAATGTGAAATATCTGGGGCTTCTAACATGGTGGGGTAGATCCAAGTCCGAAGCCTATGGTTTTTTGGTAGACAGAGTGTCTTCAAAGCTGTAGGGATGGAAAAATAAACTCATTTCCTATGCCAGAAGAGAAGTTTTAATCAAGGCGATGGCTCAAGCAATCTCAACCTATGCTATGGCTTGCTTCACATTTCCGAAATCTCTCTGTAACAAACTTAATACGGTCATTCGAAATTTTTGGTGGAAAGGCGACCCAACGAATAGAGGCATTCCGTGGGCTTCTTGGGAGTCTATGTGTTTATCAAAGTTCCATGGGGGCATAGGGTTCTAGGATTTTTTGGCTTTCAATCAAGCAATGCTTGCAAAGCAAGGATGGAGATTGATTTCTAATCCTCAATCCTACTGGGCCTGTTTGTTTAAGGGGCTGTACTTTCCACAATCTACCTTTCTAATAGGTTCTCGAGGAGCACGAGGTTCTTGGGCTTGGCATAGCTTGCTATATGGGAGGGACCTCCTCCACAAAGGGACTCGATGGCAGGTGCAAAATGGCCAATCCATTCGCTTCTGGGAGGATAAATGGATCCTAGATGCAAGACTTTTTCAACTCTTTTCTCCAAAACCTCCGAATTGTAATGTGTTGCGTGTTGCGGATGCCATTAATCCCATTCATAAACAGTGGCAGATTGGGCATTTACTTCAGTTTCTTTCAAAGGAGGAATGTCAAGTAATTCAATCTATTCCTATCTCTTTGGAGGACAGAGCAGACACACTGGTTTGGCAACCAACTAGATCAGGGGTGTATTCTGTTAAGTCTGGTTATTGGATTGCTAAGTCCTCTAGGCAGGGAGGGTCTCAGAACTAACCATCCAGCTCTTTCCAAGTCTCTGTTGGTTTTTGGAAGTCAATTTGGCAAGTGGCAGCTCCTCCCAAAATCAAACACTTTTGGTGGCGAGTGTGTAAGAACCTTGTGGCTACAAAAGTCAATCTCCACAAGCGCCACTGCTCCTAATCTCGAATTTGCCCCATCTGCTTGAAGGGCAATGAATCAGTGGAACATATGCTCTTTGATTGCCCATGGACTAAAGCAATGTGGTTTGGCAGCATGCTTAACCTTCGAATGGAGAAAGGGACTGTACTTAATATAGTGCACTGGACAGCTCAATGGTTGGAGGCAGAAAAAAGAGCTGGGATAGAGAGTAATCTACTAAGCAGAATTTTCTTCACAGGGTGGTATATTTGGAAGGCTAGGAACGAGTTCATATTCAACAACCTCCCAATCAACCCACCAGCCATTGCCTCAAGAATAACTCAGGCATGGATAGAGGACTAACACCAGCACTCTGGCGATATTTCCCCCATCGCTGAGCACCTCACCCCTGCTCTTCTTGGGGAGCAAGGATGGCATCCACCTCCAGCTGGGGAGTTCAAAATTAATTATGACATAAGTTTCAGCACTAACCAAAACATAGCCTCAGTTCCTGCTATTCTTCTTGACTTTGAAGGTCGACTTGTGGATGGATTAGTCCCCTCCTTTAGTTCCTTCTCTGCCTTTGCCGTAGAAGCCTATGCAGTGCGCATGGCTGCCCTCCTGGCACAAGCCTGTAACCTCACCTTAGCCACTATCGAAAGTGATAATCAAGAAGTCATAAAGCTGGGGGTTTCAGAGACGGTTCTGCCTTGGGAGATTCTTGCCTACATGCTAGATATTCGTCAGCTTAGACTCCAAGGAAACCTGTAGTTGCGATGGACACCTAGAGTAAACAATCGGGTCGCTCACTGGTTGGCAAAGGCTCATGCTTGTAATAGCTTGGCTCTGGATTGGGTTACCAATCCACCTAAAGCTCTTAATGCTCTGCTTAGAAATGATGTAACTTCTTTTTCGCCTTAATGGCTTCTTAATAGTCATTGGCTGTTCAAAAAAGGAAAAAGAAAAATAAATAAATGAAAAACATAAAAACATCAACTAACCTCAATATCAAGAATATGCAATCTTTTCCTCTATTCTTACAAGTAGAGCATATCACAATGAAGCTTCACAAAATAAATGTATTGGATTGGATTAATTTTATTTTTCATTTAATAGATTAAGGTGGGTTATATAAACTTCACTCATTGGTGAATTATTCAAAAATGTTCCAGTCACCTTCCCATTCTACCCTCAAACAATTCCCCGGGTTTAAGATTGTGCAAAATATTGTCTGATACTAATGGGCACCCAAGGGGGCGCAGCTCACAGCCCAGGCGTTAAAGCCTAGACAACCTAATAACTTTGAGAAGCTAATGCTGGCCCAGGACCAGTGGCACTCAAACACTTGTCAGGTAGGGAATTGTCACGACCCAAACCCGCCCCTATGGGTTTAGCACCGTAACCGGCCAGTAATCCGAGACTACCAAAGGCCCGCTAGACAGTAATACAGTAATACAGAGTACAGGGGCATGGCGGAAGCCAATACAGTAAATAAACAACGTCCAATGAGCTGACAGTCTGTATGCAAAAAGATTTTTCATACATTTATACTTTCAGTACAGAATAGTATGCACAAAATATACAATCAGTCAAAACTGGGACTTAATCCCTATTAAACAGTACAGTACGGTGCTATCAGTCTATACAGTAAACAAAACAGTTACAGAGACAAACGGGGAAATAAAACACCCCTAAGCCCCTAAGCCATAGCTTGATAGGCTCGGAACCTCGCAGTGAGGCACAGTGGTTGGCTTGACAAAATTAAAGCTTGCCTGACGCTCCTAGCTGCGGTCTGGTGCCTGTACACCTACATATATATATATATAAGCAGTGAGCTAAAGCCCAGTGAATAACACCATGCGTAAAGGGGATTAAGAATAAATGTCCTTTCAGTATTAGAAACAGTCATTTCAGTCAGTTTATCAGTCATTCAGTTTGTGGCTCATATTTCAGGTCATAACAGTCATTCAGTTAAAGCAGTGATATGTGGTACATCCATTGGCATAACAGTACAGTAAACAGTAGGTCTTAAAAGACCGGGTCTTAACAGACCAAACAGTAAATGATGGCCATCAGTAGCAGTACAGTAACAGTGATAGTAACAGTAACAGTACTATTTCAGAGAACAGTACAGTACTTGTGGATTCAAGAGGTGTCTCGCACAGACTCTAGAGGTGGCCCACACTGTAGCACTTAGTTCCGTAGATTCTAGAGGTGGCTCACAGTGTAGCACTTAGTTCCGTACAGCACTTTGTTCCATGTCAGAAATACAGAATGGCCATCATAACAGTAAACAGTAGTGGTTCCAAACTTGGGAACCGACAGAGATCTCTCTGTCGCAGTAACAGTAACCAGTAAGTGCCAAGGATGCCACAGTACAGTTCAGAATATAAGACATGCGTTTATTCAGTACATAGTGTCAGTTCAGTGAACAATTCAATTCCGTAAACAGTATCAGTTCAGTAAACAATATCAATTCAGTAAACAGTTCAGTTCGGTAAACAGTTCAGTAACCAGTTCAATTCAGTAAGCAGTTTTGTAAACAGTTCAATTTAGTAAACATTTCAGTTCAGTGAACGGTTCAACAAACGGTTCAATAAAGTAGACAGCTCAATAAGGTAAACAATTCAATAAAGTAAACAGTTCAGAAGATGATCATTTTTGAACATATCTTTACACAGTTGTTACTCACGGAGTTCTGGGCTACAGTAAGCTAGAGCGTCCCCTCGGTAAGCCAACCCTACACAGTATACAGGATGAACACACATTAAGCTATACAGTTGGGAAATATCATAACTTAATCCCTAATTCGCCTTGGTGTGTTCTACGTCTATATCCTCATTAAGATGCCTTAAACTAGGCCTAAGGATGCCTAGAATGGGATGAGGATGCAAAAATATACTTAGAAAACATTTTGCAAAGTTTGCTGAAAATAGGAGCCTCGCTCGAGCGAGCCTTCCTTCGCTCGAGCGAGCTTCCAAAATCAAAGGCTTCGCTCGAGCGAGAAATCCTTCGCTCGAGCGGTCTGTCGAAACAGTAAAAATACTGGATGCTGAAATTTTACGCTCGAGCCACCAATTCTACGCTCGAGCGTAGCTTCGAACAAAGGTTGGTCGCTCGAGCGAAGAATCCTTCGCTCGAGTGAAGAAGCCAAATTCTGGAATTTCCAGATTTGTCTCCTAAGCTCAAACCAAGCATTCTTTCACTCAAAACTCGACCTCTTGGGCCCAAATTCTGAAAAACACATCTAAATTCAATGTATAATAAGTTTCAAAGCTCAATTTATGAATTCAAGCCCCAAAGGTGAGTCAATTAAAACCATATTCAAACCCATTTTCAAGAATATGAAGAACATGCATGAAATTAAACCATTTCAAAGCTCCAATTTGATGTTCTAGTGAGCCATTTATACCAAAAACAAGTTGAAATCATGGACTTGAGCCTAATTATGAACATGCATGTGCAATTTACCATGAACTCAACTCAAAACTCATCAATTCAAACATGCATGCATGAATTCTAGTATAATTCACCATGTATGAGCTACAACATGACTTAGTTCCATAATGAAGCATGAATCATGCAAGAACTAGCTCAATGACAACAATAAGAAGATGAGTTTCCTACCTTAGTCTTGTATTCAAAGTTTAGGAGCTCAATTATGCCAATTTACACTTCAATTCTTCAAGATTCAAGCTACTTCCCCAAGTTGAGTTTAATTCTCTCACTCTTTCAAATTCTCTTCTTTGGTCGGTTTTGGGCCAAGAAATGGCTGAATAGTTGTTTTGTTTGGGTGTGTAAGGCTCAAGGATAATAATAAACAAAGGCCCCACTAGATGGCATAATTGTAAATAATGCCACTCTATTAATTTGGCTCAAATCAATCTAGTTTAATCATACCTAATCAGTTTTCAGATAAATGTGCCATAAAATCACATTAATTATGATGAACACAGAACATTAATCAATTTTGGCTTCGGCCGCCGATAAGGCCTTCAATTTGCAGTTTAATGCATAAGACGAGAACAGATAATTTGGCAGTCAAACAGATAGATTGTGCATTTAAATAGTTACAGTCAATCGATTCAGTTTCGGATCTCAGTCAGTCAGTTCGGTACTTTAATTAATTCAATTATCAATCATGTTCAGTCTCAGTAAACAGTAATCAGTAGGTAATCAGTAAACAGTGACGAGGGTTGTTACAGTCTCCCCTCCTTATAAAGAGTTTGGTCCTCCAAACTCGAGGTAACATATAATAACAGAGATAATACCTAGCATAAAGGTAACTTTCACTCTATAACAGGAGCACAATCATATTAAAACAGAATCTTATGCACATTCAGTTGTTAGTCAATGACAGTTTCGGATATATATTCATTTCCATATTCTTGTTCAGAGCATACATAGATGCCACAATTCTTACTTGAGCATACGCGGCGCATTCATTAGCACTACTAGAACAGATACAGTACAGGACAGATACGGTACAGTAACGGTAACAATACAGTAACAGTACAGTTGCAGTATAGTAGTATTCACACTACTTATATTAAGTACTTATCGGGGTTATAGATTTGCACTGGTCTCAGTTTCCTAAGTAGTTTCCCCCGTTAAATTACAGAGTCTCGATTCATCATCTTCCGAGTTGTTCACCCGGTCTTAGTTCAATTTGGTTCTCAATTCGGTATTCCCTCACAGTCAGTCCAGTTCCTTCGGGAGTTATCGCGAATGTAAGGCGAATTGTACATTACTCCCATAGCGGTAGGCAGAGTTCTGAAGTAAGTTTTCATTTACTATTCATCAGTTCCAGTTCTCACAGATTCAGTCATAGCACATATCAATACGACAACAGTCATACAGATTACATATACTTCCAGACAGTCAGAGTTTATGATCAAAACCAGTCTGTGGTCAACAGATCCCATCAGTTCTGAAGTACCGTAATCACCAAGACAATCATTTCCTAGTCAAACAAGTTCATGGTCAGAACAGTATTACCGGGTAAGTCATCACCGGTTACATACCCAGTTTTCCCACATTGTAAGCAATTCAGATAATAGCTCTCAACAAGAGTTTTCTCAGGTCGATTCGATGAAAGTCTGACCAGGTCATGTCAGATGCGAGTTCTGCCCAATCATAACGAGTAAAAGTTCAAAGCACAAGCATCCGACATAAATTCTATCAGTTACACAAAGGGTTTCATCAACCCACCGTTCTATCAGATTAGATCGGATAACAGTTCCATTCTTATCATTTCCAGATGAGACGCATTAGTTCAGACTCCATTCGTTTAGGTACATAATCAGTAGTTTCACAATTTGTCAACCGACATCAGAGTCTTGTAGCATTACAATTCATATCCAAGCAGTAGAAGTCACATACAATGTGTTCCTCCCAATAAGTTTACAGGCAAATGCATAGGCCTGCAGTTATTCACATTGAGAGGTAAGCATCACAGTCAATATAGCAATTTCCAAATAAATCTTCCTTAAAGGCATATGATATGCAGTGATACATCACCCAAGGTTCTTGGCGACACATAATAGTGAGTTGCCCTACGAGGGTTCCAAATCAGTCATATAGTCACTAAAGCATAGGCTCGCAAGCCTAATCAAACAGTCATGTCGATTCTTCCACAATTACGATTCACAGTCAAGAGTTTATCAGTTGGGGTCTTTATTTAGTCATGCAGTTCCAGAGTCATAGTCCCAACAGTTAAATCATCAACAAATAACATAACAATCATTCCGAGCAAAGGTATCGTCATGTATGTGTATGTTCGGAGTCCACTAACATTTCTAATACGGATACACGAGTTCGTTGTACAATACCCAATAATTTCTCCAGATAGGTAACCAGTCATACGTCTATTCTGTCTAATAACATCCTTAAGCAAAGGTAAGCAGATATGTACATAAGTCTAAACAGTTTCCATAACACAGGTAAATGTTAACATAAGGTTTTACAGTGTCGCACATATAGTCCGCATCAACGGTAGATTTCAAAAGATTCATTATCCACAGTCCATTCCTCTCAGTCTTAACAGTATTACTAGCATGGGAACATGTATACAGGTGTGAGTTCAAAATCAGTTTTTCATGTAGGCATTCATCCACAAATTCATAAGCAGAAGTTCCTCTTTACAAACCAGTATGGGTTCCTAGTTTCAGCAGTCTCACACACAAACAGTTCGCGTGTATAATTCGAGCTCAAGGGTCCGTTCACTCAGTAATGTCCGTCAATACGTAACAGTGTAGTACAAATCATAATCGTACAAATTTCTCGAATTACAGTCAATCATAAGGTATTCCCATGTTCAACAGTTCTAGTACAGTTCAAAAGGTCATACCTAACAGTTCTCATTCAGTCGTTGCAATATGATACAAGGACTTAACTCAGCAAGTTCTTGCCGTTCACAAGTCCTAACAGTTCTTATAGTGTATGGTTCATAAGTCCAGTAATTCAATCGGTTCAGTCAATATGTTCACAGTCTATACCAAATTACGGAATATATGATTCCCATACAAACGTTCGTATATAAGCAATTTCATCTATTTAAGGTAACACCTGTGTCAGTCATTTCAGTGTTCCGAGCATTCTCCATTCACGGAGGTCATTGATTTACGGTCATTTTCACCTTCTGTTACTTCTGTTTCATTCTTTCTGATTCAGTTGATTTGGATATTTCAATGCTGCTACGTTATCTCAGACATTATACTCTATCCAGGACATCTACACACTTTGACGGTTTTAAAACGTCGATTCAGTCAATCATATCTAGGTCACACCCACCTTCAGTTCTTTTCTAGTCTTTGTAGTTGGTATCTATTATGGGGGGTGCCTATCAAGCCAGTTAGGTAAATTTTACCTCATATTCGAGCACAGTCTTATCACCTTTCAAGTTGTTCAAACAAAGGTTGGTCGCTCGAGCGAAGAATCCTTCGCTCGAGCGAAGAAGCCAAATTCTGGAATTTCCAGATTTGTCTCCTAAGCTCAAACCAAGCATTCTTTCACTCAAAACTCGACCTCTTGGGCCCAAATTCTGAAAAACACATCTAAATTCAATGTATAACAAGTTTCAAAGCTCAATTTATGAATTTAAGCCCCAAGGGTGAGTCAATTAAAACCATATTCAAACCCATTTTCAAGAATATGAAGAACATGCATGAAATTAAACCATTTCAAAGCTCCAATTTGATGTTCTAGTGAGCCATTTATACCAAAAACAAGTTGAAATCATGGACTTGAGCCTAATTATGAACATGCATGTGCAATTTACCATGAACTCAACTCAAAACTCATCAATTCAAACATGCATGCATGAATTCTAGTATAATTCACCATGTATGAGCTACAACATGACTTAGTTCCATAATGAAGCATGAATCATGCAAGAACTAGCTCAATGACAACAATAAGAAGATGAGTTTCCTACCTTAGTCTTGTATTCAAAGTTTAGGAGCTCAATTATGCCAATTTACACTTCAATTCTTCAAGATTCAAGCTACTTCCCCAAGTTGAGTTTAATTCTCTCACTCTTTCAAATTCTCTTCTTTGGTCGGTTTTGGGCCAAGAAATGGCTGAATAGTTGTTTTGTTTGGGTGTGTAAGGCTCAAGGATAATAATAAACAAAGGCCCCACTAGATGGCATAATTGTAAATAAGGCCACTCTATTAATTTGGCTCAAATCAATCTAGTTTAATCATACCTAATCAGTTTTCAGATAAATGTGCCATAAAATCACATTAATTATGATGAACACAGAACATTAATCAATTTTGGCTTCGGCCGCCGATAAGGCCTTCAATTTGCAGTTTAATGCATAAGACGAGAATAGATAATTTGGCAGTCAAACAGATAGATTGTGCATTTAAATAGTTACAGTCAATCGATTCAGTTTCGGATCTCAGTCAGTCAGTTCGGTACTTTAATCAATTCAATTATCAATCATGTTCAGTCTCAGTAAACAGTAATCAGTAGGTAATCAGTAAACAGTGACGAGGGTTGTTACAGGAATTAACAACGTGAGCAGACAAAGATCTTGCAAAGTTATTGCACCCACACATCAGCCATTTAATGAGGCCACTGTAACATTAAATGCAGCAAGACCCCTCATGCCATAGTGTGTAGAATCACCATAAACGATGTTAGCTAGGTCATAGACTTTCGGCCAACAAGACACCTTAGAATGGACAAGGAAATGATAAGCAAAGGATATAAAGAACCTTTTGAGATACGTTAGAGGTTAAGTCTTCACCCCCTTGCTTCTCTCTCTCTCTCTCTCTTTCTCTAAAATCAATTTATCCTGACCTAACTTGATCGTTGGAGTGTTCGTCAGGGGTTTATCTCTCCCTTTGGACCTTTTTGCAGGCACATTTCGAAAACACTAAGGTCAGCAGATCCGTTAGAAGCGTAGATCGGGCTGACTCATCTTCCATTAAAGTTATTGCATTATCAGTTGGCACCATCTGTGGGAAGCCATCTTTGGTCGATAGTTGTGTTCATTGTCGCCGGAGCAAACCCCATTAATACCCATCTCCTACGTTAGAGTGGATGGTCATGACTAGGTCTATGGCTTCACAACACAATGCTAGTAACCTGGAAGCCGAGTCCTCCAACCCAAATAACCCACCTCCATATTTCGCAAAACTCACCAACAACATCAACTGGTTGACCAAACAAAACCATGCCCTGATCAATGCTTTGCTCCAGCGCGACTTGCCTATCCCTATTCCACCACCGCAAATAGTCCCCCCTAACCCGGAACAAACCCACAATCATCACCAATTCCCGCCACATGTGTCCCAAGGAATATTCCCTCCATTTGTCCCACAGCCTCAACCGTCGAACCTCGACGATCTGCGCGCCCCTCCTTTAGGTTCGCAGCCCCGTCAGGAAGGACCACCGCTGTTCCATAACCACTTGCCACTGCACCACGTCGCCGTCCATGAAGGCGAGGCTAGTAGTGTTCAACCCCCACCTCATGCTTATGGAGATAATGCCCCCGTTTGGGATGAAGAATTACAGACCACGAAACTTCAACTACAAAGGGTCATGCAGAACATGTAGCATAAACCTTCTTTCATAGTCAACTTCCCTTTTATCGTCTCCATCAGAGATAAAGCTCTACCCTCTAAGTTCAAAATGCCATCAATTGACACCTTCGATGGTACCACCGATCCGGTCGACCACATGGAAGCATATCGGACACTTATGATCCTCCATGCCTTTCCGGACGAAATCATGTGTTGCGCTTTCCCCGTCACGTTGAACGGTCGGCACGACTCTTGTTCAGCCAACTTCCTCCGGACTCTATTACTTCCTTTCACCAACTCAGAAAGTCCTTCTTGAGCTATTTCATTGGTGCGCAGTGCCAACGACACCCGGTGACTCAACAACTAAACATCCAACAGACCGAGGGGGAATTGCTGCTCAGCTTTGTCATTCGTTTCAATGCAGAGGCCTTACAAGTAGAGGAAAACGATGATAAGGTTATTCTCATAGCCTTCATGGCCGGTTTGCGACTGTCAAATTTTATCTTTTCCTTCTCCAAAAACCCCCCAATCGTAATGGCCACCCTTTTCGCCAAAGTCCAGAAATACATGAATGCTGAGGACTCCTTGGTAGCTTGCCAAGACTCCACATTCAAAGCTTCATAGTCCAGGGAAAAGAGAAAAGATCCTGAACCCAAGCACTCGCAATACACTCACCGACCTTCACAGCATACAGATTGACCCCCACGCTCAGACCGACCAACTCCTACCCGACCACCCGGTTGGTTCGAACGATACACACCTCTCAACTCATCTATAGAGTAAGTCTTGCACCAAATCCAGCGTGACTACGACCTCAAGTGGCCCCAACTATCAAAATCCACCTCCATCAGGTGAGACTAGTCCAGGTACTACCATTTCTATCGTGACCACGACCATACCATTGAAGAATGTATCAACCTCAAGGACCAAGTCGAGGGTTTGATCTGCCCAGGGTGCCTTAACCGGTTCACAACAGCCCGCTCCCATCAAAGGCCTAGGGTTGACCTCCCTGCGGCACAATGACCGATACACTCCTCCTAGATAGCCTGAACCACCTAGATGATATGATGACCGGGCTCTATAACAACCCTGCGTGCAAGGCGTTCTTGCCCCACTGGTTGGCGAAATTAAGGTCATCGCAAGAGGGCTCGCGTGCGACAGACCTTCTCGGTCGGCACAACGAGCTGAGCTCTGAAAAATCAAGCAAGGCTCCGATAAGGCCGTCACGACAGTAGACCGTCCCTACAAATAGCCCAAGCAATGGTCTGAATCGATCATCTTTATGGAGGCAAACTGCACAGGCATTCGCTACCCCCATGACGACCCTCCGGTCATCTCTACTCTCTTATTGAACTACAAAGTCAGACAAGTACTTGTCGACAATGGTAGCTCCTCAGACATCATCTTCCTCAACGCCTATCGACAACTCTAAGTCGGGGAAAAAAAGTTGTCTCCTCTACAAACCCCTCTGGTCGGCTTCATTGGAGATTGGGTGATGTCTATGGGCTCCATCGACCTCCCAATCACCATCAGAGAGTATCCATGATAGTCCATGAAACTACTCACTTTTCTTGTCATTGACTGCCCTTTCGCCTACAATATCATACTTGGCAGCACAACTCTCAACGCCCTCCAAGCTGTAACCTCTATATACCATTTGGCCTTGAAGTTTCTAACCGATCAGGGGGTTGGCATGGTGAGGGGCGAACAAACGGTGGCCAGAGAATGCTATGCCGCTTCATTAAAGGAGGTTAGAATGAGGGAGACCATGATCATAGAAAGCCTTGATGTCAGAGATGAGGAGGAGTTAATCAGAGGGGAACTTGTAGAAGAACTAGTTGAAGTACTCATTGACTCCATCGACCCGATAAAGATGGCCAAAATTGGCAGCCAACTGCCCACCCTAGCCAAAGCCGACCTTACAGCCCTCTTAGTCGAGCATAACGATGTCTTTGCTTGGACTCACTCTGAAATGCTAGGTATTGATCCTTCTCTCATTACTCATCGCCTCAGTATTGAGCCCCAATTCTGGCCCTTCCACCAACGACAACGTATTTTCCATCCAGAGCACAACAATCTCATCGTTGTTGAGGTAGACAAGTTATTGAAGGCCCAATTCATTAGAAATATAGACTATCCCAAATGGCTATCCAATGTGGTCTTGGTCCGCAAAAACAATGGCAAGTGGAGACTTTACGTCGACTACTCCGACCTCAACCAAGCCTGTCCTAAGGATAGTTACTTACTACCCAGGATCGATCTATTGGTTGATGCAATAGCAGGACACCAGATGCTCAGCTTCATGGATGCTTTCTCAGGCTATAATAAGATTTTAATGCATGCAGCTGACCAGAAGCACACCTTTTTCATTACTGACAGAGGAACTTATCATTACCGTGTGATGCCATTTGGTTTGAAGAATGCGGGGCCACTTACCAACGCCTAGTCAATGCCATTTTCAAAGACCAGATAGGTAGGAATATGGAAGTCTACGTCGATGACATGCTAGTCAAAAGCAAGCTTTCTTCCGATCACCTGGCTGACTTGTGGGAGATTTTCTAAGCCCTGCGCAAGTATAAGATGAAGTTGAACCCAAAGAAGTGCGTCTTCGGCGTTGGGTTTCGGTAAGTTTTTAGGGTTCATAGTCAGCCACAGAGGTGTTGAGGCCAATCTAGAGAAGATCAAGGCCTTAATCAAAATGCAATCCCCCCAAACGGTAAAGAAAGGCTCACTGGCAGAGTTGCCGCCCTCAACCGCTTCATTTCGCGAGTGACCGACTAGTGCCTTCCATTCTTCAAAGTTCTTCGACAGGCTTTTGAGTGGAACACCGAATCCAAGGAGGCCTTCCAACAATTGAAATGGTGCATGACAAACACCCCTCTCATCTCTCAAGCAATGCCAGGAGAGACCCTCTTCTTTTACTTAGTTGTCTCTAACACTGAAATCAGTGTTGCCCTCATCAGAGAAGAAGACTCGGTCCAACGCCCAGTTTACTACATCAGCCGTGCATTTCGGGGGGGCAGAACAGAACTACCCCTTGTTAGAAAAGATGGCCCTAGCTCTGGTCATTGCCTCCAGACGCCTTTGACCTTATTTCTAAGCGCACTCCATCGTGGTCCTCACTGACCAGCCTTTGAAAAAGGTTATGCAACAACCAGAGTCATCAGGCAGGCTCATGTAATGGTCTGTTGAACTAAGCCAATACGAGATCTCTTACCGACCCCAAACAGCCATCAAAGGCCAAGTTGTTGCAGATTTTATCTTAGAGTTCACCAACCTCACTCCCGACATACCCCCAACATCAACAAACATCATTACTGATGTAGAAGACCCCAATTCCTGGGCTCTTAGCATTGATGGTTCATCTCGCAAAGAAGGTAGTAGAGCTAGCTTAATCTTTACCACCACCGAAGGCGAATCCTTCAGGTGTGCTCTCCGATTTTTGTTTCTTGCAAGTAACAACGAGGTCGAATATGAGACCTTAATAGTAGGTCTCCGGCTTGCCAGGGACATTGGGGTCAACCATCTCTATGTGTCTAGTGATTCTCGGTTGGTCGTTGGACAGATAACTGGTGAATTCAATTTAAAGAAGGAAACCATGTGGTCATACAGGGACATCGTTTTTCCTCTCACCCGTCTCTTTAATAGTTTTCGTATCAAGCATGTCCCTAGGTCAGAGAATTCCCATGTAGATGAAATGGGCCAGTTAGCCTCAGCAGACCAATTCGACCCCAACCACGGTGTCCGCACTGAATACCTGACCCACCTAGCAGTTTCACTAGCTCAACAAGAGGTTCACATGCTCCAAGACGAGCCTATCCCATGGGCCCAAGACTGAACATTACAAACCTCAGCCAGACTGAGTCAAATAAGCCTCAACCAGACTCCGCAAGTCCAGTAACCCTTAATCCAGTTAAGTCTACCACAACTAATATTATATAACCATGATTGTTTTCAAGAACATGATTGTTGTACAAATAATTTCTTTCTTTCACGTAATACTCCTTTTCATACAACACCATGCACACAGCCAGTTCACCCATACAAAAACTAATAACAACAATCACACACACAATATAACAATAACACAGCAGCCATTAAGCAAACAATCTTGGTAATTCAAACACAATTTCTTCACACCATTTAGATATTCTTTACAAAAGAGCCACTTCAATTATTACAAGGCACTATTTCAATCAAAAAAAAAAAAAAAAAAAAAAACGACAACAACAACAACAACAACAACAACACAACACAATAACCAAACACCCAAGCTTAGGTCCAATCTTCACGCTGCTCCATCTTCACCCTCATCGTCCTCGCTGGATGCCAAATCTTTTTCTTCCATGGTGGGATCTGGGCAATGTCCTCCTCTTTTGGCCTCACGCCGCTAAAGTCCATGTCTGGGAAGAGCTCCTCGGCTTTGTACTTGAAGCTCGTTCAGCTATTGTCCCAGTGCATGCTTATCTCGTGCTTGTAATAGTCTGACTGTTAAAACCTCTGGATTATTTCTTCTTTGGTCTGCCTTTCCACCAGCTCAGCAGTAGCCACATTTGATGGTCCTACCTCGCCTTCTCCTTCTCTGGCCAAGCTCATCGCCACAACTGCATCAATGACCATTTGAAACTCAGGGGATAGCTTAAATTGTTCCACTGCAGCGGTGCACAGATTTAGATAAGCAGCCTTCTTAAATGCCATCACCCTAGCCAACTTCGTTGTTTTGGCTCTCTCTTCTTCCAAGGCCCTCTCCAAACCCGCCACTTGTGTATCTGCCTCCTCCTTATCCTTCAAGGCCAGATCACGCAACTCTTCATTATTTACGAGTCTTCTTTCAATCTCTCATTGGCAGAGATGCAGGTCTATTAGACTTCGTCCGTCCTCCTCTGCTTGCTCGCCAGCTCAAACTCCAGTGATACCACCTTGTGGCGCACCACTTCAAGTTCAGACTTAATGTCTGATAGCTTAGACGCAACCTCTGCCTGGTCTCTCCTGGCACGCTCAGCCAAGTAACTCTGCACCACCGCCAACACCTCCATCTTTTTTGCCCTTTGAACATAGGCTAGGCCTTTTGAGCAGGTGCTCTGCGCTGCCTTTCTCCAGCCAGCAGTCTCCACCCTTACGTTCTGCAATTGCGCTCGAACCCCTTCTAACTGGGCCTTAAGCAGTTTCACTTCTACCTTCGCCTCCTCTGTCTTGCCCAACAGAGCAGTCGCCATCTGCGCTGAGCAGAATCCTCTCATAAGATCGACCTCCGTATATTGTGCAACACTCCGCATGGCCGCGTCCTCAACAACCCTCAACAGACGGTCTGCGGCCGCTCTAGTTTCGCCTCCATCACTCACCAAGCAACCGACCACCGCAAACAAGATGAGTGGCGGTCCCTAGCGCAACACTCGTCTCTGCTTCGCTCACCCGCTCTCTCCCCAACTCCTGACTGGGGGGCATTTCTCTTAAGGGCATGTTCTTAGCAGGCCGGTCTTTCAATCGCTCGGCCTCTAGCAACCCTTTTTGCTCGTTTACTCCGTTCGTCCCTTAGACGATCAGGAGCTTGGCCAAACCCTCCTCAACCTCTACACCAACCCTGGTCTCCTCTTTCTCTACTTCTGGGGATAACCCCACTGCCCTCTCTTTTGTCTTTTTTAGCAACGGTCCTTCTTCACTTCCCTCCGAAGCCACCTTCATTTCATTCTTTTTCTTTAAAACCAACTCTATCTCCTTCTTACTTCTCTCCTTCAAGGGATTGACCGACGGTTGCAGAGGTACAAATATTGCTATGTCTTTCTCTCCCAAGGGTTTGGGTCGTGGTCGGACTGAGCTCATTGCGGCCAACTTTGGTGTTGGGTCCAATTGTTTCTCTTTGTATTTGTCCGTTATGGCAAAAGCTCGTGTGTCCTCATCCTCTCGTGCCTTCCTCCTTGCCTCCACCTCCTCTGGTGCAGGCTCTCCTTCGATCGGTTGAAGTTCTAGATTTAAGGCAAACATAGCTGAAGGTTGGATGAGGTTGTCCCATTTTAGCCCTTCTTTCTCCCTCCACTCCTTCACCTGTTTGACCCTCTTCTCAGCCACAACTTCTAACTTTGGCTCCAACGACTTCGTAGGGACTTTCCACATCATGCGCACTCTTCCTCCGCCACTCGCTGACACAAAAAACCACTTTGGCAGCCAACCCTTTACCAATGAGGGCATCTGTAACAACCTCGACCCATGATTAACGTTAATCCATACTTAATTATGTCTAATAAGAGATTAAAATGAAGTTTTGCATCACATGTTGCCTTATATGTGTTTTTATCTGTTTGGCGTAGGAAAATCTGTTCATAAATCTATTTTGATTTGCAAATTGAAGGCCTTAATGACATTCGATTTAGAAATTGACTTTGGTTACGTGTTATTTATAATTTTTAGGAATTTATGGTAGGTTCAATCGAAATTCGAGTGGGAACAATTCAATTAGCATAATTTAATGCCCAATTAAGCCTAATTAAACAAGTTCTTAATCCAAGCCTATATAAGGCTTATGCACTCCACTTGAACGCCCCTTTTATCATCATCTTTGAACCCCTAAGAGATTAAACGTGGAGGAGAGGGAGAGAAGAGAAAAGTTGAACTCATCTTAGAAGAATTATAGGAGAATTTGGAAGGTTTGGCTTGAGACTTCAAATATTGACTATTGAGAGTGTGATTGGCCATTGAAGGTAAGAGTTCAACCCTTAAACTTTGAGATTAAGCCACATCGTACATGAATTGAAGAGAATTGAGCCAAGAGATGTAGGAATGAAGCTTAAGAAGTGGAATGGAGGATCATTTCATACATGTATGTACATTTCATTACATTTGGAGCATGTTTACTAGGAAATTCTCTCATGCATGTAATAAATTGAGCTTATTTGTAGGAATTTATCATG
This sequence comes from Camellia granthamiana, assembly GCA_036172215.1. Classification (NCBI taxonomy): domain Eukaryota; kingdom Viridiplantae; phylum Streptophyta; class Magnoliopsida; order Ericales; family Theaceae; genus Camellia; species Camellia granthamiana. The sequence goes on along the minus strand of CM069915.1, from coordinate 35,019,421 downwards.
CTTTACATCCTCTCATTTCATTTGATCATGATTTGGAAACTTGAAGCTCAAATCATTTCATGCATGTCATGTTCATGGAGCATTCATAAATTTTAAGTTGAATTTTTGCACAATTGGCAAGCTATTTGGGCCTTGATTTCTTGGGATGAACTTCAATTCATGATGTTGTACAAGTTCTTAGTCATTTTCCAGAGTTTTGGCCTAGAAAAATCAAGTTTTGATGCTTAAAGATTGAGTTTTGAACTTGGAGAACAATCTAGAAATTCCAGAATTTGCATCTACGCTCGAGCGTAGGATCTCATCCTCGAGTGACCACTCTGAATGCGTGCACTTTTGCTTGAGCAACCTGAAGAACGCTCGAGCATGAAATGCAAGCCCCAGAAGTTCTTATGTTTTGCAGCATGCTCGAGACATAAGAGTCATGCTCGAGCGAGGGTCTGAGTCTCATCGAGCGTCCGTCGAGCGTGAAAAACAAGCAACTAGTACTTTTTCAAAATTTACAGACCGCTCAAGCGAAGGAAGTTACGCTCGAGCAAACCCTCACATTTTGCATGTCCGCTCAAACGAGGAAAGTCACGCTCGAACGTGGACCCTGTTTTCAGTAAGTTTTGAAAAATGTTTTCAAGTACAATTTTGCATCCTCATTTCATCCTAGGCATTCCTAGGCCAAGATTAAGACACTGTAATGAGGATAAAGGGTAGAAACACACTAAGAACAAATGAAATAAGTTATGTATAATCCGAACGTGTATTTCAATGTATGTATCTGTCATGCTGTGTAGGTCATGCGCCACAAGGAAGCTGAATTGCCTACTCTGTTTGTTTACTTGGACCATCTATTATCTGTGAGTAATAGCTTAGTAAAGTTATGTTCAAGTAAACTATTTTCTGTATATGGAAGGAGATTTGTTCGATGAAATGCCATGTTTTATACTATGAATGATTGTCCAACTCTAACAAGCATTTGTGACATTATGCTATGATTCAAGTATGTTACAAGTTCCCGGTACCGGAGGTTCCTTATAGAACTGACAAGCTATTTGTACCCGACTGGAGGTTCCTAGGTGGAACTGACAAGTTATCTGTTCCTAGTCCGGAGGTTTCTTTATGGAACTGACAAGTTATCCTTACCGGCAGGAGGTTCTTCTATAGAACTGACAAGTATGATTTATGATACTCTGTATATGATCTGTTAGCGCTAATTGATACACTATGTAAGATTAAGCATGAATTCTAATTTATATATATATATATATGTGTGTGTGTGTGTGTATGTGTGGAATGAGAATACGAACGTAAACTTTGGTTTCAGAAATGGTTATGGAACATCATTCATTTACCTCTTTACTTTGTTATTATTCACTGGGCCTTCACTCACTAGCTATTTATTATGTATGTAGATGAGCAGACTCGTGATTAAGCTTAAGATGACGCTTGAAGCATTTTTGTATTTGTTAGCCACATTTTGTGCCTCACGAGGAGGTCCCAGATCAAGTCAAGTCTTGTGGCTGTGTTATTATGGATGTATAAGACTGTTCCTTTTGCTCCATGGACAAGTTTTTCTTTCATATGTACATGAAGTGATGAGTAAATACTGTATCTTTTGACGTCACTCATATGTCTATAAAAGTTTAATATTATCAGTCCTATGTATGTCTGCACAACTTGATGGACTATGTATGTTTTTTTTTTACGTATTTACTTCCGCAGCCCCTAATTATAAGTCTAATTGTTAAAAGGCCTTCGGTAATCCAAGGATTACTGGCCGGTTACGACGCTAAACCTATAGGGCCGGGTTTGGATCGTGATAGCATCCCCGCTACTAATTCCCTTCCCACTATTGCTTGTAGGGTCACCCATGTTTCTTGTTGCCCTAAAGCCTTGTAGCACGAAAAAAATTCGTCCACCGTCATCACCTCTCCTCCAGTCGCCCGTGGCCACGTGATTGGGCAGGCAAATAGAATCTTCCACGCATTCGGCATTAGTTATACTGAAGCCACCTCCAGGTGATTCACCACGTCGACCACTACCTGTAGGAGCAGTAGCCTTAGGCCTCCCCGTAGCGCCTCTTCGGGAATCTAATATCTGCTACGCAACTCCTCCAGATCCTCTGCGTTAGCGTAGATTTGTCAGCCTTGGTATGCCAGTGGTTAGGCGCCACTTGGCTAATCGGCTGGGCCGTCGAGATCACTGTCGACGGAAGGGGTCACATTGGTCACTTCACGCCCCTTTTCCCGTGCCTCTCCACCCTATATTGTTTTGCCAGTGCCACTCTATCATCCTCTCCCAACGTGTCCAATGTCATGGCTGGCACTTTGTTTTCTGCCATCTTTTTCACGTTTCTGTATACTGTTTCAGTTGCGGGGGCAAGAAAATTTGCGATGTGAAAGAGATGAGAGTCCACCGAGATGTAGGAGCTAAAGTCAAGAATGTGTTGATTTTTCACAATAAGGAAAGTAAATCGCACTAGTTCAAATGCTAAGGGTTTGTTTGTGTTCCAAGGATCGCAGTTAAAATTTGCCAGTTCGAAAATTCCACCAAGATAAAACCCCCGCCTTTCCTACGTCACCCCCTATACAACCCCTTCACTTCTTACTACCGCTTCACATCCCTCACCAGTGGCTCAAATTCCCTCATGTGTACCGCTTCGATCCCTCCGTCATCGTATTTATTCTCTTTCTTCCCCCTGTCTATTCCACTTCACATCATCACGTGCCTTCCTATACCTTGAGCCCTGTGCACCACCAATACCCTCTCGCAATTGACCACCATGACGATCGGTCACCTCACTCAACGGTTGGTCACCTCCCCTAATGGTCGGCCTCTACGTCGGTCGGTTACCTCCCTCCACAGTCGACCACCATGTTAGTCAGCCGCCATGACGGTCCGTCCCCTCCCTCCTCGGTCGCCTACCATGTCGGTTGGTCATTTTACTCAACGATTAGCCACCATGTCGGTCGGTCACCTCCCCCAATGGTCAACCACCCCATCGGTCAGCCACCACATCGGTCGGTCACTTCCTTCAATGGTCAACCACCAAATCGGCCCGCCACTATAACGGTCGGTCCTCTCCTTCCTTGGTCACCCACCACATCGGCCAGTCACCTCCCCCAACGGTCGACCACCACGATGGTTGGTCACCTCACTCAACGGGCGGTCACCTCACTCAACGGTGGGCTACTACGTCGGTCGGTCACCTCCCCCAAAAGTCGACCACCACGACAGTCGATCACCTCGCTCAACGTTCAACCAATATGTTGGTCGGTCACCTCCCTCAACGGTCGACCACCATGACGATCGGTCCCTTTCCTCCTCGGTCGTTCACCAATCGCACCTGCTCCCACTCGTCTCCTATCTTGCCTGCCATCCTTCCCCTCCTCCCCCTTTGGTCATCTTTTTGGCGTTCTAGGGGACTATTGTCTTCTTTCTTATTCCCTTCGTTGGACTAAAGTTGCACTTGGGAATGGGGGACTGCTGATACTGATGGACACCTAAGGAAGGCGCAACTCACGGCCCAAGTGTTAAAGCCCAGTCAGCCCAATAACTTTGAGAAGCCAATGCTGGCCCAGGACTAGTGGCACTCAAACACTTGTCAGTTAGGGAATTAACCACGTGAGCATACAAAGATCTTACAAAATTATTGCACCCACACATCAACCATTTAATGAGGCCACTGTAGCATTAAATGCAGCAAGACCCCTCACGCCAGAGTATGCAGAATCACCATGAACGATGTTAGCTAGGCCATAAACTTTCGGCTAACAAGACACTTTACAATGGACAAGAAAATGATGAGCAAAGGATATAAGGAACCTTTCGAGATACGTTAGAGGTTAAGTCTTCACCCTCTCGCTTCTCTCTCTCTCTCTCTCTTTCTCTCTCTCTCTCTCTATCTAAAATCAATTTATCCTGACCTAACTTGATCGTCGGAGTGTCCGTCGAGGGTCTATCTCCCCCTTTGGACCTTTTTGCAGGCATATTTCGAAGACACCAATGCCAGCAGATCCGTTGGAAGTGTGGATCGGGCTGACCCATCTTCCATTAAAGTTATTGCATTATCACTGTCAAATTCACTAAAATCGCACCGATCCGCATTAATCCGTATCGCTCTATCCGCTTAACGCGACTTAAATTTTAAAATTTATAATCTGCCTTCGAAACCGCTTCACTCTGCTATAGTTAATATATATATATTTTTCAACCTATAATGAAATATCAAAGTAAAGATGAGTGTGGAAGATGTTTAATATATGAAATTTATTACAAATTAGTAGTTATATATATGAAAAATATTATGTAAAATTAATTTATGTTATATATATGAAAAATATTATGTAAATTAGTGTTATATATTATGTAAAGACTTGATAATTGGTTAGAATATCTTTCAATCTGCCCAAAACTGCTCAAACCGCAATTTACAAATCTACCAATCCGCTAATCTGCCATTTGGTTTATAATTTTACTCACATCGCACACACCCCTACCCGTGTTTACCTTTAAATGAGGAAAAAACAATTCAATATACACAAATATATATATATTTAAGACTATCTGTAAGGAGCACCATACAAGAACCACAAAGATTGTTACATATGAAAGAAAGTATATATATATATATATATAAGGAGTAATGTTGTGATAACTAAATTTTACTAAATTAATAATATACGAAATGTATAGGATAATAGGAACAAAATTGAGAGCTCTCTTAAATTTTATTAATTCATCAAAATCTAACAACATGTTTAAAAGAAGAGCACTTTGGACTCACCTTTTTCCGCGCCCCCGCCTTTAGGAAAAGGGTTTGAAAAGAAGGCCTCACAGTTCAGACTCTCGCGGTTCTAAATCTAATCTCACAAGTGCAATGTGAAACTGATAATCACCAAACAGTCTAAATCCGGCAAATCTTTTAGAAAATCGATTTTAAATCAAATAATGCCAAAATTTGGACTGCTTTGCCAGATTTACAGAGTCGCCACCTAAATAGTTTGTTTTGGGAAAATTTAGGAAACCTTGACTCGTGCCAAAGACCACGTGTCTGTCATCACCAAAGTTGCCTCGGCTCGGGAACTTAGGTACGAGAGGGGAAGGTCATGAATTGAGCACCCCCGCTCGCCCGATCAAAAGATCGGCCTCTACTAATCATGATATGCTTTTTATAAATATTATGTGCTCTTGTTCCAGTTATTAAGCTAACCTTTCTATGTGGCGCACACAAGCAAGTATAGACTAGTCGTAAGACTTGGAACAATTCAACTCATGTTTGTTTACGAAAATGGTTTGAATTTGCCACCCTTAAGTGGGCTTAAAAGATGCGGATTTGCCGCCTCAAGTGGGCTTAAAACATGATTTTGCCACGATAAAGTGGGCTTAAAACATACATTTGTTGAATCGTTTCAATTCAAACAACAAAGCCTTCATCTATAGGCATTCATGCAGTTAAGCATTTAAGCATATAGCCTCATGGCAAGCATGCGAAAACATGGCAATATGGCAATCACACTCATGCAAGTATGCTAAAGCGCAAAAACTCACCGAGTACTCCAAGCCAAAACAAAAACTAGTTAGAAAAATGCGTGATCCTAACTATACAAGATGCTTAATGTAACACATACAATAATGCAATTAATAGGCTCGGCTACTAATATGGTATATGGTTCGATTTGAAAAACATGCTTTTAAACACGTATTCAAAGAAGTGTATTGAAATTGCAATGCAGTTTGAATGATGCGCCGAGCCTCAGTGCATGCAAGACAAATGAATGGATGCAAACATGCAATATGCTAATTGAAATATGTCCCTAATCTAACCATCAAAAGCGATTAAATAAAAGAGAGAAAGACGTGGGGTTGGAAAATATGCACATACACACGCACACTTATTACAATATTGTGCCCTCACAAAGGGGGGTCCGAATAAATAATTAGCTAATCTAAGCTAAGCTAATTAATATAAAACAAAATAAAGAAATAGCTAAGCTAAACTACTTAATTATTACAATAATCGATTAACTAATCTAAGCTAATCAAATACATATTGCGCTAATTAATTAAACTAAATTAATTAAGTACAAAACCAGCTCAAAAATAACAATAGGCACACTGTTCTATCTAGTTAAACTTGAGACGCATCAAATGCACATGCGTGCGCTTGGTTTCTACCCGGAATGCCACTGCTTTGCTGCTAAATGCCTCTATTTGCACAGTTAAATTTTGGCATGCTGAAAGGGCACTGTCCTGAGAGTACATCACTGGCTAGCCGGCCACTAATGGAGGCTGTCGGCCAAGTGCCTACTGCAAAAGGGCATTGCCAGCCATCAGTGTATGGCTTGCCGGCCACTGATGAACAACTTCATTCTGCTGCAACAGAGCACAACACAGAGCAAAAAAGAAGTAGTTTCATAGGTTGTATGTATTGTATACCATTCCTTATCATCAAAACATCTCCAAGAAGTGGTACTCTTGGCTCCAAAATCACCAACCAAGCATTTTCAATGCATGATGGCCAAAGAACCAAGGAATACAATTTCATTGTATGCAAAAAAAAAAACAAAAAACAAAAGACTCAAGACCATCACCCTATCATGTATGATCAAAGGCAATGGAGACCAAGGAGATTGGCTCATTTCATCACTTTGAGTATGAAATGCTTCAATCTTCCTTGTGTTTAATATAACGTCCAATTGAACGCATGCGATGCGACACAATATGCTTATCTTGCTCAAGTTTTACTTATCACTTTTGCTTACTCATTTTACATTACCGATTAATTCTTTAATCGATTAAGTCCAAGGTGAGTGTCCTCTAATGAGAGAGGTGTCAACCAAAAGATGACTTAAGGTAAGAGAGAGGTCATTCCTTTGGTTAGTAGAAACCCCCAAAAGAGGATTAAAACTATTAAGTACGAACCTCGATCTTAAGCTTAAACACAACCCGAAGGTTAACCAACCCTCAAAGAAAATGAAAAAGTGAAGAAGTGAGGGTGGTTGTAGATATTTAGGTGCTGGAATTAGGCATGAAAAAGCATGAAAACATGCAACCAAGGCACACAAATGATGCTCAAAGCCTAGAAACATTAAGCTAGTGAAGGAAATTGCACCATAACCATACAATACAAAGCTCAAATGACCCAAACAGCTTAAAACAGAGCTAAAGCAGGTCAAAACAGAGGCCAAAACAAGCTGGACTTAAGCTACAGATTGCTAGAAAAACATGCTAACATGTGAGGCTATCTAAGCATACAAATAAGTCACAAGGAGGGAAGACTAATCCCTCCAATTTTGGACTTCAAAATATGATTTTTACCATGGAAAAACTTCTGAAATTCAGTGGTTAAAAGGACAAAAAAATTTGATTTAAAAGCTTTTAAAAAAAGGCATAAAAGCTTGAGAAAATCAAGTAACAAAAGGATAAACCACCCCTAACTCAAAAGGGGCCTTAAACCACCATTTTTTAACCATAAAAACAGAGATTTTTTAGAGGTCAAAACCAGCTCAAAAACAGTATGTAAAGATGGCAAAACAAGTATTTAGAGCAAGAGTAAAATACAAGTGTTCTACTTCTTGAAGACAAGATACAATTTGAACAACAAAACAAGCCAAATCAAGCCAAAATCCTCTTCTAGAGCTCAAACAAAACACCAAGAGACCTTAGCTCCAAGGTGGTCAAGTTTGATCAAGGGTTCATGTGCAAAAGTGTAGAGAAACTAGACTTTAAGGCACAAAATATCAAGAGAGAGAGAATTCTAGAGAGAGAAAGAGAGAGAATTTTTGTCTTCAAAATTTTCTAACCCCCCCCCCCCATATGCAAGAGGGAGGTCCTATATATAGAAGATGCAAATTCCCTTCACAAAGATCCAGCCATACACGTGTTAGAAGATGCATGAACTTGTGCATACAGTTAGCATAAAATATCACAAAATATCTGCTGAAAATACTGATGGCCAGCCAGCTATCAGTGATGGCCGGCAAGGCTTCATTGATGGCTGGCAGGCACATCAATGGCCGACAGGCCAAAAGCCATGGCCGGCACCCTTCAAGGATGGTCGGCAGGCCATCAACATCCTCATACTGAAAAGACCTAAGCATGGTCCAAAGATGAAGCAAGAAGAAGAATGCATGGTTTGGAAAACTCAAACCTGTGGCGTTCTGCCACGGATTTCGAGCATTCGGTGAGCAATCAGACTCGCCATCGGATGTACCTGCAAGAACATCCAAGTCTTAAAGGGCCGTCAAAAATAGAGTGTCTACAAACACCTCTAGCTCTATTAGAAAATGTTGGTGATAATTACAAATAAAACACCAGAAAATACAAATAATAATAATAACTATTAAAAGGGCTGAGGAGCAGGAAATTCGCTCTCTTTAAGGAGATTCAAGCCCTTTGCGGTTAGGCAAAGCCTCACACCGGCGCAGCAAAAAAAACCTTGACTTGTCCCCCCTCAGGATACAATAGCCGAACAAAGTCGTATGGTTTACCATTACTGTATAATTGGTTGAACCCAAAGCTTCATCACATATACCCTAAGCTTCATCACATATACCTTTTATTTCTTTGCCTGATTGTTACGACCCAAACTCGCCCTTATAGGTTTAGCGTCGTAACCGGCCAGTAACCCTTGGATTACCGAAGGCCTCTTAACGGAATAACATATAATTAGGGGTTGCGGAAGCAATAAACAGAAATATACATAGTCCATTGAGTTGTGAAGACATACATGAGACAGATATTCTTAAACTTTAATAAAGATACGTGTGACGTCAAAAGCCACAGTTGTCATACGTCACTCCAAGTACTGTACATATAAGCAGAATTTTGTCCAAAGTTAAAACAAAAGGACCAAAGTCTTAAATACAAAAACATAGCCACAAGATTGACATGATCTGGAACCTCCTCGGAAGGCACAAAGGGTGGCTGACAAACACAAAACTTTTCAGGCATCATTTTAAGCTTGGTCGCGTGCCTGGTCACCTACATATAAAATATAAACAGTGAGCAGTAGCCCAGTTAATAATAACAAAGTAAAAGGTTTTTAATGAATGATGTTCATCATAGAGTCAAAAATCAGAGTCGTATGCAAATTCATATTCCAAATCAGAAACAGATTCATACACTTGTTCGTATTCGTTTTCAAAGTTCATACATTTCACATCATAATACGTGGCACATCCATTAGCGTTAACAAATCCGATGACCCATAAAGGGACAACCGTGAAGGCATTCTGATGACCTATAAGGGACGACCATAAAGGCACTCTGATGACTCATGTGCACAGAGACGTTTTCGATAACCCATAAAGGGACGGACGTATAGGCATTCCGATGACCCATAAAGGGACTTGATGACCCATAAAGGGACGCAAAATATCACATGATGCTATAAATGCCACGAGTACATTTTAGGAACTTGGACGATCATTCATTCACATAAAACATAGCATATTCAAAAAACTAATCATTTCATATCATCAGAAAATAATCAAAGTCTAGCATAAACTTTACAGAGTTATTACTCACAAATAACAGATGGCTCCAATAGACGAATAGAGTATGTAATTTAGATACCTTGGGATGCGTGACCTACACAGGTACAAAACGAATATATATTGAATTACACACCCGGAAACATATACTTTGTTCTTTTCTTACCTTGGTGCGACTTTACTTTTATCCTCATTATTGTGCCTTAATTATGGCTTAGGAATGCCTAGGATGGGATGAAGATGCAAAAATGCACTTGAAAATACTTAACATAACTTGTTGAAAACATGGCCCTTGCTCGAGCGCAACTTCCTACGCTCGAGCGGACATGCAAAATGTGAGTGGTTGCTCAAGCGCACATTTTTTCGCTCGAGCGGTCTGTAAACTTTGGCAAAAGTGCTGGTTGCTTGATTTTTCCGCTCGATGCTCGCTCGAGCATAAGAGACATGACCTCGCTCGAGGGCAACTTTTGTCGCTCGAGCGGACTGCAAAACATAAGAACTTCTAGGAGCTTGTATATCACACTCGAGCAGACTTCTGGTTGCTCAAGCGGAAGTACACGCACTCAGTGTGGTCACTCGAGCATGGATTCCTTCGCTCGAGCGTAAAAGCAGAATTCTGGAATTTCCAAATTTACTCCCAAGCTCAAAACTCAATTTCAAATCCTTCAAAACACATCTTTTGGACCAAAACTTAGTAAAACATTGAGAAACTCATAGTACATGATGAATTACAAACTATTTTGCAAAATCAAGCCCAAAAACTAGGCCAACCTTCCAAAACATGATCAAATGAGTCATTAAGCTCAAAAATAAGTTGAATTCTTTGAACAAAACCAAGATATGAATATGCATGGGAGAATTCTTGTAAAATCAACTTCAAAATTTCATGATATGCACATGCATGTATGATTTGAGCTACAATTCTCTAATCCTAGCTCATTCTTATGTTAGTTCACCTCCTTTACTTGAATTCTTCCAAAAACTAAATTACACAACTAAGGTTTAGATTTCTTACCTCAGACCTTTAATTCACAAGAGTAGAGGCTTAAATTTCTAAATGCTCTTCAATTCTCCAACAATTCCTAGCAATCCCTCTTTTTTCTAGCTTTTGATCTCAATTTCTCTCCTCCTCTCTCTCCCACACGTTTGAACTCAATCAAGAGGAATTGAGAGTGTAAAAAGTGTATATGAGCTGTTGAGGTGGCCTTATATAGGCTTGGCTAATGGCCTAATTATTTTGTTGATCAATTAATCAATTGAGCATTAATTTATTCTAATTTAATCGTTCCGAATCGAATTTCAATTAAATCTGCCATAAAATTTAAAAAATTCTAATTAACACATAAATCAAGTCAATTTCTGAATCGGATGTCGATAAGGCCTTCAATTTGCAAACCGAAACTGAAACCGAAACCGAAACGGAAACATGAACCGATCTTCCTACGTTAAATGAATATAAACACACATACGGCAACATATGATGCAAAATTTTACTTTAATTATTTATTAGGCATTACTAAACATGGATTAACGTTAATCATGTGTCGGGGTTGTTACACTAATAATCTCACACAAACATAATAAAACAACAAAAATTTCTTCTTATCTTCCAAGATAAGAGGTTAGCCCAGTTTATAGGAGATGAAAGCTTGGTGGACAAGTTTCTTGGAGGATTCTTGGAAGTTGCTTGGAGGATAAGTATATGAGAGGAAGCTTGGTGAGAAAGTTTCTTGAAGGAGACTTGGAGGCAAAGAAAAAGACTTGACTTAGGCAAAGACTTGAAGAGAAAGAAAAGAAAAGAAAACTTGGAGGGAAAGAAAAAAAATCAAACCTATAACACATTATAATATTAAAATACCTTCTAACATTCCTCCACCTATTTTAATATTATAGGTAGCAAAATCTGAGATTATTAGGCAAAGAAGGATATTATGCATCATGGTAGGTGTGCTCTGCATTGAACCTCCATTAGTGAAACAATAATATCTACTCCAGAGCCAATAGTATGCTCAATATTGAACTATGACTGCTTAAAGGAAACAAATAATTATTGCACATACATAATATTCCAGCTGTTCACATAAGCTTTAAGTGCCAGCACATTACGGCCTTGTGCGATCCCAGGATTCATGAGTGTGTTTGAGAATTAGTACAAATCTCACAGGTAGCGGCCCCATTACCACACTCACATAGGTGAATTTTGTCAAGGGTGCTCCTGTAACTATGACACCCCACTCAATAAGAGCTACGGAAATTCATTGAGAGTTTTTTTTTTTTTTAACTCAACCTCTACAACATTATAGGATAAATGCACTTACATCATAGGGATGGGTAAAAAGGAATTTAGTGCATTTCTCACGGCCATCATATGATCGTTTTTCTCATTGAACCCAGTTGCAGGATCTCTAGTCCCTGGGTTGAGTATCCTCATACATGGCTCCTGCTATATTCAATGAGCTTCGATCCCATCCCCTTCGATGTATTCCAGACTCTATCTCTTGCTAAGACCTTAGTTAATGGATCAACAAGATTATCACCAGATTTAATATAATCCACATTTATGATGCCATTATTCATATAAGATCTCCCAGTATTGTGTTTTCTTCTGATAGGTCTGGATTTACCGTTATAATAACGGTGATTAACTCGACCAATTGCTGTAGTACTATCACAATGAATCAATATAGGCGGAATCGGTTTTTCCTAACAAGAGATTTCATTTAACAAATCTCTTAACCTATTTGCTTCTTCACTAACTGTAGCTAAAGCAATAAGTTCAGCCTCCATTGTTGAATTAGCAATAATGGTTTGTTTTTTCGATTTCCAACTTATAGCACCACCTCCCAAGGTAAATAAGTAACTAGTGGTTGATAATGAATCACCTGACAAGGTATTTAAATCGACATCACTATAACCTTCAAGTACTGCAAGATACTTATTATAAAACAAGCCATATTTTATGGTACTAGATAAATATTTCATAATCCGTTCAATGGCTAGCCAGTGATCACTACCAGGCTTGCTAGTAAACCTGCTAAGTATTCCAACTGCATAGGCAATGTCAGGTCTAGTACAGTCAGTCGCATAACGCAAGCTACCAATTATACTAGCATATTTATTTTGATTAATTACATCCTTATCATTTTTAACGGGAAATAAAGACACAGGAGGATCAAAAAGAGTAAGAACATTCTTGCACTAATAAAAATTATATTTTCTCAAAATTTTCTCAACATAATGCGACTGATCAAGAAATATACCATTACAGGTTTTGGTAATTTTCATTCCCAAAATATAATTAGCCTCACCAAGATCTTTCATATCAAAATCGCTACTAGGCATATTTTTAGTTTCCACGATGATATGCAAATTAGAGCCAAATATAAGTAAATCATCCACATAGAGACTAATAATGACATGTGAATTTTCTTCAGATTTATAGTAGATGCATTTATCACATTAATTAGTTTTATAGCCATTCTCAATCATACTGGAATCAAATTTTGCATGCCTTTGTTCAGGGGCCTGTTTTAAGCCATATAGGGATTTAACTAGCTTGCATACTTTGTTTTCTTGACTGGGTTCCACAAAACCCTCAGGTTGATCCATATAAATTTCTTCATCCAAGTCTCCATTTAAAAAGGCTATTTTAACATCCATTTGATGAATTTTTAGATAATGAATTGGAGCCACTGCAATTAATAATCTAATGGATATAACTCTAGTAACCGAAAAAAATGTATCAAAAAAGTCAAGATCTGCTCGTTGTTTAAAACCTTTTGTAACAAGCCTTAATTTATATTCATCAATAGTTCCATCCGGTTTAAGTTTTTTTTTCTCAAAACCCATTTACAGTCAATAGTTTTACAACTTGGTGGTAAATCTACTAATACCCAAGTTTTATTAGATAATAATGATTCCATCTCATCATTTACAGCCTCGTTCCAAAAAACAGAGTCAGGAGATGTTAAAACTTCTTGTAAAGTTAATGGAGTTTCCTCCACATTAAAAACATGATATTCAGGGCCAAAATTTTTTTCTAATCTGGCTCTTTTACTCCTTCTAGGTTCGAAAACTACAGTATATTGGTTTTGTAAAAGAAGAGTAAAGGAACCGGTTTCAGATAAAATATTTTCTTGATAATTTTGACCCCCACCATTTTTAGATTTAAAAGGAAACTTAGCTTCATGAAAAATTGCATCACCTGATTGAAAAATTGCATCACCTGGTTCAAAAATTATTTTGTTTTCAATATCAAAAAAATCTATAGGCTGTACTTTATGTTGCATATCTAAGAAAAGCACAAGTGGTAACCTTCACACCTAATTAAGGTCTTTTAGGGTCCACAAGTTTAACAAAAGCTAGACAACCCCAAACCTTCAAATATCCCAAATTTGGCTTATGTCCTTTCCACAACTCAAAAGGTGTAACTTTTGTTTTTTTATGTGGCACTTTATTCATAACATAACATGCAGTTAAAATTGTTTCTCCCCACAAATTTGAAGGAGCATCTGCTTCAATTAGCATAGCATTTGTTAAATCAATTAAGGTTCTATTTTTCCTTTCTACTACACCATTAGATACAGGTAAATATGGTGAAGTAGTTTCATGAATTATTCCCAAAGACTGAGCAAACGAGTTGAATCCAAAAGATTCATACTTCCGGCCTCTATCACTTCTATATCTTTTAATCTTTTTACCGAATTGATTTTCAACTTCAAGAAGGAATTCTTTAAATGTTTCAAAAGCATCACTTTTATTTTTCAACAAGTATACATAAGTGTATTTTGAAAAATCATCGATAAAAGTGATAAAATATCTATTTCCACCATGTGTTAAAATTCCTTCAAATTCACATAAATCAGTGTGAATAAATTCTAACAATTCAGTATTTCTCACCACACTTTTATGGGGCCTTTTAGTTATTTTTGCTTGACTGCAAACTTCACATTTCTCAAACTTATTTGTTAGTCTGGGAATTAATCCTAAACTATTCATGACTTCCACATATTGGCTATTAATATGATACAGACAAGCATGCCAAAAATTCATAGAAGACAGCATGTAAACAAAAACATGTGCTTTCTTATTCTCAACATTTAATTTAAATATTCCATCACATGCATATCCTTTTCCCACAAATATGCCTTTTTTAGTGGTTACATATTGGTCAAATTCAATAGTTTGTTTGAAACCAGCTTTGTTGAGCAAGTAACTCGACATCAAATTTTTCCTCATGGATGGTGTGTACAACACATCTTTTAAAATAAGCGCATGTCCAAAAGTAAATTTCAGCTTAACATCCCTACACCTGAGCACCTTGGTTAAACTGGAGTTACCAAGCATAACAGTCTTCTCCTCATTAAAATGAGTAAAATCCTTGAACCAATCTTTATTATAGCAGACATGCCTCTGCCCACCACCCTTCTACAGATTGAACCATAAAAATATCTGTGATCATAGTCACAAATAGTTCCTTGATAACATTAGCCTGTTGTTGAGATTGTTGTTTCCGAAATTTGCAAGTTCGAGCAATATGCCCACTTTTGCCACACACAAAACATGTCACATTTGTCAGATCTTGTGAATGGGGTTCTTGGTTCCATTTCTTTTGCCTCGGGTAATTTTTATTTTGTTGTCTTCTAACATTTTTCCAAATTTTCTTAACTGGCTTCAAGTGACTATTTTTATGAAATCGACCTTTAAGTAAAGTATTTCTAAAAGTTAAATTTACCTTTGCAGTGGAATGCTCTTATGTCATAAGTGCATCTTGTCCTCGTGCTTTCTCCTCCACCCGAATCCGTGTGTTTAGAGTCTCCAAGGACGTCTCTTTTTGCTTGTGACGCATTGACTTTTGGAACTCCCTCCAAGATGATGGTGGTTTGTCAATAATACCTACTACAACAAGATTGTCTCAAATTTTGATGCCTTCGGATCTAACTTTAGCCACTAGCATCTGGAAATCTTGAACTTGCTCCACCACTAATTTTTCATCTATCATTTGATAACAGAAAAAAACGCTTGCAACATATTTTTTAGCTCCTGCTTTTTCAGTGTCATATTTATTCTGCAAGGCTTTCCAAATTTTCTTGGCAATGGTGTAAGCAGTATCATAATAATCATAAAATTGATCCGAAAGACAATCCAAAAGATAGTACCGACATTCATACTCATCTGTGTTGTATTTCTCGATTTTTTCAAGATGAGCGGCATACTCCTCATTGGTCATCTCTTTAGTGGAGACTTTGTTCGAATTTTTTTCTGTCAGGATATAGGCCACCTTGAGGAGACTGAGATAGAAAAGCACCTTGCCTTTCCATCTCTTGAAATGGGCTCCCTTGAACCGGAAAGGCTTGTTGAGATCATCGGTATTCTTGTTAGGCTTCTCCAATATTGACTTTATGAATTTTACTGTTTGAATCTCCTTAAAATTGTTGGTGATAATTACAAATATAATTACAAATAAAACACCAGAAAATACAAATAATAAAAATTATAATAACTATTGAAAGGGCTGAGGCACGGGAAATTCGTCTTCTTTAAGAAGATTCAAGCCCTCTGCGGTTAGGCAAAACTTCACACCGGTATAGCAAAAAAAACCTTGACTTGTCCCCCCAGGATACAACAGCCGACAAAGTTGTATGGTTCACCAATACTGCACAATTGGTTGAACCTAAAGTTTCATCACATACATCATTTATTTCTTTGCCTGATAATCTCACACAAATATAATAAAACAACAAAAATTTCTTCTTATATTCTAAAATAAGAGATTAGCCCAATTTATAGGAGATGAAAGCCTGGTGAACAAGTTTCTTGGAGGATTCTTGGAAGTTGCTTGGAGGATAAGTATAGAAGAGGAAGCTTGGTGAGTAAGTTCCTTGGACTAGACTTGGAGGCAAAGAAAAAAAACTTGACTTAAGTAAAGACTTGGAGAGAAAGAAAAGAAAACTTGGAGGGAAAGAAAAAAAAAATCAAACTTATAACACATTATAATATTATAATATCTTTTAACAGAAAATAATATGTATTTGAATTAAGAATTTAAGAATATATTTGTGGATGGAAAGGAAAAAGGAATAAAATGGAAGTTTCTTCTTTACAAATCTGCATTGAAATTCTTGATCCAAATTCATTGTAGTTCACTGTCAATCATGCCAAAAATAAATAATAATAATAATAAAAATAATTTTTTTTCCTACAAATTCAAGTTAAGGTAAAATTTATATACTAGATATCGAAAGAAACACACTGAAAAAATAAAATAAAATAAAAAAAATTAAGCCTTGAATAATGGAATCTGTCTGAAATCGATGTTAGTCACAAAGTAGTTGTGATTAATGATCATTGGATCCTCTCGGATTGAAATGGCTCTTTTGGAGCAACAAAGTTAGAAAGTACTTGAAATTATTACTTGCCACCATCAAAATCCTCCAAGTAATTGATAATTAACAAATCTATCACTACTTATTATATGATATGTCATTACAATATTGATATAAATTTGTCATAGTTTTTTTTTACATCCTAACATTATATAAACAATTTTATTACAGAATACATAAGTCGATCACATAATTAAATACATAAGATAAGATTTTACCGAATTTACTAGTAATATACACTTAAAAAAATCCTCATCAATATCCAGCCTCTTTTGGGTACTAGATTAAAAGTCACTTTTTGACTATTAACATATTTTGGGTCACATCATCTCTCTATTTTTTTTACACATTTTTAAAAAAAAAAAATAAAAAAAAAAAGCTAAAGTCAAATAAAATCAAAAAATAATTTTTAACCTATTTTCCAAAATAACTTATATATTTTGTATTTGATTAGTTAATTAATTTGTTTTTTTTATGTGGACTTATATATCAATGGAAGGAAGAACCAATGTCAACAGTCCTCAACAACAGTGAGAAAGGATATGCAAGATGCGAGCACACAGTGGCTTAGCCGGCATTAACATGTGCTCCCAACACTTCAATTACTACAGTCCTGAACACCCACATGCAGTCTTCTCATTTGTTAATAGGCATATTCAAAAATAAAATATTACAAATAAGTGATATAATTTTAAAATAATATATATATATATATATTTTTTTTTTTACGCAAGAAAAGACTTATACCATACATATAAAAATTTGAACCACACTTTTAGATTATTTGCCTACTGTCTAATTGAAATACAATTTCTCTTATTTCAAATAAGTAGGATAGTAGGAAAAAAAATGGAGAAATTAGGTGGAAGAAAAAATTATCAAAAAGTAAGAATCTTCTGGGATATAACTCTTGCAGTGTATTTTTAAATATAAAAGAGTTGCATCTTGTAAATATTTTTGGTCAAATAAGTTGAATTGTAATTTCTCAAAACAAATTATTTTCATGAGATACAGGTCTCTTCTGTGTATGATACAAGTGCAAGTCTTTCTCATATTGCAAAATTTTACCAAAAAAAATTTTATATAGTGAAATAATTATTTGATAAATTAAGACCCTAGAAAAATTTACCAGATTTTTGTAAGACTTATAATAAGTGATTGATATTAAAAAGGTATGTTGTGGGTTCGTGTATGATTAAATTCGGACAACACATTAACGTTTTTAACAAAGAAAAAGTCTGAGATCTCAGAATTAATAATTTAGATTTTATCTAAAATAAATATGTATGATGAAAATTAAATTAATAAAATGTGAGTTAACGAGTGAAATGATTAATTATTATTTCTGGATTAATTCTTGATAAATAATTTCAGATTTATAGTATTGTTGTTTAAATAAAATTCTAAATTTATAATATTACTAAGCCCTCGTTTGGGAGTAACTATTTTACTCAAAAAGTAAAAAAATGCATATAAATTGTTATATCATTCTCTATATTTTTCTATACATCTTTTTATAAAATGTCAAAAAATTATATTCCCAGACGAGACCTAATTCTTTCCTTGTCCCAATAAAATGCAATTACCCTTTTTTCTCAATTGCTACATCTACTTCACAACATCTGATCAGCCTACCCTCATCAATCACCTCTCTCTGTCTCTCTCTCTCTCTCTCTCTCTCTCTCTCTCTCTCTCTCATCAATCAACCTGAGAATCAGAAAACTCTGCCACCAGTAACCATGGAGTTCTACACAGAAGGTGACAAGTGGAAACATCCGAAGGATGAATCAACAAGTAACAACTATTCTCTCAAAAGGAGCATTTCTCAGAAGACCTCTGCCTCCAAGTCTCCATTTCTGAGGAGCTTTTCACTGAAGAGCTCTTCTTTCAAGTCTCCTCCTCTCTCATCAAGTAGTTCTTCGCCGAACCCAATCAAAACCTCTTCTTCTTCTTCATCTTCTTCTTCTCTATCAAGGAGTTCTTCACACAAGTGCTCTGATTTTGCCAAAAAGTGCAGTGGAATGGCCAAAGAACAGAGGGCGAAATTTTACATCATGAAGCGTTGTGTGAAGATGCTTGTCTTCTGGAACAAGAAGAATGGTGATTCCTGAAAGATTAATTCGATATTTTTTTTTAATTTTTTTTTTTTTGGCTTTCTTCTTTGTGCGTGATGGATCTTGGGTTTGTAAGTGTTCTGTCATCCGATTAAGAAGAGACTGTAACAAAATTTTCTTGATTTTCTTTATACTTTTGTCTAGATTCAATTTTAAGTTCAATGATGAATAGAAATATGGGCTGCAATTGTTGCATATTTTGATAAAATAAATAAATAATTCAGGCAATTAATGGTCTAAGTTTAAGTGGTCAAGCTAACCCTAACCCTAGCCCAAGTTGGTCAATTGTGGGCCAACAAACAATGGGAACACCATGTTCTACTTGCATATAGAAGTCACAGTTTATATGGGTTGTTTATAACATTTTTTTAAGAGTCTGTCAGATTGTTTTAGAAGTCTATTTAATAAATTGTAAGCATAAATAACTTTAAAAATTAGTAAAAAAAAAATATTTTTAATTTCTTCTTTTTAATTATCATTTTTAAAACTTAGCTTAGCTTAACTTATAAAGAGTTATGCCAAATATGTCTATTATAGTTAGCTCCGACTCCTTCACTTTACTTCGAAACTTTTGTTTTATGCTTTTTTTTTTAATTAAAATTTTAAAGCGGCTTGGGAAACCTATAAGTTATGGGTAGAGTAGTAGATTAATAATAAATAGATGAAACTTATTCCTTAGAAATTTTATATGTGATGATGATGAAGAGAGAGAGGAGAGAGGATTGGCTTCATATTTAACAAGTAGTACAAAATTATTGTTGAGACCAGATTAGGAAATGGATCTGCATCGGAAATGTACTACATGTGCCTGCATTTACAAAACAGAGTTAACAGTTTGGAAATGTGATCATAAGAGCATATGATGGCGAGAACCCTAAACCATGTTTTAAAACAAAAGATTTTGAACTGAAAATCCAATGATATAGCCTCATGTATTTTTAGTACTTACAAGTTATGGAGTGATTTGGAAGGTTGGTTAAAAATTGATTTTTTTGATATTTTTTTTAATCTTTTTGTGAGTAAAAAATATAAGAGATGATGTGATCAAAAATGGATTAAAACTTTTAACTAGCTTGCCAAAAGACTCATAATAATGTGTGTGTTTTGATTTAAAATTCATGATAAAAATTTTTACTAAAAATTTTATTTGTATAATCTTACTCAATATCAAATTAAAAAAAATTAAAATTTCTGAATAAATTATTAAATATTTTACACAAATATAGATCTCATGTGATGTAATTTCATACCCATGTAATTATTTTATAAGATATTTAATAATTTTTTAAGATATCAAATTAAATTATAAATTATAAAAATAAACATTTGACCGGTATTCTATTGTTCGTTTGGTGCAGCATGTGGTCTGGAAATTATCACATGTGCACGCCTGACACATACATTACTAGGGTGGATCCCGTGGCCAGTAGTGGCCCACCGAACAATTGGGAATCCACAAGCCTTCATCATCACTAAGGACATTTTAACGGGGTATCAATTTTTTTTTTATTAAATTTGAGTAAAATTTTTTTTTGATATCAAGTATTTCAATGGAGAATTTTATAATTTCATCAAATCACTAGTTGATTGGTCAATGCACTTTTTTTTATAAATTTTTATCTTGAGATGGTTATTTAGGAGATATTTGGTGGTGAAAATCCAACGACATTGAACAGTAATTTGATGAAAAGACACACTTGTCCTCAGTTAATAAAAGAAAAGTAAAATTTTGAATTTGATGATGAATTTGATGAACCGTTGAAAGAGTAAAAAGTAACTTTTTTCATTAAATTTAAATTTAGTAATGAATTTGATGAACTATTGGAGATGGCCTAATATGATTTATTTCATAAATAATAATTACATTAAAATTTTGTTTTTTTAAGATAAAAATTATGATTTTTTTTTTTTTTTTTGGGAACTAGTTTTTCAATTTTTATATAGAACAAAAATAAAAAAACTAGTTATAAAAATAAGATCAAACAGATTCATGATTTTTGTATCGATGATTTAAGAGATAATTTAAAAAAATGTCAATTGATAATGGGTGTAAGAGTTGCCATGTATACACATTCAATGATTAACAAACCTACTGAAAGAGAAGGTGAGGCCAAAGCTCCGATCCATCTCTAAACCAAGACTGACGCTTGATCAAAATATTGTTTTCTTCTGGAAACCAATTATTCAGTGTCCTAAGAGTGGGTGGAAAATTATTGGATTTGGCTCTTGGGTAAATTACACTTATTTCTCCTAAAATTTATCATAATTACAGATATATCTTCTATAATTTCAACAATTACACTAACTTTCTTTACTTTTCAAAATAATATCAAAATTTCCCCCTTTCGTTAAAAGGTTCCAAACCACGTTAACTTACATATTAAAATATTACCTTTCAACCACATTGTGAAAAAACCAATATCTTAACCTGCACATTCGTTTATATTTATCTTTTTTAATTTGTTTTTCTTCCACACATAGAATGCACAATTTCGTTAATTTTGATTGACTATTAATTAAATGACATAACTTTAATTGTTCATCATTATTTTTTGGTTTTTAAATTGTTTTATTTACACACAGTTTATGAATTTTGTGCATTATTTATAAAGAATAATTGAATATATATTATATATATATATTAATTATCATTGTACAAAAGTTGTTTCACAAGTTCCATTTCAATAATCAAAATCATTCTTTTGTGAAGTTCTATTTAATAATTGTAACATTTTTAGTTTATCGTGTTTGTCTAAAATATATATATTTGACGGGTACAAGTATTTTTTGAAAATGGACCATGGTAGTCCCTACAAGTTTGAATATGACAAGTTGATAATGGTCAAGATCATATTTTAATTTGAGAGAAACCCAACCCTAATATTATTTAATTACTTGATTTTAAATTTTCTAAATTTATTTTTTACATTGTGTAATATATTGATAAATGTTTCACAACGATCTTATACTATGTTTGATTCACTCGAATAAAATAAAATAAAGTGATCATTCTATCGTAATGTGTATTTTCATATTTGATTCACTAAAAAAATAGAAATTGTATTTTAAATAAAATCATCATTAACCTTTAAAAAAAATAATATTTTAAAGCACATTTTTTATTTTTTTTTTGAGAATTTACATGAGTTGAGATTTAAAATGTTATCATTTGACTTTTGCATTTTTTTATATTATAAGAATATAATAATTTATTTTTTATTCACCGCAGGTGACGAATAAAGTGAATAAAGAACCATCCTAACTGTGCCGTTTAATTAGTAGACAATCAAAACTAACAAAATGTGCTACGTACCAAAGCTGTAGCATTTTTAACCACAACAGTCTCTACTGTGCGTAAGGTGTAACGGTGACCTCAAACCCCAAATCTCTTAAGTATGCGTTGTGTGAGTATGATAAGGTTAAAAGTTGTGGAAAAAAAATATTCAATAAGTATGCTTGTATTTGCAAATGAAGAAATTTTGACGGTTTGGGAGTTTGTTTGGGTAATTTTTAATTAATTTTGAGGGTTTGGGAATTTTTAGGGTTTTTTTTTTTTTTTTTCTATATTTTTAATCAAATATTGTTATTTATTGGATTGTCAAATATTAAAATTGTTATTTATTGGATTGTCAAATATCATTACTTACTAGATTTGGAATATAGGGATTTTGACTAGATTTTGTTGAATTATTTATTTAGGGTTTATTATATATTTTAATATTATAAAAATATATACAAAAATTTTATTGGAATTTTTTATGGTGATCTTAATGAAATTTTACTGATATTTTTTACATGAACTTATTATTAATCATGGTGATTTTTTACTAAAATATGTTGAATTATTTATTTATTTAGTGTTTTACTAAATGTTGTGCAATATTACAACAGATATGCATGAAATTAAATGTTATTCTATTACTGTTACAACCACGGCGTCATTCATTTACTTGGATTTAGTCATCAACTACAAAGGCATGGTGGGCAAAGAGATAGCTTGGTGGGAAAGAAATAAAGTTTATTGAAAATTTGGAGAGAACTGGTTACAAGAGTAGGGAGTTTGAGTTATAAAAAATGTGAGGGTATTTTGGCCATTTAGGTGTTTATTTTTGATGATGTCATTATATTTAGTTACTTTTGCAACGTCTTTCTAAGAGAAGGGGGAATCATTGTATTATTTTGTAAAGTAAGGGAGTTCAATGTAATTGTTAAAATCATAGGGGAGGTACTTGTAATTATGATAAATTTCAGGGGAGGTAATTGTAATTTACCCATTAAAAAATTATCATGTTAGTAGATTTTTTTTTTTTTTACAAACAAATATGGTCTTCTTATGAGATTATAGATTTCTGATTAATCTTTTTTTTTCATGAATGGTCTATAGAGGTAAGTACGATCTGGATTTGTTCGATTTGAAATAAAATCAGGATCAATTTGTTATCTACAATTTTATAAAAATTGAGACCAAATCAATCCATTGAATCACTAAATCAATCCAAACCAAACCATTCAAATACGGTTCGGTTTAATTTGGAATCACAGTTTCATATATAATATGTTTACAAGAAAAATCATATAGTAATCACCAAACAAACTAGTAATAAGCAAAAATTGTTCAATATTAATCTACACATGATTTTCCGAAACATAAACATATTGTTCTACTATTAACTTAAACAAATATAATATCTAGTAAATAAACATATTATTTAACATGTTATAAGCATAAAACTCCCATCAAATAAATACTATCGTGACAACAACAATTACAAAACTAAAATTATGCTAAATAATTAAAAAATTATTTCTAGCAACATAGAAAAGAGAAGAAAGAACTGAAATCATATAAATTTCGATTTGATTTTATATATAAAAGGGTATGATTGTATGCATTAGGGTGTATGATAGACATATGGCTTAAGTTATACACTAGTTCGATTCCAATTTAGAACCGTAGATTTTAATCCAGAATCGATCCTCGGAGACCAATTTTCAATTTTCCAAACCAAAACCGAATCACGAATTAGAAAAATCAAATCACACCTCTTGGATTGGACGGATTGTGAATTTTTCAAATTCTTCACTTAGCTCTAATGATCTATTCAAACTATAAAACATAAACCATTTGAATCATCAAAATAAGCTAAGCCCCCATAGCCTCATAGCAGCAACTCCACATTCAAAATTATTAAGTGTCCACATCAATTACCAATTATTTTTATTTTAGATCTTCTTCACAAACATCAATACAAAGTACAAGCTCAGTTATATATGTGAATTATGTTTAATTTTTATGGCAGCATAATTTGTTAGTATTAATTTATGGGGAAATTACAATTCAATGTATGTTTTCAAAACAAATTTCAAATCAACAGTAATACTTATCAATTTTAATAATTGAAGTGATAAATTTTTCTATGACTTCATTTTTTTTTTCTTCTTTCAACTGATTTGCAAATTCTTCATAATTTAATTATATCCTATATATATACACCATAAAATAAAATAATGTAAAAAGACAATATCAAATTATTTATATATTCATTATAAAAAGGCATTCACATCACATTCCCATCTCTTAGAATTTTACAAAACCGCCCCCACAATTCTTCCGACTGTTGCTTATATATGTAGTAGTAATCAACAACAGCAACCACAAACAAACAACTTATCATCAACTAAATCCCCCAATTTAAAATAAAAAAAAAAAAACCTTCCAAGTCAATATTTGTTTGCCTACACTCTCTAGCGACATTTCACAACAAAAACGAAAAAACAAAAAACAAAAACAAAAACAGTATAATAAGTTATAGCAAGGGGAAAAGTAGAGATAGAAGCTTGGAGGAGCCCAGGCATAGTCAAAGCTCAACATGTAGGAAGATCGGAGGGTGGAGGAAGCAGCTTTTGGTTTGGGAGATCACCATCCAACACTATCCATGCCATCCTCAATCCCCAACTCAAATGAACGTCAAAATGACAGTGCATAAACCATACACCTGTTTTCATCACCATATCATAATATTACTATCATAAACCATCTTTGTCAATCCAATCATGGGAAATTAAAACTTGTGTTGTGAATAATTTGTTGAATACCAACCATCAGTTGTAACCCTAATGAGATACATCACATGCTATAAACTTTTTTTTTTTTTTGATCACTCAGGGTGTTCGGACCAACTTGCGCATACCTCGACTAATTCTTGAGAGGTCAATTCCACAGTCCACTAGCGGGAGGTCCATTTAAAGTCAGAGTAAAACTCCGTATGAACTAGCCCACTAGCGGGGGGGCCCATTAATGATATTGAATTATGCCATTTGTTAAATTTTTTATTTTTTTATTTTTAATTTTGTATTATACTTAGTTTTTTATGCCAGCAACGCCATTTAAAATCAAGGATAGCATGGTGATATTTTCCACACACAAAAAAAAAACTAACTGCAACAAAGTATATCTTTTATGGAAAAATGAAATAAAGCACGTATCTTGAGGACTAAAATGCAACAAATTCATAAGTTTTAATTTTGTTCAGACTTCAATTAAAATTTCAACAATATCCCATTATTGATTTTAATTTACCCAGCATTAAAATGTAATAGATGGCATACTCACTCAGTTACTATATGGCATTTTGTTATATGAATAATGCTATATGTACTAATTAATATACTAATTAGTATACTAAATGTGGCATATTTTTAGAAGTTTTGGATATTTGTAATTTGTACAATAGGTAGGGTCAATAATAATGGCATAACAATAGTTGATACAATAATATGTATATTAATTGGTGCATGTAGTAGCACCGTTGTTATATTATTGAATTTTTTCACCTGGATTATCGGCCTGGAAGCGGATCGCCAACCACCCACCGGACGGCACGCCAGCGGTATTCCGTTCGACTGGGTCGACAAGGTTAAACCTAGCAGGATCCTTCTTAGGATCAAAATTTCCAGAACCTTGTGCAATCACAAAGAAATTGTATCCATGAAGATGAAGAGGGTGGTTCTCCGCCCCCTGAATACTAGTATCCTGCAGCACCACCTCCACGGTGGTGTTAAAAGGCAGCACCACCAACTTGGTTCCATTGCTCACCATGGTGTTGTTAGGCGGTGTCCCGGTATAATTGAACGGCACAAGTGGAGTACTCGGAAAATCAGTAGTATAAACACCGTTCGATTTTCCAAAGAAATAAGACTGGAGGAGAGCAGTTGTGGGTAGAGAAAACGATATGTTGTTCATAGAAGCAGAAAATTTCGTCCCATTAGGCCCCTGACAAGTCTGGTTTTTCGGGCACGGGTTGGTCCCCAGGCCTACCGTGAAGAAAAACCGCCTTTGGACAGTTTTAGGGACCTTATTGGCAGGAAATTTAACAGTGTTCAAACTGCGAAATGTGGAAGTGAAATTTGCAACGAAGGAAGTCGCGTTGATTAAAGGGAGAATTGGAAATGGAAGGCCTAAAGAAGCGTTGGAAAAAGACGAAATAGATGGGTTTTTCCCATACTCGAGAACTCCGACAATGGTGGTGTTGTCGAAGGTGCCTGAGGCCGCAGTGGAGTATGGGCTCGCCGCCATTAAGAAAGCGGTGTTGTTGGTGTTGGGGTTGGTTTTGAGTAGGACATTGGTGGTTTGTCCAGGGGCAATTAGGAGAGTATCTGTTTGGAATGGTTTGACATAAACTGCATCTGCTTCGACAATTGTGAGGGAATGGTTCTGGATTCTGAAGAATAGATCGTCATTGAGTGCAGCGTTGATCAGGCGAAGAAGGTATGTCTTGCCAGGCTTGACATTGAGCTTGAATGTCTCTGCCAATGCATCAAAAACAAATTAGAATTGTGTAAAAGAAATTTGTACAATAGGCCTAATTGAGGATTACCATTGGCAGAGCAATTGTACAGTGGCCCTGGAAGTCCGTTGATGGTGTATGCATCAGAGTTGTTTGGGCCAGCTCCAGTTTGCAGTGCCTGGTTGATGACTGCCTCTGTATCAGCATTCCACCACTCGCCTGTAGATTTTATGTATGAAATACAGACAATCATATGTTAGTGGATTTATAAGGCCAGTAAATGGGACACCATCTTTTGTACTTAAATTTCTCTATCGCGATATTTTTTTAATCTTATGAGATGGTGGGAATATGAAGACACAACCGTACCCAGAAAAATATCTAAAAAATTGGTCAAACTTAAATTGTGCGCACCGTATTCATTATAGGTGTGGCTCACAACTCATTAGGTTTGAATCTAAACCGTATGCTTGTTTTGGGATATATTTCGGAGTAAAATTTATAGATTCTTATCTTTTATGTTAGTAGATTTAAGCCAATAAATGGGTATGAGATCTTGTGTACTTAAAATTTCTCTATCTCAATATTTTTCTAATAACATGGTTTAGTGAGAATTTCAAAACAAAACACAATCGCAGAGAATGCATAAAGACAAAGAAACAAAGAAATTTAGGTACAAAAAATTCTAATGTGTTAGATGGTTACCGAAAAGGATGGGGACTTCCTTGTGGGGTTTGGGAAATGGGTAAGAAACATTGTGCTTGGGGAGGATGATGAGAGGTCCATAGAGGGTTGCTCTAAGCCATGAGATATGGGAATGCCAAAACAGAGTTCCCCTTTGCCCGACAATGGTGAAGTTGTACACATAGGTCTGCCCTGTTTGTATAGGGCACTGAGTAACATAGGATGGCCCATCTGCCCATCCACTCTGAAGTTGCCTAATTCCATGCCTGTTCTCATCATAAAACCATTCACCAAAATCATAAGTAGTGAACAGAGGAATAGTTAAATTGCGTGTTATGCTGATTGGTGATCATATATATATATATATATATGAAAATATAAAAACTTAGAAAAATTGTCAAGAAATTTATCTCGAATTATGATTTATAGTCTAGAAATAAATCGTTATCATACATTTGTTTTTTAAGTATTTTTCAAAGTAAAACTTTTGAATCCCTCGCATTGTTGATATAATACACGGTTCAAGTTTTGAGGACCAAATCCTCTGTCTCCATATTTCTTGTTCCTATTTCAAATAACTTCTCTATTACATGATTGAGTTTAGAGAGATTCATCGTGTAATTGGGAAATAGTTTAGGACAAAGAAAGGTTGGAGAATGAAGACGAGATCTTATGTGCAAATATATATACATATATATATAGTTAGAGTTTCGAGCTTGAATTTGTTAAAAAAAATAATAATAAATAAATAGATAATTGATTCAGTAGTAAGTCTAGAAAACCATAAATTGTCACAAAATATATATGGATGGCAAAATTTAAAAAATGGATTCCACCGACAAATTATGTAATATTATTCATTTATATGCATTTCATGTAGTGTTTGATTTCTGTGTTCCTAGCCGAACTATCAAAGATAGTGGATGGTTGACATACCAATGGAAGCTGACATTGTTGGGAACATGATTGACAACCTTGATCAACAAACGATCGCCCTCTCTAGCAATAATCCGAGGGCCAGGAAACTTCCCATTGACAGTCAAAATAGTCTTTGTATGGCACAATCTTGTCACATTTTGCAATCTTACCTACAAAACATATCAACAAAAATGATAAAACCAAAGACGTGTAAGCATATATCATAAATTTTAACAATCGAAGATCTTCTGTCCCACTCATCTATGTCTTTCTGTTCCAAACAATACCGTCTTTGGAATAGAGGATTAGATGAGAGCGGAACAAAAGATTATATTCTAAAATGAGCTAATATTGAAAGGGCATTCATTACATTGAACTTGTAGTGCCTTGTAATGCTTGCATGCTTTGCACTTGCAACAGTGAATAATATGCAGAGTAAAACACCCACAAATGGTGGAGATGGAATAAATGAAGAAGAACCCATGTTTTGAGTGTTTGTTTAGTACTTGATTTCTCTGTACTTTGAAACAAGAAACAACAGTAAAGCCAAGCTTGCTTGTACTTTAATTACAGCTTCTCTCTCAGTGTATGGAATGATTCATGAAAGCCCAGTGGTGATGTTTATATAGAGGCATAGGGTTAAGGAGTGTTTGGTTGATTAGGTAATCAATGCTTTAGATTTTCTCTGGAAAAAAAAAATTACAGACAGAGATTTCATTTGGAAAAAAATAATCAGTAAAAATAGATAGGCCAACTGTTGGTCCAACTTCATTCACTGTTGGAGTGTTATTAAAGTCAATTTTTTTGATTTGAACTCCTAATTATTGTCAAACATTATCTTTATGGTGGTTTTTGTTTTTTTTTTTCCCAATTGCACCCAAGTGTGAATTAGCTAGATGATTCCAATCTATACCTTAGAAACTCTGTCTTGGAGGACATTTATGTCATGTTGTTTGATATTGCAAATCTTAACATAGCGGCATAGTGAATAATGATTCACGGATACAAGATTTTTGTTTGGTTGGTTTGATTTGTATGATATTGCCAAGTGTTAGTATTTGTTTAACTGTAACCATTATTTGACTCCTGATCCTCTACAGTTTGATTATGAAATTAATTGTACACAAAATATTTTACTGATTGTTGAGCAACAATCACATTTTAAGTGTGATAATTCTTATCTCACACAATTAATTAGTATCTTTTTTATTTAAGAATTCTTTTAATCATAGATAGCATTGTTATTCTATTTTTATTTTTAAAATTAGTAAACATACATATCTTATGTGGATCACATAAATTTATTTTATAATTAACTTCGTAAGTTAACCACGAATGATATTCGATTGACTTGATCCTAAAATCTCACTTTACTAGTATCTAAATATCCTATCATAACCACTTAAATTACAGTCCAGATCAAATTATGCAGAGATCATTTGAGATTGTCTTTTTAGTAGTTTTTTGTTGACTTTTATTTATTTATTTATCATTAGTGATATTTTTTTTAATTAGAAAACTTTAGCTTTTAGAATTTACCCGACTAGACCTAATGTAAAAGTAAAAAAAATTTAAAAGAGTCTACTAAAGACAAAAAAAAAAAAAAGAATTCAAAATTCTTCTACACTAACAGACCGGAAAAATAAAATTTGACACAAATTTTTTAAAAAAATACTAAAGCCAAAAAAAAATGAAAATTTAACTGAATGCCAAACAAGAATATATTAGATGGAGATTATATATATCTAGAGATTAATCTCAGCGAAGTTCCGAATACCCATAAAAAATAAGTTCATTTCAACCGTTAATCTTGGTGGAGAAGACAAATCATGAGGGATACCATCCTCTTGATCTTCCAAAAGAATCTTTTCCAAATGTGAGTCTTGTTTGTGAAAATGGTTACTCTGTGCACCAGGGCTTAATCATTGTCATGTAGGACTTTTGATTGAGATATTAACATCGGTTGGTGATGACATATATATATCTCCCCAACCAAAATAGGGGTTTAAATAAGGACTGCCTATACCACAAAAAGAGAGGGACATTTGACCCGCCTTTCTTCCAAGCAACAGAAGAATAATGATAAAGATATTAGGTCTGTTTGCTTTATTCCAATTTGTTTACTATAAACGAACTAATCACTGAAACTTAAACACCAAGCTAATTAAACCAACATTTAAGCAAAATACATTAATATCAAATGGGTGAGTTATAAAAGTTTATTATAATATAATAAGTCTAGCAACTATGTAATTATTACACTAGCATATGATCAGTTAATCACTGGGATATATTTTTTGTAGTTACACCAACTATCCCCCTTGTAGCATACTTGTTTTGTTAAAAATAATAATAATATGAATACATAATTTAAGACAAGAATATTGTGATAATGATATTTTTTGTAATTGAAAATTAAAGTGATGAGTATTTTGACTTCAATGAATAAACATAAATAAGACTATCATTTTATATATAAATTCTAGTATTTGTATAGCATACAATTTGATATATTTTATTTTTCTTTCATGTTCTTTGGTACTTGAACATACTCAAAGCAAGAGTAGATAGATGGATTTGAAAGCAAATACATTTTAGAAAACAGACAATAAAAGAATGATAGAAGGTACTAAATTGGAAGATTTTAAGTCACATGAACTACTGTAGTTCATAGAAATGGAAATTCTTTATTCGCTTATATTTTATTGGTTTGTAAAGAAAAAGAGGTGCGTAGAAAGAATTCATAACTAGAAAATAACTCATAACTTAGACAATCAGAAACTTATCATAATTGTTATGCAATGATTAACTAGTGATCAATTATTTATTTATATTGATGGAGATATGATCCAGGTCCAGTGGCGAACTGTGTAAAGGGTCGGAAGGCATGGCACCCCATTAAACATAAAGATCCTTAAGTTTGGGCTCATGAATCAAAATTCTAATGCCGCCGCTGCCACAATGTTTGAGAATGACTAAAGCAAAGTGGTTGGTTAGAGTTTGACAAGCGGTATAAAGTAGAGTATTTGATTAAAGTGGCTAGGACGACAATTAGAGTGTACCTAGTAGATTATATAGACTAGTCGAGCTGACTAGTTAAAGTTAACTACAAGTACTCTTAAACTCACATTTATAATTAAGCCTAGAATCATATCATACAATAAGCAAATAATTAAAATTTCAAAAAAGTGAACTAAAATTTAATCAACATATATAATAGAAAAGGTAGGTCTTGTAGATTAAAAAGTCAAATGAAAAAAAAAAATGATGTCAAGTCTAAGCAAAAAGAATTACAGGACATGGACTCGACATTAAAAAGACACCCAAGGCTCTGGTATGGGGTGTCAATTGGACAAGTCAGAACCTCAAAACATTCTCTACAAACCACATCTGAGGGATATAAGTTGGTGGAATTCATAAATTTTTTATGGTTCATGATTAGTCCAAGTCTTGAAGAACATAGTTCATAACCTGACATCAACAACCGATTCTGAGGCCCACAGCGACCAAATTTCCTTTCTACAAAAGTAGGAGGGGGCATACAAAAAAAATTTAAGTGTACAATGTTTGGTTTCTGCTAAACAGAACAACAACCAACATGATTATGTCCAATAAAAAAGTTATCTGTTATGACCAACTAGAACTAACAAACACTAAACATTAAGCAAACTTTGACCATATGAAAATTTGCACAAACATTAAATATAAACAATAAATAAATAAATAAAATAAACTTATACAAATATACTTAATATATTATTAAAATAAACATTAATAATTTATATATCTTTGTGTTTATGAATCCATTCAAACCAAACTCTCTATTCAAACTTGACTCAATTATTAAACAAGCCAAGCATCAAAATGAGGCGCAATTTTTGTCTCAATTTTTGGTAGAATTTGAAATTCCAAATTTGATAACTATCCACATCAGGTTCGTTTGGGATGTGGATTGGCTTTTTGGCTATTTTAGTATGAGGTTAAAAAGTCTCGTTTGGGATTGACTTTTTGGCTTTTTTGATTTTTGTGAGAGAAAAAATGAAATGATTATAGGTTGGATGTGGCATTTTATCTTATTTGGCTAAAATAGCCTATTTTATCCTATATGACTATTTTAGTCCAAACACTCATACCAAACGGGGCATTCATTACCCTTGCCACCCAGGAGCCTTCCAAGTCATGCCTGGTTGACCAGTTCTTGAAACTGATGCAAGTGATTATTGCTGGGTGCTATTTCTCCTTTAAGAAAATAAAAATGGTAAGTATCTTTGTGGATACAAAAGTGGTGCGTGATACAGAAAATCATCGTCTCTGATCTATCTTAGCAAAAAGTTATGGTTGTCCACATAATTATTGCAGGTGGTCCATCACGCTGATCCCAACCAGCTGCATCATGCATGGCCTTGAGTTTTGGTGTCAATGCCAATGCCTATTCCTAGGCCAACAGTGTCGAAATGAAAGAAGCAGAAGAGTAAGCCAGGAGTCACTAGAAATAGCCATGGATCCATGAGGTTGGCTTGGAACTGCAAAAGACAGCAGCAGTTGAGTAATCAAAGACAAGCATATCTATATTCTAACCAATTATTTAACAAGTTCGATTTACTATGATGAGACTAATGTTTTTGAAATTTTGGGAAGCAAAGCTCTGATTCAATTAGATTTTTTCTGTATTCTTGCTTTCTGCATTGATGCAAGTTAGGGTGCAGCAAAACATAGAGTATATTAAAATCTACACAGAAGGGAACTACATTAGTATCCAGAACAATATGGAAAATTTACAATTACCAAAAAAATAAAAAAGCTCAAAAGCTAGTAAGTCACAAAAACTCCAGAACTGTTTCAAAGGGTACAAAGGTTTGCTGCATTTTCTCTGTTACTTGTACTCATGCAAGTTGGAGCACAGTGGACTGAGGTCTACCCCGCATGGGATTATGCAGCATGTTAGAACCAAAAACAAAAACAAAAACAAGAATCAAAAAATCTAAAAGGTAATACTTGAGCAAGAACTCTGGAAATGTTCCAAAGGATAAGATCAACATCAAACCTCAGAAAGAGAGAGGGACATAAGCTATACACAGTTAACTGACAATAAATAAATAAACAAGAGAAAGAAAATTTCTAAATTACGTAGATACAGAGTTTATTTTGAAATAATACATAATCAAAAAATAGTTTTTAAATTTAAATAATAATATAAAATTAATCTAAAATATGTAGTAAAATGATTTATAATCAATTAAATTTTATTTATTTTTATCAAAGTTACACATGAGAGAGTTTTTATTCTGATGTCAATAATTGTGTGTTTTAAGTTCTTAATAAAAAATACATGTCATAATTTAATTGGTAAAAATTAAAAAATAAATTAAAAAGTTATATTTATGATAAAATATAAATGCATTTCATTTTATAAGTTTCGTAAATTTAAGTTACCATATGATAGTAGTTAATTACATTCGTTAATATACTAACTTTTTCTTATTTTGTAAAGCATGCAAGTTAGAGCACAATGGACTGAGGTCTGCCCAGATGGGATTATGCAGCATGTAGAACCAAAAACAAAAATGAAAACGAAAACAAGAATACAAAAATGCTAAATGCTAATAATTGAGCAAGAACTCTGGAAATGTTCCAAAGGATAAAAATCAACATCAAACCTCAGAAACAGAGAGGGACATAAGTTGTACACAGTTAACTGACAATAAAAATAAATAAGAGGAAGAAATTTTCTAAATGAGCTTGAATCGTACGGAGATACAGACTTTATTTGAAATAATAGATATTCAATGAGTAATTCGAGAAAGTTTAAGAAAAATGGAAAAAAAAAAAATTAAAAAAAAATCAACCTTAATAATTTGGAAATTCACCAAAGTACTTAAATATTTTTTTGATAACCGGGGTGTCCGGGCCAACTTACGCGCACCTCGATTAATCCCGGGACCCTGAAGTTAACGATCGGGCAAACCTCTAGTGACCCCAAGGTTTGGAATGTTTGACCTTCGTGGGTTGAACTTGCAACCTCTTGGGTGGCAAGCCCTTTGGTTGCTTTCTCCATCCACTAAGGCAAACCCCCTCGGGGTTCCAAAGTACTTAAATATTGATTGAACTGAGCATATGTTCACTGTATATGAAGATCAGAAGATTAGAATCATCATGTTACATGCACTAATGGAAAATTGTTAAATAATTGGTATCAAAGTGAGAAGAGAGACCTGATGCAAATATAGCAAGCTTCAAACAAGGTCTCCCAGTTAACTTGCTCTAAGCAAATTTTGTCAATTCATATTTTGAAGCCTTCTTATTCGTATCTTCCTTTCTTGAGTCTTGAATTATCTATGAGCCAAATTTGAAGTCAGAAATTATAAACCATCCTGAAAGAGTTACACAACGATGCCCATTCCAAAAATATATATTTGGCAACAAAGCAGTGAGGAAAACATCCAAAGAAGCACATGCAGAAACACACACACACACACACACACTTTGGGACAACTGACAACTAAGAATCCCAAAGTACGGAAAGCAATGAGCTTATTAAAGAACAATGTAAGAATCTCATAAGAAAAATATACAACTTCTAATGCCGACATTCAAATATTGTGACTTTTATAAAAATCGTTCATCCTTGAGATAGTGAGACATGAATCATAATCACGACGTGACACCCTTGGCAATACCATTAATGCCTTTTTTGGAGCCTTTTTTGCCTGTTTCTCTTCATGAAAACAGACAATTTAAACTAGGCTACCAAGTCAAAGGGTGGAGGTGTTGTGCCATATAAGCTGACTGATAGTCCAAGTGGGCCCACTTTGAGATGGAGAGGAAATCGATTGCAGTTTATATTAATGACAGAAGGCTACATAATCCAGCCAAGAGCACTCTTAAATTAGAAGTTCGTGGCATAAATGAAGGTACCTAAATTGGAATACAGCAACATGAGATTATGAAACAAAGAAAAACAGAAAAATACGTAAAAATTACAATTTCCTATATACAATGACATCAATAGGAGGCATTATTAGTTTATATACCAAAGACTAGATTCTACTTTATAGTTCAGTTGCTATATACAAGCCATAGAGAATATTATATATCTTTGAAGAAAAAAAAGAACATTTATTTGATTACTTTACTTGGAATCCATTATAGAATTAGGTAGCTATTGTACTCGAGAAAGTTCACATATAAAACAATTGCTAATAGATGGATGAAACATTATACATAGGACCTAATAAAAATTACCTCCTAGGTAAACAGTCCAGATTGACCAATACAGCTCCAGAAATAGCAAGCAGCACCTTAGCAAGATAGGCCCAGGGGCAATAATATTCCACATGAGGAACAAAGATGGGTAAGAACATGTTTTCCTTAACCAGTGGGTAAGAACATGTTTTCATGCATTAGTGATCAAACAGCAGAGGTTCTGAGGAGGTTACATGGTAGCATGTGATAGACATGGAGCCTAAAAAACGAATGCTGCCACCACGTGACATATATGGTTGTGCAATAAGAATTTACGGATTGGCTGAAGAGAATATAGATGTTATACGATCCCAATTTCATTCGCTTCCCTCGTGTCTTGTGAACGACTTTAGAAACAATCAATTACCAACAAACAAAAAACACAATGCGGCCAACTAATACCTATAATATACACAACTAAAAAGTAACTTACTATCATCACACATATTTTTTTGGAAATCGCTAAGAGAAAAGTTAGGGATCATGAAAAAACTTTCATGAAAATGATCATGAAAGAATTATGACCCTTGAATTACTTGATTAGTGTGTGGGTGCTTTGTTTTAAGTGTAATCCAAGGGTTATAAATCTTTCATGATCATTTTCATAAAAGTTTTTTCATGATACCTAGTATTTCCACAACTTAAGAAGGATGTATCCACAACCTTCTCTCATGGAATGGGGACTGCCTTGTGAGAGAAGCGGATTGTGAGACAACCATATTGCTATATGGATATAGAAATCTCTTATTTTTATTGACTATGCAACAAGACTTGAGAAAATAAGGTAGAACACCCTCTGGTGAAGCTAAAGAAGATGAAGCCTGCTGCAGCAATGACCCTTCACTGTCAAGAAAACTGAAATTACGTCAAATCATTTCAAATTTTAAAAAAGTTCAATAACACTTTTCAATAGAAATTTATATGTAATCTTTGAGAAAAAATCCAAACCATGCACAAAAAGAACTCACAAAAAAAAGTATAGATAGATATATATTATATATATTATATTAAATATATTCTAAGATAAGATAAGAATGCCAACGCTTTATTATAACTCTTCTAGATATACAAATCTTTGCCTGTGTGTTTAATGCAAATTCCTTTCTTCAAGACACGTTAGCGAATAACATAACTCAATGGTCAAAATTAAAACAAAGTAATATTAAAATATTTACTTTTATTTTTTTTCCAAACGAAGTCGCTTTATTTCAACTTTAAACATCAACCATTTCTATTATATTACCACAGCAAAATCATTGCAAATAGAAAAAATTTAGGCACATAAAAACCGATCGCAGAATCAGCACTATTCCTGGATTATATCTTTGCACAAGTATAACTGAGTGAGGCTTCGTTTGGGAACAGGCTAATTTAGTAACTTTTTGGCTATTTGGCTAAAATATGAGCTAAAAAAAAACTAGTATGTTTGGGATGACTTTTTGGCTTTTTACGAAAAGATGTGCAAAAAGTAGAGAAAAAAGAGAATCTTTGACTTTTTGGTATGGGTTGTTGGCTTTTTGGTTAATTTAATAACTTTTTGACTTTTTGGCTAAAAGGAAAGGTTCCCAAACGAGGCCTGAGTATGAGTTAAAATTACATCCAATCACATTACGACCATGAAAGCACATATTTAGTAGTCAATACACAAAAATTCAACAGGACAAGACCCAGTTTTGCTCAATTTGCTTCAAATGATCGTTCAATGAAAACCCTAATTAACTAATATATCAGCAATTACTAGACCTTGAAGCATGAATAGAAGAAATCTTTCAACCACACAAACAGAATTTCCAAACACCAAATTGAACCACGGAAAACCCACATTGTACAAGCAAAACCCAAATCAATGTACCGAATTTGGAAATTTGAATAGAATGAGTTACTTGTAGATGTGAATAAAAGCCAAAGCCCAGAACTCAAAATTTGAATAGAAAAAGAACGCAAAGTCATGGGAGAGAGAGATCACAATTCACCTGTGAAGCATGGGTAATTTGAAAAACATGCTGTACCTATATCGGATATTTACCGACATATGGTACTTCATATGATACTTTTATATACATATTGGGTGCATGAAATACGCATCTAAATTTTTTCTTCTTAATTTTTGGGATACCCAGACGTGCCTAGTATATACCTAAGTCGTACCGTACTTTAGTTGAAACAATATTTTCTTCTATTACAGAGATAAAACTTATTTCACTAGACTTCTTTTTTATTTTTAGTTTTACACTTAACATGATTTTAAAATTAAACTATGATTTGTAAATTATTTAATATATTGACATTTAATTTTAATTTTAATTTATACCTTTATTTTTGGCATTAAATATTAATTTTAGGTTGGATCTTAACAAATTAAACTATTTAATTAATTTTTGTATTACTCTAAGTTAAAAATAAATATTTTTTTACAAACGTACCAAGTCGTATTCGTACCCTACTTTTTTTTTATTTTACGGTGTCAACGTACCCGTATCATACCTGTACCCATACCCATACCTGTGATTCATAGCAATTCACAAATGTTGTTCGTGTATCCTTCGATTCTTTTTTTTCCTCATATTTTAATTATGATTATTTTTTATTTTTTAAATATACACAAAAAAAAAAAA
This sequence comes from Camellia granthamiana, assembly GCA_036172215.1. Lineage (NCBI taxonomy): Eukaryota > Viridiplantae > Streptophyta > Magnoliopsida > Ericales > Theaceae > Camellia > Camellia granthamiana. Next base: position 34,981,191 of record CM069915.1, on the reverse strand, counting down.
AAGAGTAAATTATTTATAAGTCCTATTTGGAAGACTTGGGGTTGTTTAGGGTGTCCTAACAGTCATGCTGTAGAGCTCTAATTAGAGCTGCTATAGTGTACCTCTAATGAGCTGTCCACAAATTAAAAAAAAAAAAAAAAAAACAGTGAAGTAAAAGACAAAAAATGGAGAAGAAAAAGACAAATTAGTGCTCTATTAGAGGTCTATTTTTAGAGATCTAAATCATTTTTTGGTGTCCTAAATAAGTGCACTTTTTGTCTTTTTGGACTAAAAAGTTGAGAAAAAAATATGAATGTTTGAGTTAACTTTTTGACTTTTTACGAAAAAATGTGTATTAAAAAATTGTATAAGAGAAGTTATTGATAGCCCGTCCAGCAGTCTGGCAGAGCAGTGGCAGATTAGGAGATACGAAATTATTGCCTACTTCTCGGGCTTAAATTGGCCATTTTTTATACTAAACTAATTTGATCATATAGTTAGCGATATCTGATCAATGTGATTTTTCATAGGCATATAATAGTCGACGAGTTCTACACATTGAACGGTTCAGATTATCAAAAAGAGAACTGTGATGGCCCCCACTGGCCCAATATTACCCTCTAATTTAATGAATAAATAGACCTAAATTTTTTTTTTACCCCATTGACAGCCCAATAAAGTGCACTGCCACCACGGGTACCACCAGTCACATCTTTGTATGGTAATATTGTGTAAATTAATATTTTTATATTTTTAATTGGTGAATAGTGATAACTTTTTAACTTTTTTGGTAACTTTTTAACTTTTTGAATTTTTCATGGGTTGCCAAACTTGGCTTACAAGATATGGTCATTTGAAAAAACTTATAACCAAACAGGTCCTGTAGTTTTATTGTGGACATGTCTACCCCAATCTTAATTAATTAATAACCTGATTAATAATAATACCATACATGAGAAATCCAATATTACGATAGATTGTGATCATATTTATATGGTTAGAAATTTAAAATTTAAAATAACTTAATTAATGGCAATACCATATATGGGAAATCTAATATTACCATAGATTATGATCATGTCTATATAGTTAGAAATTTGAAATTCAAAATAACCTAATTAATAACAACACTATATATGGGAAATCTAATGTTACCATAGATTGTAATCATATCTATATGGTTGGAAATTTGAAATTCAAACCATAAATATAACATGTAACATCTTAAACCTAATATGACATTTCCAAACCCAATGTGACATTCTCATATGCTTCTGAAATTTAAAATAACTTGATTAATGGCAATACAATATATGAAAAATCCAATGTTACCATAGATTGTGATCATATCTATATGGTTAGAAATTTGAAATTCAAAACATAAATGTAACATGTAACATACCAAACCTAATGTGACATTCTCATATGCTTCTCATTCTAAACCCAACGTAAATGTAACATATAACATCTCAAACCCACCATGATATTCCCATATGCTTCTCATCCCAAACCCAACGTGACATTCCAATACAACATTGTTAAATTATGAATGATGTAACATCCTAAATGTAACATGTAATATCCCAACCCAACCCATGTATTGAACTACACCATCACCCCCAACCCAGTGTAACTTCAACATTAAGCAATAGGATTCAATCTACATTCAATTACAAACCCAAATCTCCAATAATTTTGTGCAACGTACTGTGACATATATGTAAACACTGATAACAACAAAAATACGATACACATTCAAACGCATATACAACCGAACAAACACATAGATGTCATACACTACATGGTGTATGTGGATTAACGTTACACACTAAATGTAACATGCATTGTAACACGATCATCCGGGTCCTAATGTACAATGGCCATCTTACGAAGTGGTTCACATTCGACATCCAATTAACAACCAAAACCAAATATCCACCAACCCAACCCTTGAACCTATACACACCATCCCCACACATTGAACATATCAAAATGTATCAACTATCACAATGTCAAATACACGCATTTAATCAGAACATTGGCCAAAGTGTGCATATCAATGAGTGTAATAAATTGTCAATACCTTATTAAAGATGAACAATTTACACTTCAACAAACAACAACACACTTCACACACACACACAAAAAAAAAAAAAACCCTCTTCCCTTCAACCGGGAGTTGAAATTTATCGAAGGAATCAATACACAACCCTCAAACTTTATCATATCATCAACTATATCCACATCCATTTAAGTAACATTTTGAAAATGCACACAGTCATTGCCTGTAAACTAGTCTTTTCTAAAAGTCTTCCAAAACATGATATGATGAATGAGAAAATAAGATATAATATAGAAATAAATTAAACTACTTTAAATAAGATTTCAAATTTTAAAAGAATATTTATAAGATTTCACATTAAATAAGTCTTTTAAATAGAACTTATAAATAATTTTTCCTTAAAAAAAAAAAGAAGGTACATATACAGAAATCTAATAAAGATCGGTAAAAACAAAAATATATATATATATATATATGTGGAATATCTTATAAACTCTTAAAGTGGATCAGAGATCTCAAAAAAAATTAGAGGAATCAACTGGCACCCAATTGAAGAGAGTTTAACTCTTAATCTTTTACTTAAGTGTAAGAGTTTTAATCAACAAACTAATCTAATTGATTTAATAAATTATTAAATTTTAAGTACCATATTTTGGATAGTCTTACTAATATGTTGATGTAAGGCGGGAAAAAATAAAAATAAAAATATAGTCAACTCATTAACAACTCATTTGAAAATAATTTGTTATAAGAACAAAATGAGTTTTTTATATACACAAAAAGACATATAAGAGAACCCCATCCGATACTTGAAATCTGATGTGGCATTCTAATAGTTATATTTTGGTATCAATTATCAACTCTAAGTTGGCAATTGGCATAAACTTAACATGTCAAATTTGACATGCTCTATATTGATGTCAAATATTGAGTCTACTGAATAAATAATTTCATTTTTTAAAAATAATTAAATAATAGACTTGATATATCGGGTAAAGAGTTTCTATATCAAATTAACATATGTCAATTTGTTACCTAAACCCTCAAAAAAAATTGACATACCAAATTTTGAAAGTTTAATGGAGAAACTATAATACATCTAATAAAATTGAGAAAAATGTCAGACTTAAAACAACTTGTTAGAACCATAATTGCTTGGGATAAAAGCTCAACTATTTTGTATATTCGCTTCTATTAAAGTAATAATAGTGACGTTTGATAATTCAACAATCATACGTCCCTCTAAAATTAAAGCTCTAATTGAGTTTTAGTGAGGTGGAAAGTTTAAAAATAAAAAAATAAAAAAAAAAACAATAACAACAACAATAACAAAGTCAAAACATTATCAGATGGGTCCCACATATATATTAGAACTATTAAAGTTCACAAATTAGAGCTCCAAAATATTTTTGTGATAATTTTGATCCACTAATAATACGCACAAAAGAGATCTTCAATGATAGCAGCTTGTTGCCAATAGGAAACGAAAATTAGCAATATCCAACTTGTAAACTAATTAATTAATTAGTGTAACTTTTGGGTCATGGACTCTAATCCTCTTGTTGTCTTTGGCAAGGGCAAATACTCAAAATTAAATAATACAATAGATACTAATCATATGCTCTAACGGTGTGTTTGATTGGGAGATTAAAGGGGATTATTCACTATTCGGATTGCTTATCAGAAGGAGTGAGTAGTCCATCGTTTATTTTTTTTTTAGTCCACCGGACATGGAGTCCGGCCGGACTCTTTATCCCCCATATGGGGGATTATACTATCCTAGGGGCGGTGTGGGACAATTTTAGAGGGACTATTTACTGTTGGGATTAGGTAGTAAAATGACCATTTTGACTCTCTACTATTTAATTATGTATTATATTTAGTAAAATTCAATAAAATTTAAATGTCTCAATTTAAAAATAAAATAATTTTATTTAACTTTTTATTGATGATTTATTTATTTAATTTTTAAAAAATAATTTTTTATAGATATTTTATTAATGTTTTATTTTAAAATTTTGTTTATATTTTATTTTATTTTATTTTTTAAATTTTAATAGATGTTTTATTTAATTTCATTGTTTAATTATTATAATTTTTAAAAACAAATTTATTTAAAATTTTAATTGAAAAAATAACATATATTTTTATTTATTTTATTTATTTAATTTTTAAAAAATAAATTTACTTAATTTTGTAAAAAATAAAATAAAATAAATTTTTATTTAATCTAGCTAAAAATAATTAAAATATTAAAGATATGCTTAATATTACTATTACTTAGTAAACAATTGAAAAAGGATAAAATAGTCTTTTGTTCATTTATCTTATCCAGTCCGTCCAACCAAACATTGGATTCACTAAAAATAGTCATTTCCAAACATCTAATCCTATGAGAAAACAAACACAGGATATATATCCAATCCAACCAAATAGTCCGGGAGATTTACAGTCTTGGGATTCAACTCCGATGGATTCTAATCCCTCCTTACCTAGTCCGTCCAATCAAACACACCCTAAATATACTCTTTATATTTTTCCGTAAGTGGACCAAAATACCCTTTTCATTTCTTTTATAGATCACATTTTTAACAAATTAATAAATCTAAAACATCATTTTTTATCTAATTTTCTAACTCATTCATTATACACCCTATGCTTTATTAATGACCATATATATATCACTATTTTATAAATTAGATCAATCAAAAAAAAATTTTTATTTTTTTATAATTAAAAGTAGGGTGAAACACCAATAAATTTTAAATAGTGATCTTATAAATTGTTTGGTCCTCTCTTTTTTCTTATGAACCCAAAGGTCCCATTCTACTCTGAATTACATAAAGGACCAAGTAGAAATATGCGTGTTATGTGTTGAGGGACAAAAGTGAATTTTCTTATAATGTTGAAATTATTAAATGTAACATTTCAAAAAAAAACTCTTTAGTGTATTTTTCTCAAACGTAACACTTCAATGTAATACTCTAAAAACGTTACACTAACGCCCGAAAAAATTTCTTACTGTACTTTTCTCAAATGTAACAATGTAACATTCCAAAAAAGCTCCTTAGTGTATTTTTTTTCCAAACGTAACACTTCCATCAATGTAACACACAAAAACTATTTAAGTCACATCATCTTATTTAAATCACATCACCTCTCTAAACCTTGTTTGGCATGTACTAAATAAGCCAAAAAGTCAAAAAGTCACTATCTTATTTAAGTCATATCATCTTATTTAAATCACATCACCTCTCTAACACATCACATCAAACCCAACCCAAACCCAACCCAAACCCACCAATAAGTCAAAAAGTGCACTTTTTTAGGACATCCCAAACCAACCAATATTAAAGTGTACTTTTTTCAAACGTAACATTTTAATATAATATACTAAAAAACTCTTTAGTATACTTTTTTCAAATATAACAACGTAATATTCTTAAAAAAATCCTTAGTTTATTTTTTTCAAACATAACACTCTAATCAATATAACAAACAAAAACTCATTAGTGTACTTTTTTCAAACATAGCACTCTAATGTAACACCAAAAAACTACACTAATAGAAATGTAGATTTTCATGCGCAACAACCAACACTTTAGCCACCAATTTCCCAAAAAAGAATCTTCCACACCTCACATTTCCATTCCCATCCAAAAAACCAATCAGGAAATTAGAAAAATGAATTACAAAATGACATTTACTTAAACTCAAATCGTATCAAATCAAATAAATATAATTTTTCAAAACAAAAAGGACTAATTAGTTCATAAGAAAACTTTATTAAATGGATTAATATTCCATCATATGGGATTTATGAGTAAATTTTTGTAAAAGATATTTTTAAAAAAATAGTGATAATATAAAGCGATAAAAGCAAATCGTGAAAAATCAAAGGATAAAAAAAAAAAAAAAACATAAAAGAGAGGAAAGTGTAAAAATAAAAAATAAATAAATAATTTTTTTGGTAAGAAGGGTATTTTAGTCCTTTTCAAGTAAAACAATTCTTTAATAAAATATATTTATTATCTTCACAATTTTTTTTTATAATACTGGAGGTTGTTTATATCATTAACAAAATCCTTCTAGCAATCACAACAGACTTCAACAACTAAGATAAGTAACTTTGCAGAATCTCATTAAACCACATAGGTAGATATCAATGATTAATGAAAAATTTAATTAACTTTTGTGTTTGCAACTTGATTTTGTTGATCAACATTTTTGAATTAATCAATTGGATTAATTTATTTAAATATTTTTGTACACTCTTACTCAAAAGGCCAGAGAGTCAATTTTTTGCCAAAGGCAAAATTTCTTTTTAATCGATAAGAGATTATTTCCTTTCATCTAGGTAATCATAGTTTAGAGCCCTCATAATGGGGGAAAAAAATGGGGGGAAATATCAAACCTGTGAGTTTTGAAAAAAATAATTACAAATAAATGATAAATTTTATAAATACTAATAATTAAAATCATAATCCTTTTTCATAATTTTATAATTATTTTTGAAAGATGGACTGAAATGTAATTTCTCAAAAAAAAATCGACACACCATATAGGCATAGCTCGGCTCAGCTCATAAAAAACTACCAATCATTGTATTTGTCATGTCTTCACATGCGTGACCAACTGAGCTAACTCAGAGCATCTCCAACGGTGACTTAAATTTTTCATCAAATCTGAGTAAAAAATGATCCATTTCACCAAATTTGATTCCACTCACTCCAACCGTGCACCAAATTCATGAAATATGCTTCGGGACAACCGGGTGGTTGACCGGCCGGTCGACCGGTTAGAAGGAATTTTTTTTTTTTCCAAATTGTTTGAACCTTTTTCTGAACTGCCTTAACCTTTTTCCGGGACAACCGGTTGGTCGACCGGTGTGAGGATTTTTTTTTTTTTTTTTTTTGTTTAAACTGTCTGAACCTTTTTTGGAACTGTTTGAACCATTTGGTGGTCGACCGGTTGGTCAACCGGCCGAGCAACCGGCTGGTCGACCGGTTGGTCTCCCCCAACGGTCAGGAACAGTGATTTGGTGAAATCAGTATCTTGTTGTCGATTTGATGAATTGTTTGATGAATTTTCAATCTGATATCAACTCTGATGAACCGTTGGAGCAGTGAACAGTGACTTTTTCATCAAAATTTAAATTTGATATCAACTCTAATGAACCGTTGAAGATGGTCTCAGTTAGTTAGATACAAAAATTAGTTATTTCTCTTTCAACATAAGAGTTGTACTTAGAGATGTTTCTATTTTCCCGTTATGAACATATCTTTGATTGGACGGACTGGATAAGGAGGATTATAATCTATCGGATTTGAATTCTGGAACTGTGAATCTCTCAGACTATTTGATTAGATTGGATATGTATCCTGTGTTTATTTTCTCATGAAATTAGATGTCTGAAAATGACTATTTTTAGTGAATCCAATGTTTGGTTGGACGGACTGGATAGGATAAATGAGCAAAAAGCTATTTTACCATTTTTCAATTGTTTACTAAGTAATAGCAATATTAAATATATCTTTAATATTTTAATTATTTTTAACTAGATTAAATAAAAATTTATTTTATTTTATTTTTTACACAATTAAATAAATTTATTTTTTAAAAATTAAATAAATAAAATATCAATAAAAATATATGTTATTTTTTTAATTAAAATTTTAAATAAATTTGTTTTTAAAAATAATAATAATTAAACAATGAAATTAAATAAAACATCTATTAAAATTTAAATAATGAAATTAAATAAAATATAAACAAAATTTTAAAATAAAACATCAATAAAATATCTATAAAAAATTATTTAAAATAAATAAATAAAACATCAATAAAAAGTTAAATAAAATTATTTTATTTTTAAATTGAGACATTTAAATTTTATTGAATTTTAGTAAATATAATACATAATTAAATAGTAAATGGTCAAAATGGTCATTTCACCACCTAATCCCAACAGTAAATAATCCCTCAACAATTGTCTCATACTCCCCCTAGAATAGTATAATCCCCCATATGGGGGATGGGGAGTCTGGCCGGACTCCATGTCCGGCGGACTAAAAAAAAAACAAACACCGGATTGGATGCTTCCCTCGGATTATAATCCGCACAGTAAATAATCCCCTCTTATCCCCCCAATCAAACACACCCTTACTGCCTTCATAACTTTTTATAATAATGGATACGGGTCATCAATGGGACGCCCGCAACTATTGTATCGACGTCCCATATATTAATGGGTTTTTCAAATTTTGACCAGTCGATGGGTTGGTACAGGCCAGGCTTTATTATTTTAAAAAAAAATTCATATCCCACCCGTAAGGTCAAATCTTATGGGCCAAAATCAAACTGAAACAGGTTACATATTTTTTATTAGACGTATATTATTAAATTCTACACAGTTCTTTTTCTTTTTTAATAATTCATATGATCAAATTAATTAATACTATTAAAACAATCAAATTAAAGTACAAATTCACAAAATTAACAAATTATGACAATGATAATGTTATATGTAAAAAATTGAGAGTTAAGAAGATATCACCGGTTACTATCAAATTCAATTTTAACAAATTATGTTTTGTGTATTTTTTTTTAAAATACAAGTTACAAAGATAATATGGATTGCCAAATAATTTTTTTTTATTTTTTATTTTAATGGAACAGTATTGAATTTAACAGTATTATTTTTCTAGATTTACTCGTGCAAGATTATACAAACTGAGTTCATGAGTGGACTTAAATTTCAAACCTTTATCTAAAATCCTAAATCATCTTCTATAGGACGAACTGGGCTGGGCGGGGTGGGACGAGTTGGATAATATCTAATTATTTATCCACACACCATTTGATAACCGCTACTAGTGGAGATTGTTTATGTCATTAAATGCAATCTTAACCCTGTTTGGATTTGTAACAAACTTGTCGCTATTTAATGTTAGATTTTGTTATGTCGAATGGTAATTTTCATCCTATCTATAAACAAACAAAAAAAAATAGTAATTTTATTGTATTTATTAATTTAAAAATACTCATTAATGCAAAGGATAGCAAAAAAGTTAGTGACATTTTTAAGATATCATTACATAACAATAATGATAGAGACCACACAAAACACAATATTTACAACTTTTAAAATAATTTGAATCATTCATGTCACTATTAAAGATAGAAAAAAAAAAAATCAAACACATCAATGGTCAATACATCAGTGGGGGTCGTGGGGCCCATCCTTTGTGGGGGTCCCAAACATTTTCCATTTACATAATCTTTAAAAAAAATAATAATTTGTATTAAAAAAGAAAATGTGAAGAACTTATAAATCTCAAAATGTGATATTGTGAGTTATTTAGTCCTTTCTTTTTTCTTATGAACCCAAAAGTCCTATTAAAGTAGAAATTATACAAAAAGATAGTTACTTGCATGCTTGGGTTTAATTGTTTAGGGATAAAAGTGGGTTTCTCCAAATATAAAATAACACATTTGGGCAATCCGTAGTATAGAAGTTTTGGATATTTCCTCCTTTTGAAATAAATCCCACATTACAAGTAAGAACGTAACACTCAAATAACGTAACATTTCAGTGTAACACATTAAAAAACTCTTTAGTGTACTTTTTTCAAACATAATAATATAACACTCCAATCTTTTTTCAAACGTAATACTTCAATGTAACACACAAAAACTCGTTAGTGTACTTTTTTTAAAACATAACACTCTAATGTAACACACATAAAAACACTAAAAAACTACTTATGATATTTTTTCTAAACGTAATACTCACAGTTTGAAATTATACATTTACATTATTATAAAATTTTTGTACTCATTTTAGAATGGTTTGAAAAATCCCATGTTCTTTTTTTGGAGTGTTACATTGGAGTAGTATGTTTAGAAAAAATATACTAAAGAATATTTTTATGTGTTATATTAAAGTGTTACACTAAGAAATTTTTTTTTGGAGTGTTACCTTTGAAAAAAGTATACTAATGAGTTTTTTTGGAATGTTACATTGAAGTGTTATATTTGACTGTTACATTAGAGTGTTACAGATTAAAATTATACATTTGCTCAAAACTTACTAAGGAATTTTTGTACTCCATTTGAAATATTTAAAGAATTTCACATATTTTTGGAATGAAGAATCTCATATTTCAAGTCATTTTTGTACTATTTTTGAAATGATTGAAAATCTTACATTTCAAGTCATTCTAAATAAAAAAGATTTTAATATAAAAATTTATCACAAATTTGATTCTTATAGATTGTATATCTTACCTTTCTAGCACAGCCAAAAAAAAAAAAAAAAAAAAAAAAAAAATCTAATAAAAATAAGGGTATAACTATAAATCTAATTTTCAAATAATATATTAAATCTACCTTTCTAAAATTAATGGGACTAATTAGTCTATAAGAAAAATTTTGAGACTAATTGAATCACTATTTTTTAAAGAGAATTGCCCCGGAGCTCTAATTAGAGCTGTCAAAGGACAGCTCTAATGAGCTGTCACTCATGTAAAAAAAAAAAAAAAAAAAACAGTGAACTAAAAGACAAAAATCAGTGAAGAAAAGGACAAATTAATGCTATGTTAGTGCTCTTTCTTTAGAGCTCCATAGCATTGCTGTTTTTTAAAATGAGATTCATAGATAAATTTTTCTAAAAAAATCATAAAATACCATTAATCAAGAGTTCAGTATTGGATAAAATTCAAAAATAAAAATAAAAATTTAGACTTACATAGAATGTGGTCGGTGGGAGGGGACAAAAGACACCTCCATATTGCTTTCACATAACAAACCTGAAAAACAAGTCACGACAAGTTATATTGCGTACCTAGTTGGCTCATTGTGGAGCATGATTCCACAATTCACTCTTTTTTTCTTTTTTTTTTTTTTTTTTTTTTAATTGATTGGATTCCATAAAACTTCGGTTTTTTTCGTACGTCTTCTTCTGGCATTTATATAAGATTCCCCCCTCAAAAAAAAAATAAAATAAAATAAAAATCCCGCTCAAATGTTGATCGATCTCATGTATATAAAAGAAAAGGAAAAAAAAAGTTCCCGCACATTTGATCTGAGCTTCTGTTCCACTGTTCCCTCACCTCCATCGTCTGGCGTCAGCCCTCTCTTCCGCCGTCCCTCTTCTCCACCGTCCGGCGTTTGCAGTCTCCTTCGGCATTTGCAGATCTGTCCTCCGCCGTTCGTCTCCTCCACCGTCCAGCGTCTTCATCGGACTTGGACTTCTATCTGATCAGTTTCTATCTCTGTCACATAGCAAGATAGATATGGAACAAAAAAAAAAAATTCAGAAATCCCCTGTTTTAGATGTTTATAAGTTTAGGAAACATTTGAGTTCATGAAACCAATTAGAAGTTTATACTTTATGTCCAAACTGTTGAGTCCAAACATTAGAAGTTTATACTTCTGGTGAGACATTTGAGTTCAGAAATCTCCTTTAGAAGTTTATACTTCAGATCCAAACATTGGTCAGACATTCAGTTCAACACACATTTGGGTTATGTATATTTATACTTCAGTTTTGGTTTCTTGTGGGATTTGCTGTATATATTAGTTCAACACACATTCAGTTCTTGTATAATTTTTCGGTCCATTATTCAGCTCATGATAAAGAAGTTTAATCACCAAACCAAAAAAAAAAATTAGGAGCAATCCAAACAAGTTTAATCACCATGATAAAGAAGTAATATTTCGGTCCATTATTCAGCTCATCTCAATCAAAGTTTAATCTGTTATTAAAACACTATAATTTGTTATTAATTTTTGAAAATAATCTGTTATTAATTCTTGAATAATCTATTATTATAATAATCTGTTATTAAATCATTTGATTTCAGTTTAATTTTTGAATGAGCAGAAATGGAGATTGATTCAAATAGTGGTGAGAATCCTTTATTAAATGAGAGTGAAGAAGTTAAGAAACCTAAGAGAGATATGTTTTTTAGCTCAAAGCAAGAAGCGTACACATTTTATGCCAAATATGTTAAACATGTTGGATTTTTTATAGCTTGTAAAACACAAGTTATTGGCGATGATGGGGAATTAAGATAGTTTGGGATTGAATGTTTTCGATCGGGGAAGAGAATAAAAAAATCAGAAGTAAACCCTCTAAAGCCATCTCTGTCCACAAAAATTGATTGCAAAGCAAGGGTACGAGCGAGCCTACAAAAGGACGGGATATTTATGTTGACCACAGTTAACCTTGAGCATAATAATGAATTGATCCCCACCGACTCACGCCATTTTGCAATGAATAAGAAAATTCTTACTCTTGTGAAGAGAATATTAGAAATTAATGATCAAGCAAGGATTGGGGTGTTTAGGAATTATAACTCAATGGTTGTTGAAGCTGGGGTTTATGAGTCATTAACATTTGATGAGCGAGATGCAAGGAATTACATTGAAAGAGATAGAAAATTGAGGCTTGGAGAAGGAGATTCCGATGCACTTCAAAAGTATTTTTTGAGAATGCACGCACAAAATTCGAGTTTCTATTATATGATTAATGTTGATACTGACTTTTGCATAAGAAACTTGTTTTAGGCGGATGCAATGAGTCCGGCGACTTATAAAGAATTTGGAGATGTTGTTTCATTTGACACAACTTACCTTACTAACAAATATGATATGCCATTTGCTCCGTTTGTAGGAGTTAATCACCATGGATAGTCGATTTTGCTTGGTTGTGGGCTGCTATCTAGTGAAGACACTGATACATTTGTTTGGCTATTCAAATCATGGTTAAATTGTATGTCAGATCATCCCCCAAAAGCTATAATAACTGATCAGTGCAAGGCTATGCGAAATGCTATAGAAATTGTCTTCCCCAATACTCGACATCGATAGTGTTTATGGTATATCATGAAGAAAATTCCGGAGAAATTGAAAGGGTATTCCCAATATGAATCCATGAAGATGGATTTGTAAAATGCAGTGTATGACACTTTCACAAAAAATGAATTTGAGATGAAATGGAAAGAGATGATTGCAAAATTCAATCTTTATGAGAATCAGTGGTTGGGGGTGTTATATGATGAGCGACATTGATGGGTTCCTGTCTATGTCAAAGATATTTTTTGGGCTGGTATGTCAACGACACAACGAAGTGAGAGCATAAATGCCGTTTTGGATGGATATGTCAACCCAAAGACTACATTAAAACAATTTGTTGAACCATATGACAATGCCTTAAGAAGTAAGGTAGAGAAAGAGAAAAAAAGCTGACTTCAAGTCTCGGCACAAAGTCTTTGATTGCCTAACTGTGTATGGTTTTTGAGAAACAATTTCAGGATGCCTACACCAATGCAAAATTCAAAGAATTTCAAGCAAAGATGAAGAGACTAGTTTATTGTCAGCCATTTCTTGTGAAAGAAGAGGGTTCAATTTGTACATATTTTGTGAAGGAAGTTGTGGTAGTTTTTAGGAAGATGAAGCATGTGGATTTTGTTGTCTATTATAATTCAACAGAATTTGATGTGCAATAAATGTGTCGGTTATTTGAATTTAGGGGCATCATGTGTGCTCACTCACTCGTTGTGCTCATTGCAAGATGCATAAATGAGGTTCCAAATAAATACATTCTACCACGATGGAGAAAAGATTTGGATAGAGGGTACACATGCATAAAAACCACATACATTGGCTTTGGGGATGATTTCAATGCAAAGGTCTATGATAAGATGAACAGAAAATTGATTGGCATTGTACAATTTGCTGGGAACTCTAAAGGGAAAATAAAAATTATCAACCGTGGGTTGGATGAGATCAAGGCAAGAGTGATGAAAGATGATGAAGGTGGTGGGAGTAATATGGCACCTTCGACTAGTAATATACCACCTATTACTAGTAATGTACCACATTTCCCGATTGGCAGCATTAATAGAAAGGCAATCAGTCATACCAAGTTGCTTAGTCCTTTGGTTGCTCACCGAAAAGGTGATCCAGTTACTAAAAGAAAGGTCGCCAAAGTAGATCAAATAGTCAATCGATTGAAGGCAAACAAAAGAAAACATAACAAATCAAAGGTAAATTCATTGGTATTCATACATATCCATCCATTTTGTATCATTACTCTCTATTCAACTCATATTTTATTGTAATCATGTCATACATTTGAGGCATTTATTAACCTTGATCAATATAGGGTACTAACGTGCTTGGAGGTGAAGGTGAAGGTCAATATCAATCTCAACCTGAACGTAATGCACGTTGAGAGCTTTATCCTTATATGGTTGGCATGGAAAATAGTATGTGTGTGCTGGTGTGTGCATCATAGGAATTTACATCGAGCAATTTATGTTATTTTTCAATAATGTTGAGTAAACTGTTTTTAACATTTCATTTTAATTGAATAGGGACACATGGTCAATGTTATTGGAGGCACATCTCTCACCCCGGCAAGTGTGGACATTATGAGAAGACAAAGTTTCATGAATGCCCCAACTCAGATTTATGAAGTCGGCACATCTCTTACCCAGTCGGACTGTATCGGAGGCACACCGGGAATTATAAGAACTCAACAATCCATGAGTACTATGCATCAAATTTATGGAGCCGTACCGTCTTCATTTGTTGACTTGAATGTACAAATGGACCGCAATGACCGTGGTAGTTTTCGTTAGTAGGAAACTTGTAATTGTAATACATTTTAGGTGACTGAACTTGGAGTTAATTTTGTTTTGGATTATTTATTTTATGTTTTTTTGGATTATTTACTTTTTGGTTGTTTTCATAATTTGGTTTATTTAAGTCAATGTACCATCTCTCTTAATGGTGTTTAGTAGGATATGAAAACACATAGTTTCATAATTTTGTTCCTTCACTGCCTTCAAAAACTGTGATGAAAAAATTCATGTCCAAAAATTTGTCTTAAAAAACAGTGTTGAAAAAATCTGTGTTCAAAATGTGTTCACAAATCTATCTTTTAAAATCTGTGTTCAAAAACTGAGCTGAAAATCTGTCTTCAGAAACTGTCTTCAAAAACCTATGTAAAAAAATCTGTCTTCAAAAACCTGTGTTCAAAATATGTGTTCATAAATCTGTCTTTCAAAATCTGTGTTCAAAAACTGAGCTGAAAATCTGTCTTCAGAAACTGTCTTCAAAAACCTGTGTAAAAAACTTTGTCTTCAAAAACCTGTGTTCAAAATATCTGTTCACAAATCTGTCTTTCAAAATTTGTGTTCAAAAACTGTTATCAAAAAATCTGTCTTAACAAGCTGTGCTGAAAATCTGTTCAAAAAATCTGTGCTGAAAAAATCTGTGTCCAAAAATATGTCCAAAAAATATGTGCTGGAAATTCTGTGTTCAAAATAAAGTGTTAACAAGCTGTGTTAACAACTTTTGTTCAATCATTCTTCAAACAGACAAACAGATAACAACATGTGTTCAATCATTCTTCAAACAGACAAACATACAAACAGATAACAACTTGTGTTCAATCATTCTTTAATCAAACAAATAGATAACAACCTGTGTTCAACTATTCTTCAAACAGACAAATAGATAGCAGATTACATGTTCATACTTTTCAAAAATAACTGTCATATATCATAAATCATCATACATATCAACGTTTTCAACTTCTAACTGTCATATAACTTATTACATCTTCATAACTAATACAACACAAATTACAAGGAAGAAGAAGATTCCATAAATACGACACCAAATTCGATTTATGTCTGTCTACAATTTTTGCATCTGCGCGCTCTGAAATTGAAGTTGTTCAGTTTGAAATCGAAGGTGTTCGTCTGTCCTTCAAAGTTGTTCGGTGACAGTTCTGATATTCTCCATTTGCACTTGTCCTTCATGTGTACGTTGTGCATTTGTAGGCAAACACCATCCAAGAAAAACACCGCAATCATGACAACAATAAAATAACTTGTTTTTGTTCCGCTCCGTATCAGAAATTTGAATAGTTGCTTTTCTCCCACATTTATGACAATGTTTATTCAAATATGTCAAATGATCGGAGGTACTGCTGCTAACACTTGAAGTTGACATCTACAAAAATATGAAGTCAAACCTTAATCAGTTAGAGATTGTCTCAATATGCAGACCAGAAAGAGAAACATCGAGTATAATGTGCTTATAAACATGGTATGACTAGGTAGACTTGTATCAAATACAATCATATACCTAGACCAATCACATGACTAGGTAGACTTGTATAACGTGCTTATAAACTAGGTATGACTAGGTAAACATGGTATAGTTTGCTTATAAACATGCATATTTCAGACCCTAATAATTGTCCATGATATGTATGCTGCAGCACATCTAAGTGCCAATCCATCAATTTATGTGTTTGATTATCAAAGCCTTGTCTTACACTAATTTTTATACTAATAATTGTCCATGACATTTTTCTTTATAATTGATTGTAATCTGCTATATGGGTGATAATTAAGACCTACTAGAAGAATCATGCTGATCTTTGTGATTGCAGATCATCCTAACTTCTTATGTTGCATCTTTGAATTATTTCCAAATTTATCAAAATATTTGAACATCATGGAAAATAAGTCAGTTTTTATAATTTTACAAATGCCTTCTGTATCATGTAGCCTAATGACTCAATTTTAAATATATGAAGGGAATTCTAATATTCTTGGAAATTTTGATTTTTGGTCTATCAGCAAAATTCTAAAAACATTATCACCTATAAATGTAACATCGATTACCATATATAGTTAATTCTATAATCTAACTCATACATTGCTCATTCTGAATTTTTAAGTTTGTATAATTAAAAAATAACCTAAGTTCATTTTCATTTTGTTGAATCAAAAGCACCCAAATATATTCTCTCTTAATTCTTGTTTTTTAAGATTTTGTTTATCATTCTGAGCTTTCTAATTCAATATTTCTAGTTGCCTGGAGAGGTTATCAATTTATGTACTTTTCAGTTTTCAACACAGTATCTACATTTCGAGATATTTACAGTGCTTGAAGAGGTAACATATAGATTACATTCAAAGACATAAAATAAACAAGTGGCAAAGAATGTTTAAAATCTCCAAGCAAGCTTGAGCTTCATAGTATGGATATAGTGACAAGTTTTCTAATTTAGAATCACACAGCCAAACTTTAGTTCCAAATATTCTACAATCTGATATATTTGATTTTTGTTCACCTTAAAATCAAATTAAACCAGTCTAGAAATATCGTAAATTATGTTTAATTAAGAACAAATTCTCTCTTATCCAAAATATAATTATTTCATTTGTTGCTCCGTTTAAGAGGTGTGAGCAAATGTTTTTCAATGTTACCAATCACTGACTCTATTGTTATGATTTGTAGTCCCATTGAGGTGTGAGCATGTGTTTTTCAATGTCACGTATCATTGCATTTGGTGATGATTTTCATCCTTCCATTTGAGTGCTATCCCCTGAAGAGGTCATAAAGTAGTAAGTTCACACAAGACATAGGATGCAAACTTCATTAGTGTAACTCAGTGTCCACAAAAAACATGATGAAAGAAACATTTGGTAGCGGCTTTGAAGGATGATGAAGCATTTTTATATATTCTCCACCAAATATATATAGATTTTTTAGGCAAATCCAATGTAACGTAAAATTGGAGCAAATCAAAATCAAAATCAAAACCAAAATCCTCCTAAACAGATGAAAGCAAAATCAAAATCATCCAATGTAAAATTGGGGTAAATCAAAATCAAAATCAAAATTAAAATTCTCCTAAACAGATGAAATCAAAGTCAAAGGCACAAAAATCTCAACAAATCAAGGCACATATATATATATACACCTAATCCTGAAATGAAGCAGTACATAGAAATTAAACTTAAAAACTTAAAATAAAATTACAAAACGTAAATTTAAGTTCAACACAAAATAATAACTTACAATTGTTTACTGAAATTAAGCAAATACTTTTTCAAAATACATATTTAAATTACAGAGATAACTATTGTTTGAGGTACTGAACTCTTAATTTTTCTAACTCTGCCTTACAATTGACTGAAGAGGCTCTTTTATAACCAAAAGAGATTACTATGAGCCTTGTGAAGGAATCTGACTGAAAGAAGCACATGGGAGCCAGCTGCAACTTTTTGTGAGTGACTAAATCTGATGGATGCTTTTGACTGTAGTGACTTTGTCTGATTGATTAATAGTGAACAGTAAATTTGAGTTTTTCCACTATTCATTACTTTCGGTGAAGACATGTGACTGAGGGAATCAATATAGATATATCTATCAGCAACTTTTCTCAAAAGGAGAGTATTGATTGAAGCTGAGAAATATAGCTATATGGAATCCAATGACTGTATCATGCGTATGGGTCCTGAGCATCTTGGAACTGGGCCCCATAAGGATCATAACTGGATGATTCTTCAGTTGAATTGGATGAACTGGATGAGCTGGACTTTTTGGCCGATTTAGGAGGCTCATCATCAGAGGGTTCATTACTTAATTGTGACTGGGCTTGATCCATCAGAAGACGGGCCATTTGAAGTAGCTTATCACTGGATGATCCAGGCTTAATCTTGGGCTTTAACTGAGTTGACTTGGATTTTTCTGTCTTGACTGTTTTGGACTTGGATGACTTGGGCTTGAAGGAACTAGATGGTGGTTCATTAGGACTTCCAAGATTGACTAGAGGAAGTTGGCTTCCTTGAGTGACTGAAGCAGATGGGTTCTGCTGAGCTTTTACCATGGCAGGAGATAGAGCATGAACATTGACTGGGAATTCAAGTTGGACTTGTTCAATAATGTGTGGAATTTTGAAGTTATCCCACCATTTCACAAAATGTTGCCGGATGACTATGTTGTTATCAGTTGCATATTGCCATTTAAATATCTAAGGAACTTTGTATTTGGATATAAAAATGAGCAACGAAGGAAACTGTTTCTGGTGTTGATTGAAGTTGTAAATAGAGGAAAAATAGTTGACTTGTTCCATGAGGACTGGTGGGAAAATCTCAGGTATAGCACCATAATGAGACCACCATCGAAGGAACCATGTAGGGATAACTGATTTGAATTGATGATCAAATTGAAGGAATCAGGAGTGACTATATGACTCATTTTGATATAAGAAAACTTTAAACCATGCATCCATATAGTCATAATAACTATATTGGATTGAATGACCAGGTAAATCTCTAAAGAAGAAAGGAAGTACCCATTCATCAAGAGAAACAATGTTATGAATATAAAGTGAGTGGTAAACAATTTTACTAGTGAGAACTCGATCATAAATTGGTTTAATAACAATTGACTTGTGATGGAAGAGAATATCTTTGTAAAAAGAAATTGACTTATCAGGATAGAGAGAAACAAAATGCCATCCTGGAGGAAAATAACTTGTAACTAGATCAAGAACATCATGTTTATCCTTGTAAGTAGGTTCTTTGAAAAATAAATTGGTTGACTGAAATTTAATGTAGTTAGAACGAGAAGTTCTTACTGGATTTGGTGGATAAGGAGTAAGTGACCATGAGGATGAAGCAAAGGGATCTGAAGCAAGGGCAGAAGTGTAACTAATTTTAGGAATATTACCAAGAACTTGGTAAGGGTTGACCATTTCAATTGGAGGAACAACTAAAGGTTGACTAGATAAAATTAAGGCTTTGGAAGGAGGGCGAGGACGAGACATCTGTAAATAAGAATAAAGGTTAGCAACCACTGAGAATATCTAAATAGTTTTGATGATAATCCAAACAATTGTAATAATGAGCAAGTAAATTGCGTCAACTGCGAAATTGCGTCGACTGCGAACTTTCGGGTTAAAAAATGCAGGAGCAACCTACCAGCGGTTATGACCAAGATGTTTAAGCATCTAATTAGGAAGACAATAGAAGTCTGCATTGATAACATGGTCGTGAAGACCAAGGAGCCTGGGAACCATCTGACCGATTTGAAGGTAGTTTTTGATATTGACTCTAACTCAATGCTTCAAAATATGCATTTGGAGTCGGGTCTGGTAAGTTCCTAGGATACTTGGTCACCAGAAGGGGCATTGAGGCAAGCCTAGATCAAATCAAGGCCATCCTTGACTTAAAGAGCTCAACGTCAGTCAAGCAGGTCTAGATTTTGACCGACAAGGCGGTAGCCCTGAACAGGTTTATCAGCTGAAGTTCTGATAAGTGTAAACCATTTTTTAGTTTGTTAAGAAATGCCACAAATTTTTTATGGACAGAGGAGTGCAAAGGCGCGTTGGCCGACTTAAAAAAGTACCTAACAAAAGCTCCAGTTCTGTCAAACCCAATACTTGGAGAAGAGTTATTCCTATACTTGGTAGTTTCGAACCACGCAATGAATGCAATGGTCGTTCGAGAAGAGAAGGGAGAACAAAAGACAATATACTATGTGAGTAAAACCCTTGCAAGCGTAGAAACCAGGTACTTGCCGTTGGAGAAGTTAACACTAGCCCTAGTGATGGCTTCCAAAAAATTGAATCACTATTTTCAAGCCCACAAGATTGTGGTGCTGACTGAGCATCTCTTAAAACCCCTGTTGTAGCGTGGAGATCTAACAGGTAGAGTAGCCAAATGAGCAGTGATACTGGGCCAATATGACTTAGAATTCAGGCTTAGAACAGTAATCAAGGTCCAGGTTCTGTCCGACTTTGTGGCTGAGTTCACCCCTGGTGTCATCCTACGTCGGGCTCTAGTGAGCCACGGCTTAGGATGCCTAAGGGAACCAGAGGAAACTCAACTGGGGCCAAAGAACCCCACACCAGCAGTGCAAAAGAAGGAAGAGAAACCGAAACCTTGTGATATCTATATCGACGATTCCTTCCGCCTGTTTGTTGATGAAAGTTCAAACCGTCAAGGAGTGGGGGCAGGAGTGGTTTTGGTATCACCAAAGGGGTGAATGATAGAGCAATCAATCCGTTTGGGATTCAAGGCCTCAAACAACGAAGCAGAGTACGAAGCACTGATTGCTAGACTAAGGCTACCAGCAGTAATGGAAACCGATGAGGTGGTGGTCTTTTGTGACTCCCAACTTATTGTAAATCAAGCCACAGGCGAGTATGCAGCCCGAGATAAAAAGGTGATAGCCTATGTCAAAGAGGTTGTCAGGCTACTAGCATTATTCTAGGATTGTAGGCTACAACAGGTTAGCTGAAATGATAATAGCCACACCGACGCCTTGGCAAACCTGGCTAGTGCAATAAAATCAGGGGAACCAAGGACAATCATGGTTGATTATTTGACAGGACCAAGTGTGGAGCCTCTGGTAACAGAGTACGAAGCAATGTACGTGGAAATGGGTGGAGCCTCTGGTAACAGAGTACGAAGCAATGTGCATGGAAATGGGTCCCAGCTAGAAGGACGCCATAGTTGTGTTCCTCAGAAATGGCAGACTGCCAGACGACTGAAAATAGGCACACAAAATTAGGCTAAAATCGGTCAAGTTTTGCCTATCAGCAGAAGGTCATCTGTATAGAAGATCCTTCACTGGACCTTTACTTCGGTGTGTGCACCCCCTCACAGGTAGAGGACTTTTTATATGAGATCCATGAAGGAGTTTGTGGAAACCATACAGGGGGCAGGTCACTTACCCATAAAGCCATATCTCAGGGATACTGGTGGCGATACATGCAAAAGGATGCTGAAGCCTATGTTAGGAAGTGTGAGAGGTGTCAAAGGTTTGCACCTTTGATACATCAACCAGTAACAGATCTGAACCTAGTGTCCGGTCCTTGGCCGTTTGCCCAGTGGGGCATGGACCTGGTAGGACCACTGCCCCAAGCAACTAGACAGAGAAAGTTCTTGTTAGTAGTCACAGACTACTTTACAAAGTGGGTTAAGGCTGAACCTCTTACGAAGATTCAAGATATTGATGTGAAGAACTTTATTGGAAGAACATAATTACCAGGTTCAGGATCCCAAGGGCCATTATAGCAGATAATGGCACCTAGTTTGACAGTAAGCTAATCAAGAGCTTCTGTACAAAGTACAAAATTAAAAACTATTACTCTACTCCTAGTTTTCCCTAGAGTAATGGTCAGGCAAAAGCATCCAACAAGACCATTTTGGATGGGATTAAGAAGAGACTAGAAGCAGCCAAGGGAAAGTGGGTGGAAGAATTGCCCAATGTGCTGTAGGCATATCGGACTACGATGAGAATATCAATTAGGGAGTGTTCTTTTGCCATGGCTTATGGCACTGAAGTAGTTATCCCATTGGAGGTCCGTATCCCTGGAATCAGAACCATGGAGTGGACAATAGGACCAATGAGGCATTCCTAACTCGAGATCTGGACCTCTTGTAAGAAAGATGGAGAGGGTAGCAATTTGGCTGGGGGCATACCAGCAACAGCTTGCTAGGGCTGATAACAAGAAGGTCAACCCAAGGGAGTTCAAGACTAGGGACCTCGTCCTAAGAAAATTCATCGGCAATAAGAAGGATCCTAGGGAGAGCAAGCTTGGCCCAAACTGAGAAAGACCTTATTGAATCATCTCGATTACCAGCAATGGAGCATATTGGCTAGAAGACAATGATTGCAAGGAATTGCCAAGACCGTGGAACACTTGCAACTTGAAGTTTTTCTATCATTAGTTTTTGTTTTTTGAGATTTATATCATGATTTTATTAGTCAATGTTTTAATAAAGTGATAGTTTGATTTTGTTTTTACGAATTTGCAAGTTGTGCGATGAGACTGAATAGTCTTATGACAATGTTTCTGAATGAAACATAACGAATAACTTAGACTTATCGTATGGTAGAGTTAAATTATACTTGCTATATGATAGAGTTGAACTAAGTTGGTGATGTTTCCGATTGAAACATGACGAATCACTTAGACTTATTATATGGTAGAGTTGAATTATACTTACCATATGATAAAGTTGAACTAAGTTGGCGATATTTCCGATTAAAACATGACGAATAACTTAAACATGCCCTATGGTAGAGTTAAATTAACACTTTCCATATGGTAGAGTTGAACTAAGTTTGATCTAGTTGGATTAACAGAAACATCGAGGTATAAGACCTCGGCTTATCTTTGTTTAAATCAGACCTCGGCGATAATTGAAGTTGCATGCTTAATGTGAACATAAATGATGCTTAGGTTCACATTAGGGGGACAGGAAGTGGGCATGGAATAAAAATATAACACTTGTACAATTTTCTGAAATTTTAAGTTGAAGTTATCTGAGATCACAATCCGAGATATTAGTACTTCTATATACTTGAAGTGTATTTAGCCTAGATATCCAGCCAAGGTGCTAGACTTAGAAGGGTGATGTCTAGATAAAAGTAAAGAAGCAAATACTTGTTGAGATGTTATTCAAAGAATTCTTTAAAGAGCCTGTTGGCCGAGATCATAGTAAAAGGTGACCTCCGAGGTAAATTGGTCTGAGGTGACCAACTAAGGGTGCACCCGAGATAAAGTAGATCCGAGATGATACATGTCGGATGTGTTCCAACCCGAAATGATTACACAATTAAGGTGTACTTGGAAAAATTGCAAAAATATTCGAAGTATGGAAACATGCAAGATACAGAAGTAATGAAGTAAGCATACACACAGAGAAGCATTCAAATACTTAGTCAAAAAGAGAATTTGCATTTCGACAAAAAGAAACTTGTTCAGATACAAGGCACATCAGCCCAACAAAAGAGAAAAGTTCAAAATAAAAGGAAAAAATCCTAAGTACTAGAAGCATTGGCGTTAACTTCGGATTGCTCAACCTCAGCTATTGGCGTTGTGTCGGCCTCAGTTGGCAGAGCTCTCTCCTTCTCAGCCGCTATCTCAGTATCAATTTCAATAAGGGTCTGGTCCAGACTCTTCTCGGCAGAGGCAATCTCGATTTTTTTAGCAGAGATATCTTTGGGGACCTTATCCTCTTCTTTGTCCTGAGTCAAGTCCAGGACTTCCTCATTCAGAGTTGGGGACTTTGCCCCAGCAGATTCTTCACCATTGACTTTGGTCTCGGCTTCTTCTTCCATCTTAGCCTCAACCTCAGATTGGCTTAGAGTGGGTGGGAATAGCATAATAAGTCGGCTGGCGTCTCGAATAGGCTAGTCGTCGGGGATGGCCAACTCCTTCAAAGTAACCATCCAGCCAAGGGTGTAACCCTTGTTGCATGCCTGATTGACTTGCTTCTTGTTGGCATCTCGGACGCCGGCTACCCCTTTAGTGTAGGCCTTTTCATCGGCAGTTTTGATTTCAGCCGCTTTCGTGGCGAGTGCTGCTTGAAGTTCATTTTGGGCCTAGGCCTCTTTCTCCTTAGCCTCTTTTTCCTCGGCCTTGGCAACCTCGATGACATTTTCATCTGCTTCAGCTCGGTCCTTGGCTTTCTTTACGACAGCCTAGGCAGCCTTCGACTAATCCAACAGACCTCGGACGCAAGCCTCAACCTGGTTTAGTGAGGAAAGGAGTCTGGCCGCTTTTTTCTTTTATCGGTCAACTCCTTCTTGAACGCCTCGGCTTTGACTACAAAGGAGTGACCCTGCTAAATGGCCTACAAGAAGAGATAGAAAGCAGAAAGTTCGTTAAGTACAAAACTCAGAATTGAAACTTAATGAAGGAACGAAGTATGCAAACTTACCAAAACGCAATGATACATCATCAAAGCGTAGTTCTCATACTCAGTGAGCTTGGTCATTCAGTTGATGTCGGTTGGCAAGAGAACGGCGGTAGAGATAATGGCACTGACTTCCATAGATTCTAGCGCATTGTCCCCGGCTAACAAAAGTCGGTCTCTGACCACGACTGTCAGGGTCCAGGGGTCATTGGTGTAGAAAGATCCTGGTTTAGTAGTGCCCTTGGACCTCGGCTTCTTTGATGGCTGTCTGTCAGATACCTTAGCCTCGATAGGTCTCTTCTCGGCTGCATAATCAGTCTTCTCTATCTCAGCCAACTTGGAAATTGGTATTGTATCTTTTGACTCAACTTCTGTGGCTATGGCTTTAGCCTTAGCCCTTTTTACCCTCTTGGCTTTGGGCTTTGGTTGGGTTTGAGAGGAGGAAGAATAATGGACTGACACCATGCTAGGGATGTCGGCGAAAAGGTCATCAGGAACAATTTTTGTGCGACTCATTTCGTCGGCAGTGGCAGCAATGGTGACTCTAGGGCCGAAGTGAATTGCTGGTAGGGCAATAGAAGGGTTGGAAATGTCACGCCCCAAAATTTGGACAATTAAATACTAAATTAAGACTAAACCCCAATCAATATTCCATCATCCAAATCCTAGGGGTGAAACAAAATCTAAATGTTCTCATCTCATAAGGTTTAAGTAAATTTCCATGGTCAAAAGATAACAAGGGATTTAAAAAAAAAAAACTAACAAAACGCCAACCAAACCATCCACCATAATTTTATAACTATCAAATACATCCAACATTAAAGTATCAACAACTAGTCAAAACAACTTAAATAATGTAAAGTTGAAAAATAACCCACAATGCCAAACTGTCATAATACTAAGGTCATAAAAAAAAAAATTAATACATAAACTAATATTAAGCATAAACTCAAGAAAACAAAAGAAATTCAAGAGACATGTCCAACAACTATAGTTATTCCACATCACCACCGTAGTTCCAACTAATCCTGTAAAGGAAGTTTGGCCCCAAAATTTGGATAATTAAATATTAAATTAAGACTAAACTCCAATCAATATTCTATTATCCAAATCCTAGGGGTGAAACAAAATCTAAACGTTCTCGTCCCATAAAGTTTAAGTAAATTTTCATGTTCAAAAGATAACAAGGGATTCTAAAAAAAATAACAAAACGCCAACCGCACCATCCACCATAATTTCATAACTATTAAATACCTCTAACATTAAAGTATCAACAACTAGTCAAAACAACTTAAATAATGTAAAGTTGGAAAATAACCCATAATGCCAAACTATCATAATACTAAGGTCATCAAAAAAAAAAATTAATACATAAACTAATATCAACCATAAACTCAAGAAAACAAAAGAAATCCAAGAGACATGTCCAACAACTATAGTTATTGAACGTCACCACTGTAGCCCCAACTAATCTTACAAATGAAGCTCGACTACGCTCAAATAGAATGCACCCGAGTTGCCAAGAGACAAAACGGGTCATTATACAAGTATACTGGTATGAGTACAAGAATTGACACCCACGTGTCCACCAGACACAAACAAAAAGCACAGTAATTCTTGTTACGAGACAAGACAAGTAGTTCCACCCACATCGAGACGAAGGGATAGTTTCTCGAGATTCGATGGCATTTAGTTTCTTACCCGTACACAATTAAAGATAAATTGAGTATAAAATAAACCAAATAAAAATAAAAATATGGTGGGTTAGCCCTGCAGAAAAAGTTAGTACGACCCACCATTCTGCAAAAAAGTAAAGTTAGTATAATTTAATCATAAATAACTTGCTGAAGAAGTATAAAAGTGCACCGTTTCATACTTAAATAATTCAAATTGACCAAAACTCAAAGAACAAAAGTTGTACAGAATCAAATTTCCTAAAATGCAATGCAAACGAATTTAGTAAAAACTGAACAACTTGAGAGAAAAACTTGATAGAAGAATTTAAACGGAATTCATTCGAAAAATCTGAAGCTGAAAAAGAAAAGAAACTGCCCTAAGATGATTTTTTTCAGAAAAGTTCAAAACACAAAAAGTGTTCAGAATAATGTTTTACTTTAGTTTACAGGAAACCAATAAAAATGATCTCGTTTCGTGGGTTAAAACAACATCTAAAATCTGCATTGTTAAAACGAATAAAAACTATTATAACCAAGATCATCCGATTACAAGTTCTAATCGATCTTTTTAATAAAAAGTTAAAACACAAAAGTTGTCTAGAATTATGTATACATATCTCTGTCCAAATTTCATAATTTATTAAGGTCGATTATTATTTGTTTCAAGATGTACAAATCAATACAATTCAAACTATACATATAAGTTCATATTTAATTCTTTGTACCTTAACTCCACCACTTCGGCCCTTCACTTCTGACCTACACATATATCCCATGTGCCTCATGTATACCTAACACAGCTTCGAAGCCAAACTTGCATGGGGATATCGTCCCGAGTTTGAACCACACGCCCTAGATGGTTAACATATATGTACGCGCGTAAATCAAAACACTCATCTAATCCTGAGAACGAGGCAACAATATATATATACAAAATATCTCACTCATGAGAACAAACATAACAATGCCAAGTCTAAGGCATTCAAATAAATCTCATAATCCTCACCTTTTTTTTTTTATACATTCTTTCTCACCAACACTCAAATAAAACAATAATTCATGGAGTCATGGTGGAGTATAAAGAATTTATCTATGAGTTCTAAGTTTATTTTAATTTCTTATATCCATGAGTGTGATTACAACCATAAAATAAATACATATAAAAACCCTAAACCTGACATACACAACTAATCAAAATAATTAAAATCAATCTATTATCTTTATGTAAATACAAAATCAAACTAACATCAAATAAATAAAAACAACAAATTAAACATAAATCAAGGGAAGTGAGTTTTGCACTCACAATTATTTTTTTGAAGAACAAAGAAATACTCGAAAAATTAATGTAACCACCAAAACAAAACCCTAACCCTTATTTTTCTCCCCTGTCCCGCCGTCTCTCTCTCTCAGTTTCTTTCTCGCGGCTCTTTCTGTTGCTGCTGCTCTTGTTTTTTTGTTTTTTTGTTTTTTGTTTTATTATCTTATTGAGCCTCTAATCTTATAACCTACTTGACATTCATTATTATATTATATTTTATAAATACAACTTAAATATAACATATATAAATATAACTATCTTATATAAAATCTATATAAATAATTTCTTATAGATATATAAATATATAAATATAAATATTCAGATTAATTATATATAATTAACTAACACATTAAATTAACTAAATATCACATTAAATTCTCATGTAACCACACATTTAATGAAGTCCAAAAATAAAATAAGGTAATAATAATAATAATCAATAATAACTTAAGAAAAGTAGAGTCACTACAGGATGGGTCAATCATCGAGATGTTGGAACCTCGACATCTACGATTGCAAGTTCTCCGAGCAGAAGCGTTCTGGGGACTCGGCATCGACGTCGGCGTCGGCGTTGGCGTTGGCGTTGAAATAGAGGAATTAGTTGTAACAATCTGAAAATTTAAGTTATCCCTTAAATTTTATATTTGTATTATTTATTTATAAATGAGATTATCAGGACAAAAAATATAATTAGTTTAGATTTGGAAATTGAACCTAAAGGTAAGAGATAAGCATGAATTAATGGCGTATTAACGGGAATGCGACGCGTGGCTTGGTGCCCACGGTTCTCTTTCTATATAAAGAAGGGGGGAGTTGCTTAGGAGAGAAAAAGGAAAGGAAATGAAAAGAAAAGAAACTAAGAAAAGAGGAAGAAAATACTGGAAGTCAAAAGGGTCTTTGGTAGTTGAAAGAAAGAATGAGGTATTAATTTTAAGGTGAGTTATATTATACCTTGAGTTACCATAGTATATTTTACGTATGTTTTGACTTACCATAATTTATTTTATACAAGTTGTATTTTATTAGTTATATTAATACAAGTTATGTTTTATAAATATTTCAGTTACATGAATTAATTTCTGAACTCTATTTGTTTAACATGAAACCCATGGATATGTTTATTTAAATTTTAAAGAATATTTTACTATAACCTCATAAACAATTATGTTTTGTAAGTACCACCACAGGAATCCCACGCCTTGGGGGACTTAAATAACCATCGGCTTTTATTTGGTCACTTTGTGGCCCTCTATTATCATGGATCTATTGACCTCTATTCTGTGCGGAGCAAAGTGCTGTGCGGAGATAAGTACTGCACTATTGTGGGAGCCACCTCTATAATCCGTACGAGCCACCTATTGAATCTGTACCTTTGTTCTGACTGTCACTCCTGTGATCTCTGTTATGTTCTGTTTAGTACCGTGGTTATGGTTATTTATTTACATAATCTCAATTTTGCTACTTAAAGGATAATTTTTTCAGACTAAGCTATCTTAAATATTTTAGTTACATAATTAGCTATGGTTATTTTGTGTCCCTTATACTCTTGGCATAATATTTCTCACTCTGCCATGTGCTTATAGCTGTTTACCAATTTTCAGGAGACAATGCAATTCAGAAATAACTTTTGAAAAATCTTAGACGCGAGACTGTGGAATAGACTCACACAACACTTTTATGATATTTTTATATATAAATATCGGCCTTTTTGGTCAATAAATTTTGTAATAAAAATAGAAACTCCGATGATTATTTTGGTACCCTCACTTAAATATTATTTCCGCTCGCGTTTATTAATTTGTTCAAGAATTGGCCGGAGGTAACTTTAGTTACTGGCCATCACGATACTTAACCCTTGGGTATGGGGAGCGGGTCGTGACATTAGTTATGGAGTAGATGTGCACGACTGGTTTGTTGGATCAGATGTGGATGCCTGGTCTGGCCTTGGTGATAAAGTGGCTGGCAGAGTTGTGGCAGACGGAGAAGACTTGCTTTTGCGAGAAATGTCGAGCAAGGGGCTTTGGTAAGTCGGGATGTAGTTGAGAAGGATTGGAGCCTTGCGGAGTTCAATTGGCAAGCCAAGAAGTCAGACCAAGTCTTTGCTCGATGCGTAAGACTGGCAGAAGTTCTTTTCTGGCTGAGGGAGAGCTGCAAAGGCAAATAGGAGAACATTAGAACAGGAAAACAAAGAGATTGTTAAATAAGGCAGTAAAGAAGGGACTTCGAGGGGGAAAACTAAATCCTTACCCTTGTCATCTCGAAAAATTTCATGGCGCAAGCGGAAGAGATGGAGCTCATCATCTAGCGTGAACTCCCAATTGCCCGAGACAATTAAGTAGTTGTCTGTTGCGCCCTTGTTTGAGTCTGGAATGTTGGCTATCAATTTGTACTATATAGGTCTCGGCTTGAGGTAGTACGTGTAGCCAGAGTTGGTCTTAAGGCTATACATTGTGCAGCAGTACTGGATATCGGGTATAGTTATTCTAGCATTCTGCCGATGTGCCAACTTGGCAATGCCATTGATGATCCTAAAGGAGTTAATGGCCAATTGCATGGAATTTAGTTTGTAGTAATGGAAAACCTCCCTAAAGAGGATGTTGAGGGAAAACCTGACTCTGCCCTCAATAATAGAGACTATGGGAAAGGGCATGTAGTCCTTCCCAAGCATGATAGAGTCACCCTCTCCAACCAACCGAAGGTGAACATCGGCTGGAATGGAGAACTCTTGCCTAAAGTATTCTAATTTGGCGAGGATATCCACTCTCTACCTAAACATATCCATGATGTCGGCTATATGTAATTGGTACTAGATTTCAGAAAAGAGTGATTGGTATGGGTCTAAAGACTTCGGTTAAAACCTAAAGAGCACTAGGTTGAGGGTTTCTGAAGACCAAAGAAGAGAATTTTGTTTTAGTTTTCCTAAATAATAGGGTTCTAAATCAATTCCCAAACCTAAGTCTATACAGAAACAAGAATCAAAAGCAAGAATCTAGAAACAAAGCAAGAAAAGCAGGAAAAAGAGCATGATTCAGAATCAAGAAAGCAACAGAGATTCAAGAATATGAAAAATTACAAATCCGCAGAACACTGAGTG
Source organism: Camellia granthamiana (assembly GCA_036172215.1). Taxonomy (NCBI): domain Eukaryota; kingdom Viridiplantae; phylum Streptophyta; class Magnoliopsida; order Ericales; family Theaceae; genus Camellia; species Camellia granthamiana. The sequence continues at coordinate 34,950,527 of CM069915.1, read as the reverse complement.
AGTGTGTCCAAGGCAGTGTACAAGAACCATAACCAATACGAATACCCTAGAACTCTGGAACAAATTATGATGCATAAAACAGATTCAAGAACAAGAAATGATGACCAAAACATGAAGATAGAAACAGAGTATAACTATGAAAACGAATTCAATGGCAATAGATATAGTATTGATATATATTCAGGACAGTGGAAGACTGAATTAGAAGAGAATGAAATTAAGAGCTTACCAAATGGGGCCGAAAATGCGGACGCTGGAATGAGGTTCGCTAGAGTTGGATGATGATGATCATGACCAAAGAATGAAAAATTCGCCGGAGGTGCGAAACGGAGCACTGTTGCAGAGCTTAGAAAGTATGAAAATGGTGGATTTCTTAGAGAGAGAAAGTCTAAGCAGAAAGAGAACGGAAGAATAAAAAGTGAAGAGACGAAGAGAGAGAAGGAAGAGTTTTGTCAAAAATTCAAAAATATGGCAAAACAAAATGAATTAGCCTTGGACGACGTGCTTGTCAGGCGACGTGATCAGAAGCGACGCGACCTAATAGCGCGTGTCAGGTATGAACTAATGAGGAAGGGACACGTGGAATAAATGGTTGAAAAGACCGTGTGTGGCAGCTCATACACAGTTAGGAACTCTTGAAATTCTTGAAGTAATGAGGCTATAACCTCGACTAGAGGAACGATCTCGGTTGAGATGCTCAAAGAGCTTGGTTCTTGGTCCTTGATAGAATAGTTAGAAGAGTATTGGTTACTTGAAACCGACGAGTCATAATCTCGGTTGGAGAGATGAATGGATTGTTAGTCGACATGCTATATGGACAAACGATGTAGGTTTCATTATCTTAGGTTGCCGAGGTAATAAAACCTAGGGGCAATTGTGGGGACATATTTTGTGAGTAACAGCACCTGGCTAAGGTGACGCCGAAGTGTTAGCCGAGGTGCCACGTGATGCCGAAGTGTTAGCCGAGGTGCCACGTGGCCTGGTCATGTTTGCTGAGATTATCTCGACTAGGTCGAGGTTATCTGCGGAGAAACCAAAATCCGAGATAAGCAGATAAGGGACAAAAGTCCTAAAACAGAGGAGGATCTCAGTTTGGATAAAGATAAGGCTCAAGAAGAGTTTATCTCTATCTAGGCGAGGGTCCAAGATGAGCATTAAGCTTGAGTCCATTGAAATGAGGCTTCTAATAGGAGCAGGTCATTGCAGGTTATAAAAGCAAGGCACCCTCGTGGGTCTGAGGTAAGCTTTTTCTGGTAAGTATAAGTACTATTTGCTATCTTTGAGAGATATTGTTTACTGACTTGATCGTCGGAGTATCCCCAGGTGAACGAACCACCACTGGATTCTCATCTTCTTGTGCAGATTGTTAGGTTTAATCTATTCTGTCAGTATTCTCCAGCTGAGTTCCCCTTTTGTGGCTGTGTGGTCGGAAATCAACACCCACACATCCCAATATTATTTATACCGTATCTTTAGACACGAACTTACACTAGTGTTATTAATTCAGTACTTCATTAGTATTTCTAATTTATTAAAAATATATGTAATGTAATAGTAACATTATTGTACATAGTGTTATATTGATTAATAAAAAAATTGTAAATAAAATTAGATGGACAATTTTTATATGCTACTAATCTAATCATATTCTGACTATAACTGCAGATTAACCATTAAATAACACAATCACATATAGTATCACCATCATATTCAACATTTGTTATGTTCAATATTTGTTCTTGGTTTAGGAGATTTCATACATGTTCTTGGAATGTATTCCTATACTTCTATTTCTAGATCTCTAATTGATCTTTTGATTATAATGACTAAGTCTGCGTTTGGTAAACATGTTGGGACTAAAAAAGTACAAAAAGACAAAATACGCTATATAAGCCAATAAGACAAAATGTTACATCCAAATCATAATTATTACATTTTTTTCCTCACAAAAGTCAAAAAATTCCAAAAACAAAAACCAAACGAGGATAAAAAAATCCAAACATAAAAAAATTGACTACCGTAGCTAATGTCAAACGAAACTTAAGTAGCATGAACACCTACTCTGATCGGCTGAAATTCCTTGGTCAGATGTCTCCAAATGTTGTTTGCAATTAAAGTGAAGTACAAAGTCACAAATGCTCGATTTGGGAATTTGGTTAAAAGTCAAAAGTCAACTTTTAACCTATTTTTGGTCACATCACCTTTCTATTTTTTTACACATTTTTTTCAAAAAAAAAAAAAAATCAAAAAGTCAACTTTTAACCAACTTCCTAAAACAATCCAAAGTCTGGAGCTAACTTCAAAATCATTAACCCTAATATTATGTTTGAATGTTAAGTTTGTGATAATAAATAAAAATGAAAAGAGATTATACATATTACTTTTTCAAAATGTCTAAAAAGATGAATTTTTTTTTTTTGGGTACATATATCTATATATTTTCGTCTAATTTTCTAACCCAACCAAGGAAAAAAAATTCTTTCAGCCATTTTTCTTTTGCTATCTTTTTCATTTCCTTTCCTTTTCGTACTACAAATTTTACTGCAATGGGTTGGCCTGCAAAATTTTTAGTAACCCTAACTAAAAAAGCATTTAGGCCTAGTTGTTTTGTTATGTTTTTAGATCTTCTATCCCCCAAAGATCTTATAGGAGCTTATATAATTCCTTTAACCTTAACTTTTTCTTAAGTCATTATTTATTATTATTATTACTTAATTTTTTTATTGTTTTATTAATTACATAGATACATGATAATTTAATGTGATAGTTAATTATATATAATTAATCTGAATATTTATATATATATACATACATATATATATATATATAAAGGTGTTATGTATATTGATCTTATATAGCATATTATATATGTTGTATTTATATAATATAATAGTAAATTAGGTTAAGGGTGTTGTCATTAGATATTGGAACAATCTTCTGTGTAAATAAAATAAATTGAAACTAAATCAAACAAAATAAAATAAATAACTTACAGAATTTATTTTATCGAACCGAATGAAAAATAAAAGACCAAGTCGAGTGTGTGACACTATGTCCTTAAGACAGATTCTCTCCACTACGGTGCTTACGGTTAAGTGGCGTCTATCTCCCAGGATACAATGATCTTCACAAATTTGTAGTAGCACTCCAGACAAATTTGTCCGGCGAACGAGAACCTATGTTCTATACTCTCTTCATTTTTTCCCTAAAATTATATGAAGAATAATGCAACTAAAGAGCAAACTTAGACAGCAAAAATAAATTTTGCAGACTATTTTCCGGATGTGGAAAATGTTGGAACAGCCCAAGTATAAATAGGATCGAACATGTGTAATTTTGAATCCAACAGGTGCAACATTTAAACTGAACAGATACTGCACTGTTTGAACAGATACAGATTCAAAATTTGAACAGATCTGGACACAAATTAAACTGTAAATTGCTGGGAACTGCTGGTCAATTTCTGGCAGTTATAAACCTGTCAAAACAGTTTAAATCTGTTTGAAAATAAATCTGTTGAAGAAGTAAATGAACAGGTACAATTACTATTCAAACAGATCTACAACTGCTAACTGTTAACTGTCCAGATTTTTGAATCTGAATCTGAATCTGTCCATATTTGAATAGATTAAAAAACCAGTTCGGGCTAAAAAATTTGTTGTGGAATTTGGTTCAGAAAAGAGGCACAAAATTATGGACAAAATTTGAATTTCAAATTCAAATTTGGAATTAAATTCCTGCAATAATTTTTGAAAAATTTCAAAAGAATTTTGTCCAAAAAATTAATATTAGAACCGACCCGACCCACAACCCACACCCGGCATGACTCGGCCAGACGGCAACGACACGCGCTCACGTGTGCGGTGGTTTAGGATAAGGTTCACTTTGTCTATAACTCTTCCCTTATACAAACTTAAGGTGCCCCTTGGAGTCCAACCCAAGTGTTGTAGTCTAGAGCTTATATATACAAAAAAGTTCTCTTAAAGTTTCAATATGGGACAACCCATTTCAAGGAAACCCACTTTCATTCTTTAAATATCCATTCCACGAACCCGAAAACGGCGTCAAGTTCCCATTCACTCATAAATGGTTTTGACGAACCGTCTTCACCGTGTAACTTGCCACATGACAACGAACATGTCACCTTTTCGGACCCGCCCCAAAAGGCGTTTGGGGCCCACTCTATTTTAGGCTCAAAGATGGCCCAAAATAAGCCTTATCACACCATTTTTCCAACAATCCCCTACATGAATGGAATTTGACGGAGAGAAAATGCAACAACATGATCTAAATATAGAGAGTACAGAAATTGGAAATATTCTGCAAAGGATAAGTAGTTTTTGGCTTTGAACCTTCCATTGTGAGACACTATCGGATTTACTAGCTAACCAGTGAACATGATGTCTTGAACTATTCAGCCGTTTGTGTAAACCAAGACAATAGAACTCACACAGTATATCTCCAGACACAATTTAGTTCTCACTATTGTGTTTATTTTGGACCTGAACAACCTGGTCTTTCATGAGTGCTCTAGAGAATTGTAGCCCTTCACAAATCTCATAGAACCGGCCCAGTTCACACTTACATAGGTGATTCTTATGAAGAGTATCCTGCCATACTCCATTAGGTTTACCTAGATATAAGAACCATTAAAATTTTACTTAACCTAAAACGCTGCAAACATCACTATTTCATCATAGAAATGGGTAGGAGTTTAACTCCCCAGTGATCCTTCTGAGTCAATCACAACTCGGTTGTCTCTTTGAACCTAGATCTTGGGATCTCCAGTCAACTGGGTTGGGTTGCCATTGTGGTAACTCTTATTTAATAGGCTTCAGTCCTATTTCCCTCGATAAGTTTTCAACTAACTCTCTTGCTAACCTTTTGGTTAGTGGATCCGCTATGTTGTCTTTAGACTTCACATATTCAATGGAAATAATTCCATTAGAGAGTAGTTGTCTTACGGTATTATGTCGACGACGAATGTGTCGCGACTTACCGTTATACATATGACTCTGTGCTCTACCAATTGCTGATTAACTATCATAATGTATGCAAATAGCAGGCACCGGTTTTGGCCATATTGGAATATCTTCAAGGAAGTGGCGAAGCCATTCTACTTCTTCCTTAGCTTTGTCTAAAGCTATGAATTCTAATTCCATAGTAGACCTAGCTATGCAAGTCTATTTAGAAGATTTCCAAGATACAGCCACACCACCCAGAGTAAATACATACCCACTGGTGGACTTTGAGTCTCTAGTATCCGATATCCAGTTTGCATCACAGTATCCTTCAAGTACTGCTGGATATCTAGTATAATTCAGCCCAATGTTACGAGTAAATCGGAGATATCTTAGAACCCTTATAATTTCTCTCCAGCGTTCTACTCCTAGATTACTCGTATATCTACTTAATTTACTTACTGCATAAGCAATATTCGGGCGAGTGCAGTTCATCAAGTACATTAAGCTTCTGTAGCTCAGCTTTTCGCGCTCCCTTTCAGAAGAATAAATAGCCTTTACAGTTCGGACTCCACTTGTGTGTTGGTTCTGATTCTGATTTCACAAGTGCAATGTGAAATAGTGAAAACACAAAACGAGTCCAAATTCGGTAATTTCTTTTGGAAAATCGATGTTTGAATCAAATGCCAAAAAATAGACTGTTTTGCCAGATATCAGAGTCGCCACCTAAATATTTATTTTGGGAAATTTAGAAAACCCATGACTCATGCCAAAGGCCATTAGTCCGTCGTTACAAAAGTGTCTTGGTTCAGGAACTTAGGTATGAGAGGGGAAGGTCAATAATTGAACACCCCACTCACCCGATCAAAGATCGGCCTCTACTAATCATGATATGATTTTTATGTACAGTATATGCTCTTGTTCTATATGTAACATACAAGTATAGACTAATTTCACAAAAAGTTGGAACGTTTGATTCCATGTTTGTTTTGAAAAAAATGTTTTGAATGTGTATCACTGAAAATGCTGATCTCATATATACATGAATCAAAGTATCCCAATTCAAGTGATTAGCCTTCATCCACAGGCATTCAAACAGGTATATCAAGTAAGCATTTAGCCTCGTGGTAGTATGTTTGATATGATAGCAATCACACTTATGCAATATGCTAAAGCATAAAAACTTACTTTATGTCCGAAGGCGAGTCAAAAGAAAGTTAATAGTTAGAAAAAATGCACGATCCTAATTAATGCGATATGGCTAATACAACACATACAACGTGCAAGTAATAAGCTCAACTACTAGCATGGCATGCGAGTCAATTCAAGGCATATGATAGAGCATGTATTCAAGTAAAGAGTTTGAATTTGACATTTGAATAATATGATGAGCCGAACTTTTATGCATGCAAAATGAATGGATGCAAGTCATGGAAATGCTAATTTGAAAATATGATGTCCCTAACCTAACCATCATAAGCAGTGAAATAAAAGGGAGAAAGAATGGGGGTTGGAAGACATACAACTTATTACATATTTGTCCTCGCGAAGGAAGGTCCGAATGTCCAAATGTCCGAATAAATAATTATTACAAAACCGAATGAATAATAAATGAAAGGGGCTGTCTAATTTATTACAATAATCCCTGACTCAATAAACTCGGTATAATGTTCGACCGAATTCAATTAATCATATTGGTTCTTTATGCCGGTTGTAATCCAATTTTAACCAATTTTATTAGCCTTTTTTATTACCTTTCCATTTCTTTATCTTTTCTCCTGTTTGTGCAAAAGTGATATTTACGTCCACTAAGTCCAAAACGTAATAAAGAGAAACAAACATCAACTTAACCCGAGAAAATTTTCTTCGGGGGGAATTACAAAGGAAGAGTCAAACTTATTTACACGCGATAAGGGATTCCAAGTCATACTCAAGATGTGCAACAAGGACTAGTCAAACTCAAAAGAGTGATAATGACGTAGAAAAACCCAAACTTGAGTGATAACGACTTGAAATCCAAACGTGATAATAAGTGATAATGACACTTTCCTTGGTAATTTCTAAGGGTCAATTAGTCCCTTAAAAGTAAACACACTGATGAATAAAGAGAAATGAAAAAGAAAAGATTGTGCTTTAGTATAAGAACATGTATACATTTAGGGTAGTGAACCTCCAAATAATTTAAAGCATTAAGTATAGAGCGTTTTATGCTTTTGGTAGTAAATCTCCTAAGAGATTAAATCAGTAAGTATAGAACGTTGTATACTTTTGGTAATGAACCTCTTAAGCATAAAACGTTTTATGCCTTTGGTAGTGAATCCCCAAAGAGATTAAACCATTAAGCATAGAACGTTTTATACCTTTGGTAATGAACCTCCTAAGCATAAAACGCTTTATGCCTTTGGTAGTGAATCTCCAAAGAGATTAAACCATTAAGTATAGAGCGTTTTATACAATTGGTAATGAACCTCCTGTGCATGAAACGTTTTATGCCTTTGGTAGTGAATCTCCAAAGAGATTAAACCATTAAGCATAGAGCGTTTTATACATTTGGTAATGAACCTCCAAAGAGATTAAACCATTAAGCATAGAAGAGTTCATTTCTTATACTTGAACCACAATCTTAATTTTTTACAACTTTTTAATCGAAATAAGCAAAGAAGAGAGGGAGGTTGCAGAGATGATTATGCGAAGTTGATTAATTGGTTAGTACAAACAAACTTGATATTTAAAATATAAATTATTAAAATAAATTAAACAGCCCCCTAAATAGCATATAATAGTGTTGAAATTAAGTTATAGAAAGCGAGCAAAATTAAATAGCCGAAGGTACTATTCACCGCCAGAGGTTACTATTCACCGCTGGAGGTTACTATTCATCCGGCGGGGTAAATTATTTAAAGTAATAAATTACAATAGTTTATATACAATATTTAAATTATTGCAGATATGTGGGTGGTGCTACCTTCCCAGTAAAGCGATAAAAAAAACAGTTATGAAAAGAAGTAAATTAAGTATTTAAACAAATTATATTACATTTTTAAATTAAATGAAAATTTGCGAAAACTCACCTTTTGGGGAAATGATGAATTTTCTAAGTCACAAACTTTCTTTTGATTACTCTCAAGTCTGTGGAATGTGTTCTCAATTCTCAGTCCAAAATTTAGAATTACAGCTTTAATTGTTGGTTTTTGAATGGTGTATTAATGAAATGGAAATAAAAATATCAAAGAAAATATTTTATTTTCCCTCTCTCTTCTCAAACTCTCTCGCCCCACTTCCTTTTCCTCTCCCTGATTCTGATTAGCCTTTCCCTCTTTTTCTTTTGCTGGGCCTCCCCTTTCTTTTTTTTTTCTCTTGTTTTTCTCTTCCTTAGTCTTTCCCTCTTTGACTTTTTCTTTCCCCCTTTTTTTTTTAGACTCCTTCCTCCTTTCTCTCTTCTGCCGAGGCCCCCCTTGTGTCCTTATATAAGCAAATTATAATAATATAATAATATAATTATAATAATATAAATATTATATTAATATCATCTATATGCATTCAGTTGAGTGAATTGATGTCGGCATGCCGACATCAATATATTTTTTATTATTTTTCTTTTATAATATATAATATAATTATAATAATTTATAAAATATATAATTTATACCAAAATACTAAACATATAATATAACTTTATATAAAATACTAAACATATAATATAATAATATTAAACACATAATATAATTTGTTTTATTATTTTCTTTTATATATATAAAATATATAATTTATACCAATTTATATAAAAACACCAAAAATATTAACAAACACATAAAATTATGCAAAATTACAAAATACTAAACTAATAAAATATTTAGTAGTTTAAAACAATTGGGCCATAGTGGTGAAGGTTGGGATTAAAGTTCAAATTCCATCTCTCTTACTGAGGATTCTGTGAGAAACACATTCTAATTGTCATCATCGGGTAATCAAAAGAAAGCGCCCAAGTCTTAGGGCCGGTCAAAATGGGGTGTCTACAGCTTCTAATAATTTGGGCACACTCTAATTGAGAAATACTTTCATGTACATTCTTAGATAGAAACAAATTAACATCTATAAGTGTTCTAGCAAGATGATCATCATCTTTATTGAATTTGTCATGTATTTTTTCAATGTAATGAGATTGTGACAAAGCATAACCTTCTGATGTTTTGATAATTTTCATACCAAGAATTACATCAGCAATGCTCATGTTCTTCATGTCAAAATGTTTATTCAAAATTTTCTTCGTAATTTTAATCTTATCATTATTACTACCTATGATGAGCATATCATCTACATAAAGGCATACAATGACATAACCTTTGTCTATGTTTTTAATATAAACACATTTGTCACACTTATTAATTTTAAATCCATTTGACATCATTGCCTTGTCAAATTTCTCATGCCATTGCTTTGGCGCTTGTTTTAAACCATATAATGATTTAACCAATTTACACACTTTCTTTTCTTTTCCTAGAACAGAAAAACCTTCTGGTTGCATATAAATTTCTTCATCTAACTCACCATTTAAGAAAGCGGATTTCACATCCATTTGATGAATTTCTAGATTGTACAAAGACGTAATAACAATTAACATTCTAATGGATGTTATTCTAGTAACCGGCGAGTATGTATCAAAGTAATCTAGACCTTCTTTTTGTCTAAATCCTTTGACTATAAGTCTAGCCTTGTATTTGTCAATTGATCCATCCGCTTTCATTTTTTTTTTAAAAATCCACTTGTACCCAAGAGATTTACAACCTGGTGGCAAATCCACCAATTCCCAAGTGTGCTTTTTGCAAGATGGATTCAACTTCACTATTGACAACTTCTTTCCATAAAGGAGCCTCAGGACTGGACATAGCCTCTTTAAAAGTTAAAGGCTCATTTTCGAACAAAAATGTTAGAAAATCTGGACCAAAATATTTTGAGGTTCTAGTACGTTTACAACGTCTAGGTTCCTCTTCCTCATTTTGATCTAACTCTTACTCTTATTCTTGATCATGTTCTTGATCCTGACTAGTAATAGCATCATGAGATTTTTTATTGTTACTAATCTCTTGTCCAGTCTTATTTGGAAATACATGTTCAAAGAAAGATGCATTCCGAGATTCAATAATAGTATTTATATGCATTTCGGAATGTTCTGATTTATGAATAAAAAACTGGTATGCACTACTATTCTTGGCATAACCAATGAAAATGCAATCAATGGTTTTAGGACCTATCTTAGTCTTTTTAGGACTAGGAACAGCCACCTTAGCCAAACACCCCCACACTTTTAAGTATTTATAGGATGGTACTCTTCCATGCCACAATTCATAAGGTGTTTTGATTCACTTTCTTTCGGGGTACTTTATTAAGTATATAATTAGCAGAAAGTATTGCTTCCCTCCACAAGTTATGAGGTAATCCAGAACTTATTAACATAGCATTCATCATTTCTTTTAAAGTCCTATTTTTCCTTTCAGCAATTCCATTTTGCTGAGGTGAGTAAGAAGCGGTGGTTTAATGAATTATTCCATGTTCTTTACAAAACTCACCAAAAGGTGATTCGTATTCATCACCTCTATCACTTCTTAGTTTTTTGATTTTCTTATCAAGTTGATTTTCAACTTCATTCTTATATTGAATGAAAGTTTCCAAAGCTTCATCCTTAGTTCGAACTAAATAAACATAACTATATCTAATATAGTCATCCATAAAAGTGATAAAATATTTTTTTCCACCTCTGGTTTGAATTGATTTAAAATCACAAATTTCACTATGAATTAATTCAAGTGGTTCCGTACTTCTTTTAATTTAATGAAAAGGAGTTTTAGATAATTTTGCCTTAACGCAAATTTCACATTTATGATTTGAATCAATGTCAAATTTAGGTAAACATTCCATATTAATTAATCTACATAAAGATCCATAATTAATATGTCCTAGTCTACCATGCCATAAATTTGAAGACTCAAGCAAGTAAGAAGAAGATTTATTTTTTATTAATAACAGATGGTACAACGGTCATTATATTCATCTTGAAAAGGCCATCAGACATATAAAATTTTCCTATATACATCCCATTCTTAGTAATTACAAATTTATCACTCTCAAATACTAGCCTAAAACCCATTCTTACTCAACAAAGATCCAAAAACAAGATTCTTGCGAATGTCCGGTACATGCAGCATATTGTTGAGAGTGAGTTCATTTCCTGATATCATCTTAAGTACAATCTTTCATTGTCCTTCAACTTTGGAAGTTAAGGAGTTATCCATAAAAAGTTATTCACCGTTGTCCACTGTAGAATAAGATATGAATATCTTTTTGTCGACACAGATATGGTGAGTAGCACTAGTATCCACCCACCATTCTTTAGGATTTCCGACAAGGTTTGTCTTGGAAACAACTGCAGAAAGATTGATGTCATCTACACCATTGGAAATATTGTTTACTTCAGTCATATGGGCTTGAGCAGGCTTCTTGCTTGTTTTTGTTTTTCTTTTGCTTTTGCGTTTTGCTTTTGCCTTTGCTACGGCAATCTTTGGCCCGATGTCCCTCTTTATCATAGACGTAACACTTGCCATTAAACTTGTACTTTTTAACTTTCCCTCCTTTAGAACCTTGTGATGAACTTTCTCCAAAAAACTTACGTTTCTTTGTTTTTGGAGTATGTTCCACCACATTTGCCTTAGACTCCATAGAATGCTTACCAGCCTATTTATCTTAATTGCGGTTGTCCTCCTCAATCCTCAAACGCACAATTAATTCTTCTAAAGACATTTCTTTACGCTTGTGTTTGAGGTAGTTCTTGAATTCCTTCCAGCCTTATGGTAATTTCTCAATTAAGGTTGCAACTTGGAAGGATTCACTAAGAGACACGCCCTCTACGTGAATGTCATGCAAAATGAGTTGGAGATCTTCAACTTGGCTGATCACAGTCTTAGAATCAACCACTACAAAGTCCAAGGAATTTGCCAACGACAAATTTCTTTGAGCCGGCATATTTTGTTTTGTACTTTTCTCCAACAACTCCCAAAGATCCTTTGCTGTCTTGATGGGACTGTAGACATTGTATAATGTGTTGTTAAGTCCGTTCAAGATGTAGTTCCGACAAAGGAAATCAGCATGTTTCCAGGCATCGATCGCAGCAACCACTTGCCGGTCAGTTTCATCCTCTTTCAAAATAGGAGCATCCTCACGGAGAAAACAAGCCAGGTTCAAAGTTGTAAGATAGAACAACATTTTTTGTTGTCATCTTTTAAAATCAGTTCCTGAGAACTTCTCTGACTTCTCACCGTGATTTACCGGTACTGTCACAACAGGAGACGGAGTTGGCGCAATTACAGCCACCACACTAGTACTTGTTTGAGCATTAGTTTCAGTAGCCATGAATTCTAAATTATAAAACAAAATTATAATTAGAATTTATACTACACAGAAAATTAAACCAAATTCACATAATTAAATTCTATAAAAATAAAAGAAACAAGAAATGTAACTTTTATTTTTCAATTAATTTGGAAATAAAATAAATTTTATTTAACCAAATTAATTCCATACAGGAAATTAAATTTCTGTAACACTTCAATAATTGAAATACTAAAAAAGAATTTTAATTAATGAACACTCAGAAAATAATTTTTAAAAACCAAAATTAATTTCTGACAAAATTCAACAAATAAATATTCTGAATTGTTAATGACACCAGTATATTACTACTAGTTGTCAAAGAAAATAGACAGTATATTACTACTATGTGTCAAATAACATACAATCACTATTTATTTTCCTACCAGAATATTATTTGTAAATCCACAGAAAATAATTTTTGTAAAAGAAAAAGAGAAAGGAAAACAAACGAAAAATTTTGTAAACAGAATAATTCGAATCTGTCTTAAGATTGTTGGAACAATTTTCTGTGTAAATAAAGTAAATTGAAACTAAATCAAACAAAATAAAAATAAATAACTTACAGAATTTATTTTATCGAACCGAATGAAAAAGAAAAGACCAAGTCGAGTATGTGACACTCTATCCTTAAGACAGATTCACCTGATTAAGTGGCGTCTATCTCCTAGGATACAATGATCTTCACAAATTTGTAGTAGCACTCCAAACAAATTTTGTCCGGCGAACTAGAACCTATGTTCTACACTCTCTTTATTTTTTCCTAAAATTATATGAAGAATAATGCAACTAAAAAGCAAACTTAGACAGCAAAAAATGAATTTTGTAGACTGTTTTCTAGATATGGAAAATACTGGAACAGCCCAAGTATAAATAGAACCGAACATGTGTAATTTTGAATCCAACAAGTGCAGCATTTAAACTGAACAGATATTGCACTGTTTGAACAAATACAGATTCAAAATTTGAACAGATCTGGACACAAATTAAACTGTAAACTGCTGGGAACTGCTAGTCAGTTTCTGGCAGTTATAAACCTGTCAAAATAGTTTAAATCTATTTGAAAATAAATCTGTTGAAGAAGTAAATAAACAGGTACAATTACTATTCAAACATATCTGCAACTGCTAACTGTTAACTGTCTAGATTTTTGAATCTAAATCTATTCGAATTTGAACAGATTAAAAAACCAGTTCGGATTGAAAAATCTGTTGTGGAATTTGGTTTAGAAAAGAGGCACAAAATTATGAACAAAAATTTGAATTTCAAATTCAAATTTGGAATTAAATTCCTACAATAATTTTTGAAAAACTTCAAAAGAATTTTGTCCAAAAAATTAATATTAGAACCGACTCGACCCACAACCGGCACGGCTCGGCTCAGCCAGACGGTGGTGGCAACGTGCGCGAGTGTGTGGTGGTTTAGGCTAATGTTCACTTTGTCCATAACTCCTCCCTTCTACAAACTTGGGGTGCCCCTTGGAGCCCAACCCAAATGCTGTAGGCTAGAGCTTATAAATACAAAAAAGTTCTCTGAAAGTTTCAATATGGGACAACCCATTTCAAGGAAACCCACATGTCATTCTTTAAATATCCATTCCACGAACTCGAAAACGGCATTAAGTTCCCATTCGCTCATAAATGGTTTTGACGAACCCTCTTCACTGTGTGACTTGCCACGCGGCAACGAACATGTCACCTTTTCGGACCCACCCCAAAAGACGTTTGGGGACCACTCTATTTTGGGCTCAAAGATGGCCCAAAATAAACCTTATCACACCATTTTTCCAACATTAGGAAGAGGAGAAGAAAGGAAAAAAAAAAAAAAGAGTAAGAAAGAAAGAGTGCTCTGTGCGCGGGGGAGTTCTGAGAAAGAGAGACAGGGGAGAGAGAGAGAGAGAGAGAGAGAAAAAAAAAACAAAAGGGTTAGGGTTTTATTTTGATGGTTTCATTAATTCTCTAAGTATTTCTTTGATTTTCGAAAAAATAATTGTGAGTGCAAAACTCACTTTTCTTGATTTATGTTTATTTTGTTATTTTTATTTATTTGATATTGGTTTGATATTGTATTTACATGTAAATAATGGATTGATTTCAATTATTTTGGTTAATTGTGTATGCAAGGTTTAGGGTTTATATATATATATATATATTCACATTCATGGATATATGACATTAAAATAAATTAGGAAACCCATAGATAAATTTCGTATACTCCACCATGATTCCATAACTTGTTTTATTTGAGTGCTGTTGAGAAAAAAGTGTAAAAAAAAATATTTAAAAAAAAAGTGAGGATTATGATATTTATCTGAATGCCTTAGGCTCGGCAATTGTTATGTTTGTTCTCATGAGTAGATGAGGGGTTTGTATATATATATATATTGTTGCCTCATTATCATGAGTAGACGAATATTTTTGATTTATGTGCGTACATATATGCTAACCGTCTGCAGAGTGTAGGTCAAATTCGGGACGATATCCCCATTGCAAGTTTGGCTTCGGAGTGGTGTTAGGTATATGGGAGGCACATGGGATATATGTGTAGGCCGGAAGTGAAGGACTAAAATGGTAGAGTTAAGGTACAAAGAATTAAATATGAGTTTATTGGTATAGTTTGAATTGTATTTAGTTGTACATCTGGAAAAAAAAAAATAAACGACCTCGATAAATTACGAAATTTAGGCAAAGGCATGTATACATGATTCCAGACAACTTTCGTATTTTAACTTTTTACTAAAAAGATTAATTAAAATTTATAATCGGATGATCTTGATTACAATAGTTTATATTCATTTTAGCAATGTAGATTTTAGATATTATTTTAACCCACGAAACGAGCTTATTTTCATTGATTTCACGTAAACTAAAGTAAAAATTTATTCTGAACACTTTTTGTGTTTTAAAATTTTTTGAAAAAAAAATCATCTTAGGGTGGTTTCTTTTCTTTTTCAATTTCAAGTTTTTCGGTCGATTTCCGTCTAGGTTCTTCTATCAGTTTTTCTCTCAACCTGTTCAGTTTCTACTAAATCCTTTCGCGTAACCTTTTAAGAAATTTGATTATGTACAACTTTTGTTCTTTGTGTTTTGGTCAATTAAAATGATTTAAGTATGAAGCGGTGTATTTTTATACTTCTTCAGTAATTTACTTATAATTAAATTATACTAACTTTATTTTTTTGCAAAATTATGGGTCTTACTAACTTTTTATGTAAAGCTAACCCACTATATTTTTTTTATATTTAGTTGTGTACGAACAAGAAACTAAATGCCACCATATCTCTGGAAACTACATCTTCGTCTCTGAGAGGGTAATTTATACTTAAAGTGGGCCGAGCTGGGTAAATGGGTTGACATGGGCCCCAGTGCAAAGAGAAGTAGGGTTACTCCGGTCCCAGAGAGAGGTAGAATTACTCTGGTCCGAAGAAGAGACGTTGGAGTTAGACCGGTCATACGGCCGTGGTGGTTAGCCCGGTCACGTAAGGTCTTATTTTCTACTCCGGTTGAGTAAAGTAGCAAGAATGTTTCGGTCTTGAGTGATTATTTCGGTCGAAGCGTGTGGAAAACCGAGATAGGCCATGGTGCTGAATGTAGTTCGGCTTAACTCCCTTTTGGATAGCTCGGTCTTAGTATGGGAAAGCCGAGGTAGGGGAGAGTATAGCGAGAACCGAACTAGCAGTCACTCCGGTCATCTTGGAGCCCGACCATGGAAAACCATCTCACTCGGTTTAAGCAGTGAGGGGGGGTGTTGAAGGATAAGCATTATCCTTCAAGAATGTGAGTCCTAACAGGACTCTACATGGAAGAGTTAGAGTCCTACTAGGATTGTGCCACACGAAACCTATATAAGCTCACCAATATCACCTAAGAAGAGGTAATGCAACTTTTGCTCCCTGACTACATTGAGCTTTTGCCTACTTGTCTTGCTTACTGACTTAGGCATCGGAGAGGTTTCCGGCATACACCCGCCGGCCAGCTCACGTTTGTATTTTCAGGTGGAAGACCAACGACGTACAGAGGAACGCAAGCTTGATCAACAGGATTATACGAGAAGGTGTATCTCTTTCTCGTACAATTGGCGCCGTCTGTGGGAAGAACAGACAAGAACAACCTCTTGATCAAGCTTTTCTCTCTGAAGAATCAATGGCGCACAACGATGATGTATCGCAGTCCGCCATTGACGGACAGACACCACAGGGAGGTGCAAGACGCGAAGGACTACCTTTGATCCCTTCTATGGCGGACTTGGAGCAACGACAAGATTCCAGGAGGGATGTCAGGGGTAGAAGGAGGAATAACAGCCCTCATCCCTCTCGTTCGCAGAGCCCAGAAAGACAAAGGCGCAGGGTAGATCCTCAAACTTTGGAGGATCGTGTCAGGGAACAAGACGAGTTGATACGGCGGATGGCGGCAGACATGGAAGCTCTAAAACGCCAGATAAAAGGAAAAGAAGTGGCGACAGGAGAGGGGCGCAACAACAAGACGCCCCCCTCGCCACTCAGAGGGTCGTAGTAGAAATTCTACACCCTCCCAAGCACAAGACAAAAGCCTCAGGACAGGTGACACGCAAGCCAGGTCTTCCAGGACTCGTCACTCCAGGTCTGAGAGGACCAGATCTGAAAGGTCTTACACAGAAGAAAGCACTTACTGGCCCTCGCATACGCACCAAACCAGGTCCAGACAGACCGAGTTGCCCAGATCGTCCGACCTACGAACCGTGCTAGATGAAAAGGCACGATGCAGGGAGGACGCCAGGGCACGTGATCCACATAGAGTTTCTGCTTTACAGCGGTTGGCTCCTCGGACGCATGGAAGCGTCGAGGTTGGAATGCCACTACCGCGTCCGGCCTACGAACCAGCGGATAAGGCATTGGCGAGGCTGCAGACCTCACCATTCGTCCCAGCAATAGAGAACGCGCCCCTACCATCAGGCTTCCTTCAGCCCAAATTCAATACATACGAGGGGAAGACGGACCCCTACTCGCACTTGAGCCACTTTCGCCAGGTCATGGCTGTATACCGGCAGAATGAGGCCTTGATGATGTGCATCCTATTCCCTTCAAGCCTTGGAGACCTGGGCCTTACTTGGTTTGAGAAACTCCCAGAATGCAGCATAGCCTCCTGGGCGCAATTTGCGGAGGCGTTCGTCACAAGGTTCCGAACGAACACTAAGACCCCGGTGGAGATCGATCAGCTACTCTCCATCGACATGGACGACAAAGAGACCCTAAGGTCATACAACAGTCGCTACTGGGAGACATTTAATCAGATTGGGGATTGCCCAACCAATCTTGCCATTGCCCAGTATAAAAGAGGACTCCCAGTCGGAAACAGACTAAGGGATTCTATCACCATGACGCCACCTCTCACCATGGAGGCCCTGATGGAAAGAGTGCATCAGCATATCAGGGTGGAGGAAGACGGCGCCCGTGCTAAAGTAAAGCCTAGCACAACCGCAGTACCAGAAAAGAAGGCCTCAGCAAAGGTCAATGCGGTAGATCGGCCGAACAGAAACGGGCGTGGCAGACGGGTCAACGGAGAAGACCAGGACAAAAGATGGTTGAGAATCCGCACCGCCATCACCACGGTCTTCAAGAAACCGATCTACCGAATACTTAGTGAGATTCGCGATGAGCCTTTCGTCAAATGGCCAGCTAAGTTAGGCGATGCTCAGAAGGACTACGACGACAGATCACGGTGCACCTTCCACAAAGAAAAAGGGCACCGCACTGAGAACTGCACCCCATTGAGGCAGCACTTGGAGGAGTTGGTGGCGGCAGGCCACTTAGACAAATACATTGAAGGCGGGGCACAGCCAGCCCCCCAGGACCATAATAACCCCAATGGGATGCCAATCGACGCTCCACCTCAAGGCATTATCAATGTAATACAAGGAGTTTTCGAACCTGAGCGTGTATGTGAGCTCAGAGGTTCGATCAAGAAGGCTGAGCACTTAAGGGAGGTACTAAGTGCCCAACCTGTCGTCAAGAAGGGGAGGACAGAGGCCACAAATGTTATGTCTTTTTCGGATAAAGACTTGGACAGAATATATTGTCCTCACAATGATGCCCTGGTCGTCACTCTCCGAGTCAAGGATTTTGACGTCAAGCGGATTCTGATTGACCAGGGTAGTTCGTGCGAAATCATGTACTATGAGACGTTCAAACAATTGAAGCTGCAAGATAAAGACTTAGCACCTGCAGTGTCACCCTTGATTGGATTTAACTCGATGCCAGAATGGCCAGTTGGCAAGATCATCCTTCCAGTCAGAGCAGGGAGTGTGACGAAGCAAGTAGAGTTCTGGGTGTTAAAGGTCCCATCCACCTATAACATCATCTTGGGTAGAACAATGCCATGCGCTCGGTGGCGTCATCCTACCACCAAGTGATGCGGTTCCCAAACGACACCGGAGTAATAGAGGAAGTCTATGGAGACCAAATCATGTCCAAGCAATGTTTTGTCACGGTGAACGGAAGCCGCGCTGCGAAGGGGTATGTTCATTCGGTGGAAGAACCTGAGAGTAATGAACTATTCGCAGACGTCGGCAAAGCAGCAAGCCAGAAAGCGGTGGAAGACTTGGTGGAAGTCAGAATAGACGAAAAGAACCCGGATAAGTTCTTTCTGCTCGGTTCGTCATTGTCCAGCGCTGAGAGGTTAGGGGTCTTGGAATTTTTGACCTCTAACATCGAAGTGTTTGCCTGGACTCCATACGACATGCCAGGCATTGATCCCAACTTCATATGCCACCAACTCAATGTCCACCCATCTGCCAGGCCAATCATTCAGCGCACCCGCAGATCGGCACTCCACCACGCCGAGATAGTGGCGGAAGAAGTGGGAAACTTGTTGGAAGCAGGGGCAATCAGAGAGGTGCACTACCCCAGATGGATCTCCAACACAGTCGTAGTGCCAAAGAAGAATGGCAAGTGGCGCGTCTGCGTCGACTATAAAACTGTCAACAAAGCATGCCCTAAAGATAGCTTTCCTCTACCACGGATTGACCAACTGGTAGACCTGACGGCGGGGCACAACCGACTAAGCTTCCTGGATGCATACAGAGGCTACCACCAGATCGCAATGCATGAACCGGACCAGGAGGTCACATCTTTCACCACACCAAGAGGACTCTACTGCTACAAGGTCATGCCTTTTGGCCTAAAGAACGCTGGGGCGACATTCCAGAGAATGGTCACCAAGATGTTTGAGCCGTTGTTAGGTAGAACAATGGAAGCTTACATCGACGACATGGTGGTCAAGAGCAAGGATGAAAATGACCACCTCAAGGACCTAAGTGAGATGTTTGAGATTCTGAAGAAGCATAAGTTACGCCTCAACGCGTCGAAGTGTACATTCGGAGTAGGATCAGGCAAATTCTTAGGCTTCTTGGTGACCAACCGAGGTATAGAAGCAGATCCTTCTCAGATCAAGGCAATTCAGGATCTGGAGAGACCAAACTCAGTAAAAGAAGTACAGCATCTCACCGGCATGGCAGCCGCGCTCAATCGGTTCATTAGCCGATCGTCAGACAGGCTACGACCATTTTTTCATGCCCTCAAGGCCAAGTTTGAGTGGGACGAAGAATGTGACCGAGCTCTGGAAAGCTTAAAGGAATACATGTCTTCTCCACCACTACTTGTAACACCAATTCCTGGAGAAGAACTCTTCATGTACCTAGCAGTCTCACAGCACGCAATCAGCGCAGTGTTGGTCCGTGCAGAAGGAGTCCAACATCTGCCCATCTACTATGTTAGCAAGACACTGCTGGGCGCCGAAACAAGGTATTTGCCACTGGAGAAACTGGCATTGGCCTTGATGATGGCCGCAAGGAAGCTACCGCACTACTTTCACGCTCACACCATTGTTGTCCTCACGGCCTTCCCACTAAAGGCTTTGTTTGAAAGGGCGAACTTCTCCGGGCGAATTCTGAAGTGGGCAGTAGAGTTGGGACAATACGACATCAAGTACCAACCCAGGACGGCAATAAAAGCCCAAGCATTGGCAGATTTCGTCGCGGAATTCACACCAGGAAGTCATCCCATCTGCCCAGTCGACCTAACTGAAACAACCGAACTAGGGATGGAAGTTGACGTCGGAATAACGCAACCCCTAGTACTGGTTACTCAGTCAGGCCCCAAGGCGGACCAGAGTAAAGAAAGGAGGGAAGAAGCCAACCATGCTATACCAAGTCCAGACTCACCAACAAATAAAGACTTGGTACAATCAGATTGTAAGGGGCAGACAGCAAGCATGGACTTGGAAGAAGACACCGGCAACACAGAAGATCCTAAGGCATCCTCTGATCCCTCCACCTACTGGAAGTTGTTCGTTGGAGAGATGTGGAAACTCTTCGTGGATGGAGCATCCAACCGACATGGAGCAGGACTTGGCATAGTCCTCATCTCTCCAGACGGCCTAGTAGTGGAGCAGGCAATCAACCTTGGCTTCCCAGCGTCAAACAACGAAGCGGAGTATGAAGCGCTTCTTGCAGGTCTCAAATCAGCATTCTACATGAAGGCCACCGAGCTAATGGTTTACAGCGACTCACAGCTGGTGGTAAACCAAATATCTGGAGACTATGAAGCAAAGGATGACAGAATGGCTAAGTACCAAGAGCTAATCAGAACCGAAATCAAGAAGTTTGAAGTGGTGAGGATAGAACGGATCGGCAGGGAGGAAAACAGCAGAGCAGACGAACTAGCAGGCTTCGCCTCAATGGCAGATACCTCCATCCCTCATCCACTACTGATCGACTACCTGCCTAGACCAAGCATTGAAGATCCAGAAGCAGAAGAGGTATGTTGCGCCGATCTAGGCCCTTCCTGGATGGATCCTATCATCCTGTTCTTAAAAAATGGCACCTTACCGGAAGAAAAGAAAGAAGCCAACAGAATAAGAGCAAAGTCGCAGCGGTTTTGGCTCTCTCCATCCTTGGCATTGTACAAGAAGTCGTTCTCAGGACCTTACTTAAAGTGTGTTCACCCCAGCAAGGTAGAAGCATTCCTGTTCGAAATACATGAGGGGGTATGTGGCAGCCATCAAGGAGGAAGATCACTGGCATACCGAGCTATCTCACAAGGATATTGCTGGCCATACATGCAAGCGGATTCGGAGAAGTATGTCAAAAAATGCGAAAAGTGTCAGAAGTTTGCGCATCAAATACACCAACCTGCCAGAGAACTTCAACCTCTCACTAGTCCATGGCCTTTCGCAATGTGGGGCTTAGACATAGTGGGACCACTCCCAACAGACACCAGGCAACAGGAAGTTCTTTCTTGCGGCAACCGACTACTTCACAAAGTGGGTGGAAGCAGAAGCCTTGGCATCAATCAAGGAAAAAGATGTGAAGAAGTTTGTGTGGCAAAACATCATCACTCGCTTCGGCATACCAAAAGCATTGATCTCGGATAACGGCACTTAGTTCGACGGCAGAATTTTCAGAGGCTTTTGTGAGGAGTACAAGATAGAGTTCTACAATTCTACACCGGCATATCCCCAAGCAAATGGTCAGGCAGAAGCGTCAAATAAAGTCGTCTTGGATGGACTGAAGAAAAGATTAGAGAAAGCCAAAGGCAAGTGGGCAGAGGAACTCCCTCATGTCTTATGGGCTTACCGCACCACGCCTCGGCGATCAACAGGAGAAACTCCATTCTCCTTAGCTTATGGCATGAAAGCAGTCATCCTATTAGAAGTTGGCCTCCCCACAATTCGGAGTGAAAACTTTGATCCAGACTTAAACGCCGAAGCAATAGCATTCGAACTTGATCTCGCGGAAGAACGAAGAGACAGAGCATTGGTTCACATCGCCTCCTACCAACAAGAGTTGTCTAGAAAGTACAACAAAACGGTGCATCCAAGACAGTTCAAGATCGGCGATTGGGTACTTCGCAAAGTAATGGGAACACCCTGATTCCAGGAGATGGCAAGTTGGGGCCGAATTGGGAAGGACCTTACAAAGTGGTCGGTTTAGCAGGCAAAGGGGCATACCACTTGGAAGATAAGGATGGCAAAGCAATTCCTAGGCCATGGAACACTGCCAATCTTAAGCAGTTTTATTTTTAGCTTTTTTCTTTTAAGCAAGTGTAATTTTTTACTTTCTCAATAAAACAAGTCGATTCTTTTTCAATATATTTGTTTTCAGTAGAAAGTAACTTTAGTAAGTCAGTAGCACTGTAAACATAGTTGGCCGGAATAACCAACTATGACCCCTCCTAAGCTCAGGATAAGGATCCAGGCTGCAGGATGTTTGGTCGGAATAACCAAACACCTTATTCTCAGTTGGCTGGAAAAACCAACTTAGAGGTTGGCCGGATTAAACCAACACTCTGTACTCTTCAGCCGAAGTATGGGTATAGGCTGAAGAGAGGTTGGCTGGATTAAACCAACACTCTGTACTCTTCAGCCGAAATATGGGTATAGGCTGAAGAGTGGTTGGCTGGATTAAACCAACACCCTGTACTCTTCAGCCGAAGTATGGGTATAGGCTGAAGAGTGGTTGGCTGGATTAAACCAACACCCTGTACTCTTCAGCCGAAGTATGGGTATAGGCTGAAGAGTGGTTGGCTGGATTAAACCAACACTCTGTACTCTTCAGCCGAAGTAAGTGTATGGCTGAAGAGTGGTTGGCTGGATTAAACCAACACTCTGTACTCTTCAGCCGAAGTAAGTGTATGGCTGAAGAGTGGTTGGCTGGATTAAACCAACACTCTGTACTCTTCAGCCGAAGTACGTGTATGGCTGAAGAGTGGTTAGCTGGATTAAACCAACTCTTTGTACTCTTCAGCCGAAGTAAGTGTATCGGCAGAAGAGTGGTTGGCTGGATTAAACCAACTCTTTGTGCTCTTCAGCCGAAGTAAGTGTATCGGCTGAAGAGTGGTTGGCTGGATTAAACCAACTCTTTCTACTCTTCAGCCGAAGTAGATATATCGGCTGAAGAGTCGAAGTGAGTTATATCGGCTAATACTCTTGAGCCGAAGTGAGTTATATCGGCTAAAGAGTGGTTGGCTAGCAAGTTAGATAGTTAGACCGAGATCACAGTTAATGAAAAATTCATTGCAAGTATGAGCATACACACACAAAACCGGAATAAAAGTTCAAGAAATTTTCATTAAAGTGCAAACCAAGTACAATTTTGGAAGCCGCAGACCGGTTACAAAAGTTCAGAACAAAAGTAGAAAAATGAAAAATCAGCGGAGAAGATCATCAAGCTCGGCATCGAATTCCGCATCATCACTTGTTGGAAGCCCGGTGTCAGCTGGGAGAACGGTTTGATCTGGGAGCTCGGTCTCGGCTTGAACTTCGGTTTCTGTTGGCTGTGTGTTGTCAACCAGCAGCTCGTCAGTTAAGTCCTCAATGACCGGCTCCAACCGAACTGTCTGATTGTTTGATTGTTCGTTGACAGCCGGGGTAAGAGTTTGCTCATCTTCATCAGACTCATCATCATCTTCATCAGAGCCTTAGCCTTCGAGAAATTGCCTCTGCAGATCGGCAGCATACTGCGAGAGCGAGGCCGGAATAGCACAAGGTGGAGCATTATAAACCTCGGTCTCAGCCCCGCAGCCGAGCTTCTCCACAGCACTCCTCCAACCGCACTTGAAGAATAAGTCCTTGGCGGCGTTGCACTGGAGGGTGTATGCGTCTTCGGCATCTTTAAAGCCTTGTTTTTTGGCTTCCTTGACGTCCTCCTTCAACTGGTTTATTTCGGCGCCTTTCTGCTTTTCAATCCTTGCCAGCAAGCGCAGGTACTTGTCTTTCGCTTCGGCAGCTATCTTCTTCTTTTCGGCTTCAACCGAATTAGCTACTTCGGTCAGTCGATCATTTTCCGCCCGGAGTTCGGCCATCTGTTTTTTGGCCTCCTCCAGCTCGGCCCTCTTTGCTTCGGCCTCCGCCATGGCTTCCCTGGTACTCCGCCTAAGTTCCATGACCTTCCTGTGAGTAACATGATTTTTCTGGATGGCCTGCAAAGGAGAAGTGACGTTAGCCGGACTCAAAGACTAAAAAATTCACATAGAAAGAAGAAAGAAGTTTACCAGGATCATAGACTTTGTAGAAGACCGGATTGACTTCAGCTCGGTGTTAAGCTGTTTGTAGTGGTGCTCCATGTCCTTAGGGAGGCACACACTTTTGGCTAAGTTGAAAGCCATCAAGTGGTCCTTCTCCGCAACAACCGAGTCAGTCTCCTGGATATCTCGGTTGTTGAAGGACAGCTCTGGAACCCACTTGGAAGAGGTAGCACGGTCGGATTGCTCCGGTTGGATTCTGGGCTGGGGGCTGGGAGGCTGGATTGGTGGTAGAACGATCTCGTCCTCATCAACAAGTTGTTGCTCGGTTTGGCTAGTCCGGGCACGCTTGCGTTGGCGAGATGAGGATGGTTGTTGCGATGGAAGAGCTACCACGGTGTCAGTTGTTCGACCGGTTTGTGGTACCTCGGCTGGTGTTGTCTCGGTTAGAAGGGCCTTCAGCCTGTTCTTCTTCGCCATCTCTTGTTCGGCAGTAAGTGGCACAAGGTTGATCTGGGGCAGGGAAGGGTCCGGTTCTGGTTCGTCTTCGAGGAGGAAGTCGGTCACCCTTGCTTTTCGGCGACCGGAGTATCGGTAGGTCGGTTCGAAGTTTAGAAGCTTTGCCCAACTTCTCTCATTTACTCTTAGTGCGGCGCGCAAGAGACCGAGGTTGGGGTAGCCGTAGTTGGAAAGGAGATGGGCTCTATCTGCAAAGTGAAAACAAGTGCTAGTTCGATTCAAAGTAGAGCGCCGAAGTAAAAAAAAAAAAAAAATGAAAATGAAATGCAACCGAGGTATGTATACCGGGCTCTCCTTGTTTCCAGTTTATTCTCCAACCAGGAATCTGGGCTTCAAGGTCTTCAAAGTTCCCAGACACCCAGAAGAAGTCATCGTCGTTCAGGTCTTTGTCCGGTGTATCCTTAATTATTTTTTCTCAGCCACGGCGTACTCTCAAGTAATAACACCAGCCTTCGTTCTTGGATCCTATGGAGTATTGATGGAGTATTTCAGCTAAACCAAGGTTCAGACCGGTTTGGTGGTTCAGTGCGGCTATACCCATTATTATTCGGTATGTATTGGTGGACAGCTGGGTGGGGCATAGTCTGGTTTGTCTTAAGAATTCACAAATTAAGGGTTGGACTGGGAATCTAAGTCCGGTCTCTATTATCGATTGGAGGGTAAAGGGAACAAAACCTTCGTTGCCCCATGGGTCAACCTCTTGTTCGGCTAAAGTAAGGTTTACATCGGTTGGAATATGGTAATCCTTTCTGAATTCGGCTAAGCCGCCTGGGGTCTCTACCAAAAATCTGTACTTCCCCATTTATTAAATAACTTATAAATAAATTAGTTCGGCTGAGAATTGGTGCTCGGGAGCTCGGTTGAGCGCGGAAAGGAAGTACCTGGGCAACCTAAGTCTGCAAAGTGGAAAAACAAGGTGTTAAGCACAGATCATCGACCGTGCTATAAAAACAAAACAAGGAAATGAAGCCTTACTTCGGCTAAAAGGGGTACCACATGATCTACCTCGGTTTCTAAAAGGTGTGTTTTTATCTCGGTTCGCGAGATGTTTGGCTATTTCGGTTCTACCTATGGTTTTTGTTACTCCGGTTAAACGTTAAGGGGCAGCTTTCTGGGTTCGGTTCAAAAACTGAGAAAGCTGGCTTAGCCCCAAGGCTTAGCTCGGTTGGGCACCATGGCTAGTTCGGTGAGTTTTTATTCCGGCTAGAGTGAATCAGGTGGCGCCCTATTGAAACTACTTCTTCGCGCACAAGTTCTAGTTCGGTTTTAGTCTGCCTGAATCTGTGTTTAGCAAAAACAGTTTTCTAGTTCGGTTGCTTCGTGATTATGGATCAAAATCAAATATTCTACGGGGTATTGTATGTATTCATGTGTTCTTATGAAGTTCTTTCCAGAAACAAAGCTAAGCACGAAGAATGTTTTGCAAAAACACACAAAACACACTACCAACAGATTAAAACGAAAGCAGAAAATGAGGGGAAAACAAGAAGAAATTCATATGCTTACCTGGTAAAGAGGAAGAATTGGAGGAGGGAGCGGCAACAACAGTAAGAACACGAACTCAGAAGTTGGAAGGAATTGGGAAAGCAAAAACACAGAGAGAGAAGATGAACAGAGTAGGGTGTGCTTCAGAAATGAGGAGCTCTTTTGGTGAAAAGGGCCAAAAGGGCGGGAACTGTTCAAAATTGCGAGGTACGAAGAGCGGCGTTACAGCTGTGAATAGCCAATACCAGCGTGCCACGTGTCATTGGAAGGACAATCGTTTCAGTTGCTGTCACTGAAGAGACGTTTTGACCGGACGTTTACAGTACGGCCCAAGTTTAGCTCGGCTGGATAACCTAAATGGTTTTTAGCTCGGCTGGATAAGTTAACTGAGTCTTAGCTCGGCTGGAGAGGCTTAAAGTTTAGATCGGCTAGAGTGATTGGAACTGTAGCTCGGCTGGAACATGGGTAATCCCTATCATGCTTTGCAGATAGAATTAAGGGGCAATTGAGAGGGTAATTTATACTTAAAGTGGGCCGAGCTGGGTAAATGGGCTGACATGGGCCCCAGTGCAAAGAGAAGTAGGGTTACTCCGGTACCAGAGAGAGGTAGAATTACTCTGGTCCGAAGAAGAGACGTTGGAGTTAGACCGGTCATACGGCCGTGGTGGTTAGCCCGGTCACGTAAGGTCTTATTTTCTACTCCGGTTGAGTAAAGTAGCAAGAATGTTTCGGTCTTGAGTGATTACTTCGGTCGAAGCGTGTGGAAAACCGAGATAGGCCATGGTGCTGAATGTAGTTCGGCTTAACTCCCTTTTGGATAGCTCGGTCTTAGTATGGGAAAGCCGAGGTAGGGGAGAGTATAGCGAGAACCGAACTAGCAGTCACTCCGGTCATCTTGGAGCCCGACCATGGAAAACCATCTCACTTGGTTTAAGCAGTGAGGAGGGTGTTGAAGGATAAGCATTATCCTTCAAGAATGTGAGTCCTAACAGGACTCTACATGGAAGAGTTAGAGTCCTACTAGGATTGTGCCACACGAAACCTATATAAGCTCATCAATATCACCTAAGAAGAGGTAATGCAACTTTTGCTCCCTGACTACATTGAGCTTTTGCCTACTTGTCTTGCTTACTGACTTAGGCATCGGAGAGGTTTCCGGCATACACCCGCCGGCCAGCTCACGTTTGTATTTTCAGGTGGAAGACCAACGACGTACAGAGGAACGCAAGCTTGATCAACAGGATTATACGAAAAGGTGTATCTCTTTCCCGTACAGTCTCGATGCGAGTGGAACTACTTATCTTGTCCCGTAACAAAAATTAAATGTACTTTTGTTTGTATCTGGTGGACACGTGGGTGTCAAATCTTGTACTCATATCAGTATATTTGTATATTGACCTGTTTTGTCTCTTCGCATCTCAGGTACATATTGTTTGAGCGCAGCTGATCTTTCTTTGTATGATTAGCTGGGATTACAGTGGTGACAAGAAATAACTATGATTGTTAGACATGTCTCTCGGACTTATTTTGTTTTCTTGAGTTTAGGATTTATATTAGTTTTTTTTTTTTTTTTTTTTTTTTTTTTTTTTTTTTTTTATGACCTTCCGTTTGTTTTCAGAGGTAGAATAGAGGGAATTGATAGTGAGGAGATTGTTAGTGAGGGGATTAAATAAAATTGTATTTGTTTTTATAATAGTTGTTAGTGTAGGGATTGTTAAATTATTTTTATATAAAATAAATATAAAATAATAAAACAAATAAAAAAATACGAAAACATTAAACATTAATGTTTTTAAAAAAAATGCCCAACATGTAAAAAATTTAAAAAAATAAAAATAAAATAAAAAAATTTCAGAAAAAAATAAAATAAATAAAATAATGATTTTTACTTAACAAAAAATACAAAAAATTAAACATTAATATTCAAAAAAAAAATGTTCGACATGTAAAAAATAAAATAAAAAATAAATAAAAATAAAAAATTTCTAGTCCGCCAGACTATTTTTTTAATACCAAGTCCTGGAGGCCCATTCGAATCCCATCTGCAAGGCCTATCTTAAGTCATTCGGCTTAGCAGTTCCTTCCTCAATTCTGTAAACAAAGAGCACATTAAATGGGGTCCACAGCTATCCTAATCCCAATCTCCCTCTCATACCTCAAAACAAACGGGGCCTTAGTTTTTTGATAATTTGACATTGTGGGTTATTTTTTAATTTTACATTATTTAAGTTATTTTAACTATGAGAAATGCGCGAGAGCGCGAATATGTAGAGCGCGAATAGCCCGAAATATTATATTACCGGTAAGAGAATATGAAAAACCTCCAAAACGACGTCGTTTTGGGGGTTTCGGGCGATTCAGGGGACTGATTTTCGAGCTACCAATCACGGTCCTTTAACTATTTATTACTACTTTAATGTTAAAAGTATTGAATAGTTATGAATTTATGATAAATGGTTTAGTTAACGTTTTTTTTTTTTTTTTTTTTATTCCTTATAATTTTTTTGAGTATTAAAATTTATTTAAATCAAATTGAGACAACAACATTTAAATTTTTGTTTCATTCCATCTTTTTATGAGTCCAGTTTCATCATGTAGAATTGTAAAATAAGCCCAGTTATTCCAGCCCCAGCTACAGCTTCTCCTTCTTTTTCTTTTTCTTTTTTTTAAAATTAGCTGATTAAATAAACAAGTTAAACACATTTTAAAATTTATTAAATTTTCAAATTAAATTTAGACAAACTACTACTCAACTCAATTATATGCACAATAAACTTCAAATTACTTCAACTCAACTTAATTAAAACTCATAAACATAAAAACGTTCTGAAATAAAATTTCAACTCAAACATAAATAACTTACTACTATATTTATATCGACTCATTTACAACTCTAAATTAAATAAAGTACATAACTAAATAAATAAACTAACTGACCAGACGTGATAGTAATAATCAGATCATACAAAAAGTGGTATTGGATTTGTAGTAATAAAGTGGATCTCTTATTTTGACTCGACACAGTTTTTGCCCTTTTGTGAATGAGTAGATCTTTTCCCAAAGGATGATGATAAGCAGGCATGCAAAAAGCTGAGTGCTTTCTTAGAAGGCCAAGACACAGAATCTATTGTGAGCGAGGGAAGGAAAAAATAGAAATAAAAAAGGAAACAGACCAGAAAAGAAAAGAAAAAAAGGGGGTCAATTTCATAAAAGTTAAAGCTTTAGGGTAGGTTTGGTTTGTGTTTCTGAAAAAAATTTCAGAAATTTTCTCTACAAACAAATTTTATAAATTTTTTCTACCAAACAAATTTTCTCAAAAAAATTTCCCAAAACACACAAACCAAACAAATTTTTCAAATAAATCTCTCTCACACACACATCAAATCAATCACTTTTTCCAAAACTCTCTCTCAAAATAATTTTTCAAAACAAATTTCCCAAAAAACCAAACCAAACATGTTTTCGTACTTTTTTTTTTTCAAAACATGTTTCTGAAACACAAACCAAACAAACCCTTAATCTTTGTACCAAAAAAAAGAATAATTTGCTGTAATTTTGATCTTTGAGCACCAAAACAAATAACCCCCAATAAACAAGTTCAGAAACAGGGACAGGGAAGGAGATCATCTAACAGGATTCATAACAAGTTCCATACAAATCAATGAAAAAACAAAAGAATTAGTAAAATAGTGGCAACAAAACAGCTCCTTGCTTTTCAAAACCTTCCCAATTCTTCCAAAAGGCCAATCTTCATTCTCAAAAACCAACAAATCTGTGACTTTTTTTGTGTAAATTTGATCACTCTCCAGCTACTGCAATTGGGTCCCCATTCCATGAAAGATTAACCATTTCTCTACTTTAACTAGGAATACTCCTACTAGCATTCAATTCTCACGCGTGGGTTTCTATTTACATATAGTTTTGTTAAAAGAAGATTTCTCTGCCTTCTTTTGTTCCAGAAATTCAATTCCTTCCTCAAAAGAGAAACCCAATCCCAAAAGCAGAA
Organism: Camellia granthamiana; assembly: GCA_036172215.1. Lineage (NCBI taxonomy): Eukaryota > Viridiplantae > Streptophyta > Magnoliopsida > Ericales > Theaceae > Camellia > Camellia granthamiana. The sequence goes on along the minus strand of CM069915.1, from coordinate 34,920,139 downwards.
AAAACTTTTCCTTTCTTGTCTGACTCTCCTCCGAAAACCAAAAATCACCACCGAGACATTTCATTCCTGTCTTCCAAAACCCAAGCTCTGCTACGCCGCCTCATATACCTACTGAAAACCGAACCAGAGTGACTCTGACTTCTACTAATCGATGACCCTGATTCTGAAATACTCGAATGCGATGAAGAACCAGAAGAAGAGCCCCTAAATCTCCCAAAAAACGAGAACATATTACGGAAAGCCCTACACAACCCTCCACCACCACCACCACCGCCTTGTCTCGATCTGCTCCTCCTCGACCCCCACGCAACCCTCCTCGGCCCACCACCACCGCTGTTGTTGAATCCACCGTCCATTTCCGTGTACACTGCAGGGAGCTCTCTCTCGCCGCCCGATCTTCTTCCCCCTGAAAACCTACCCACCGCGAATCCACCGCCTGGGAGTCTCCATATGGTGAGCCCAATCGCCTCTTCATCGTTTGGGGCTCGAGACGGGTCTCCAATTTCGAGATCCGACGATGCTGTTGCGTCGGTGGGAAGTTCGTGGCGACAAACAGGGCACGAATTACGAAGAGACAACCAAGGGAGAATACAATCTGAATGGTATATGTGTTTACAAGGCATTTCGCGAGCTTCAGAGCCGAGATCGAAAGCTTCTTTACACACAGCGCAGTGCAATTCAGAGCTGATGTGTCCGTCGACGATTTCAATCGTCGGCATCGATTCGACAGCGGCTTTTGAGGCCGGAGTCTGATCGTATCGACCTATCCCGTTGATTTCGAACTGCGACAGCTGATCAAGCAATCGATCAAACCCTGATACCATCAAAAACTCCGACATGGCCGCCGGAAGAGGGCGGAGCCCTGACCCATCGCCGTCGTCGTAGTACAACTCGAAGCTCCTCTGCTCTCCGCCGCCACCGTCATCGCCGCCGCCGTCGGCCGGACCTCGCAGCACGATGACCGGATTGAACGGTGATCGGTCACCGTGGTTCCGCCGCTGCCGGCGGTTGCTGCCGAACATGTAGATCGCGGCGGCGTCCGGCTGAGGCGGCGGCGGAGGAGAAGCATGCACCGCCTCAATGAATCCGCTGTCGCAGTCTGGACAAACTACGGTGCCTTGACGCGAAACCCTAACGAAGCGAGTGCAGTTGTAACACCAATACGACGCCGTCGAGTCCATCTTCCGTCGATCTTATTAGATCTGAAATATATATCGAATAAATAGACAGAACTCGCCGAAGATTTTACAGACTGACGACGAAGATGAAGATGTGGATGTGTGAGAGAGAGAGAGAGAGAGAGAGAGATGTATTGATGAGTGTGAAAAAGAGAAGAATAAGGGTTTATAAACACGCGTGATGATGGAGATAACGGCAGAGGAGCGTTCACTTTGCTCTGTTATTAACGGCGTCGAACATCGAGTGAAGTTTCCATGGCGTGCAATCAACGCGTCGGTAGTCGAGCGAGCATTTTAACGGCGTTTCGTTGCGTGGCAATTGGAATGGAGTTTAATTAGATATACTGTAGTTTTCATCTTAATTTTAAAATGATATCAACTCAAAATTTATCATTTTAGTTTGGGTATGATTTATTTATTTATTTTTGGTAAGTTATTAACAGGCCTTAATAATTATATTTAATTCTATTGAAAATAAATATTAACAAAAATATTATTATAAATAATTTTTTGTGACAATTTTTTATATGTTATTAAAAATTAGTAATTAGTGAATTTTTTTGGTCATTTTTTTATAAATTCTCTTTCTAAGTGTTTTATTTCATCTAACTCATATTCTTTTTTAGGGGTTGTTTGGGATGACCTAAATAAGTGTACTTTTTGTCTCTTTACGAAAAGATGTGCAAAAAAGTAGAGAGATGATATGATGGAAAAAAGATAAAAAGATAAAAAGATGGATTATATTGGGGTTGCCAAACTTAGCCTTCCTCGTTTGGGGACTTACTTTTTTAGCCAATTAGCCAAAAAGTTACTAAATTAGCCAAAAAGCCAACCACTCATACCAAAAAGTCAAAGATTCTCTTTTCTCTCTACTTTTTGCACATCTTTTCGTAATTAGCCAAAAAGTCATCACAAACATACAAGTTTTTTTTACCTACCTTTTTAGCCAAATAGCCAAAAAGTTACTAAATTAGCCTGTTCCCAAACGAGGCCTAGTATTCTATTAAGTCCTGTTTAATATAATATGAACGAATCATTATTTCTAATTTTTTAGATATGTTTCGATTTTAAAACTACTACATAACAATAGTCCCTCATTTTATAAAGAAAATCTTTCCTTCATTCTAAAAAGAAAATCTTTTCTTTATTCCATGGTGAAAATGTCTCCCTTTCTCAAGGAGAAAATCTCTCCCGTATTCCATGGAGAAAATATCAAATTTTGAATTTTAAATCTTTTTATAATTTGAAAATTTTAAAAATAACACAACAAAAAATCTAAATGAAAATCAAAATACAATGTGCATGTTCACAGTAAACAATAAACATACAATTAACTTTTGAAAAAAGAAAGCACATACTAAAATATAATGTAAATGCTCACAATAAATAACAAATATATAACTAACTTTTGAAAATACAAAACACATACTAAAATATAATATGAATGTTCACAACAAACAACAAATATACAATTAACCTTCAAAAAAATAAAATTCATACTAAAATACAATGTGAATGTTCACAATTTTTAATTAACATACAGCTAGCCTTAAAAAAAATAATTCATACCAATGTAAACATTTACACTGCAACCTGAAAACATAAAACAAAATTGAAAAAAAGTAAAAATCGATTATTTCAATTGTTTAATGGTAACAAAAATGATTGTTCAACTAACAAGCATAGTAACAAAAATAACAAACACACAATTAACTTTTGAAAAAATAAAACTTATACTAAATATTCAATGTAAATGTTCACAATTTACAATTAATATACAACTAGTTTTAAAAAATAAAAATAAACTCATACTAATATGAAAAACATTCACACTACAACGTTAAAACATAAAATAAAATTGAAAAAAGTAAAAATCGACTATTTTGATTGTTCAATAATAACAAAAATGATTATTCAACCACCAAGTATCGTTAAAAAAAAAACAAAATACAACTAGCTTTCAAAAAAAGCTTTTTAAAAAAAACTCATACTAAAATATAATGTGAATGTTCATAATTTTAAATTAACATACAACTAACCTTAGAAAATTAAATTCATACCAATGTGAACATTCACATTGCAACAAGAAACAAAATTAAAAGAAAAAAATAATTATTTCAATTGTTTAATAGCAACAAAAAATGATTGTTCAAACAACAAGTATATTAACAAATAACAAATAACCAATATGATATAATTATGTTCATATCTATATTCAAACACTTATTTCTCAGATTTTCAAATAATGTGAAATGTGAACATTCATACTGATTGACAAAAAAATAGAAATAATGGAAGCAATAGAATTAGAAATTCAAAAAAACTCAATCATTCTAAAAATAAAAAATATCACTCACATCCTCACCTGCATCATTATCTTTATCATTATCAGTATAATTAATAATCTATGCAATTTCACTATTCCATCAATCCAAATTAAACCAAACCTATCTTTGAAGAATATGTTTGTAAGATAATTGACTGGATATAAACAAAGTTTCGATAATGGAGAAATATAGAGTTTCGAACACAGAGTAACAATGGACGAACAAAAAAGTTCGAATACAATGTGACAATTGATGAACACAAAGTTTCACCGCAACAATAGACAAACATAATATTATTTCACCACCATGTGTAAACTAGAATTTCTAAACCCTACCAAATAGAGAGTTTCAAACCCTAACACAATGAAACAATACCATAAATGTGAATTAAACTGATCAAAAAGAAAAATATGAATCATGGTAACTACCAAAACAGAAATAGTAACAAAAATGAAATGTGTATATATTTTTTCCATGTAATACATATCAACAATAAACATAAAAGTATAATAGTCCAACAAACAATATAAATCAAAAAAAAAATGATCTCAGGGAATAAAAGTATAAATACATAGGACTATTTTTATAAATTGTCTCTAAAAATTACAATTAATGACGTTTTTCTGTAACAAAATTTTTAAACTATTGCTAAAAATTAAAAATTAGTGACATTTTTTAATGATTTTTTCAAATTGTCACTAAAATTTATAATTGGTGACATTTTTTGTGACAAAATTTTTAAACTGTTACTAAAAATTAACAATTAATGATGGTTTTTAATAGTATTTGATGAAAAATATCATTAATTCTCACAGGACATATTGGATAATAAGTCTATCTATTAGGACCTATATGTAAGTTCTCTATTTATTTTTGATTTTTTATGTATTTAAAAAATTGTATAAAAAAATAGAGAGATAATATGACTTAAATAAACCAATAAATTAATAAACTTTTTATTTTTTGTGTTCCCAGAGCAATCATTTTATTGCAATTGCCCCTTCATTATTTTAATTTTACATTTTAATGCCTGTTATGGTTTCTTTGTCAATTGTTATTAACATTCAAAATTCTAGAGATTATAAGGGCAATAAAGACTACCGCGTAAATAAATAAATAAAAGTATATCAAAGTTATTAAAATTCTAATTTAAGTTGTACGTGTCAATTTTTTCAATCTAAAATGCTAATGGAAAAATGAATTGCATTAAAACATAAACAAAAATATGAAGTTTACATTGATAGAATGAAAATTATGATGATTATTGTCCCAAAAACAAATAAAGGAAATTTTATAATAAAACAATTAAAGGTTTCAGCTTTGGAACAAGGGATATTTATCAATAAATCTCATCTTATAAACAAGTACTTTAATTAGTCCAAAATTTTTCTATTGATCAGTTAAGTTCTATTAGTAGAGAGTTTCTTTCTATTTGGTCATATTTTTTATTTTAGTAGTATTTTGATAGACAATTATACCCCTTTATTAATATGAAATGTATGATATGATATTCTAATGTGGCAGGTATTAATATCACACTCCAACGATGTGATGCTCCAAAAAATTAAAAAAAAAATTTAGTGTATTTTTTCTAAATGTGACAACGTAACGGGTATAATGTGACACTCCAAAACTTTTACTCTAAAAAAAATAATTCCTCCTCAGTGTATTTTTTCAAATGTGACAATGGCAAATATGATGTGACACTTTAAAAAAATAAAAATTTCTTAGTATACTTTTCTCAAACGTGACAACATAAGCAGGTATGACATAACACTCTAAAAAAAATAAAAATTCCTTAGTGTACTATTCTCAAACATAACAACGTAGTAAGTATGATGTGATACTTCAAAAAAAATAATAATTCCTTAGTATATTTTTTTCAAATGTGTCAACGTGATAGGTATGATGTGACACTTTAAAAAAAATTAAAAACTCCTTAGTGTATTTTTCCCAAACGTGACATGTGATAGTTTAATGTGGCGAATATAATGTAACACTATAAAAAAATTAAAAATTCTTTAATGTACTTTTTTTCAAATATGACACTCTAACGTGGTGAGTATGATGTGACACTAAAATCTCTTTAGTGTAATTTTTCTAAATGTGACATTCCAGTGTGATGGGCAAATGAGTCATTACACATCAAAAATAACTAAATAGATTATAAGAAAAAATATTGGACTATATGAATTACAAGTCTAAAATATGAGACTTATTGATCAATCTCCCTCGTAACAAATTAAATTAAGAATTTTTAATTTTATCAATTTAAATTTTAATCTTTTAATTTATTTATAATCTAAATTATTTGTTTATTTTTCTAAAGTAAATTTGTTAGAAAAACTATATTTTAGTTATTAAAACCAATTAAAATAGACATTTTAAATATTTTTTCGAACATCTATATTGATTTAATAACTATGCACTGGTTTGGAAAGTTGGATTAGGGTTGGTTGAGACTAAAATAGTCACAAAAAGATAAAATAAGTTTTTTTGGCTCAGGTTAAAAAATATCACATCCAAATCATAATTATTTCATTTTTTTCTCGGGGAACTTACTGATAAGTCCCATGTACCAAGTTCAAAACTCAGCTAATCCCAAACAAAATACTTGCACCAATTAGTCCAATACATTTTTAATTGTTACCAAAAAATCTTTTTTTTTTTTTTTTAAATTTACAGACACTGTTCACATCTTACTACCGTAGGACTTCTGTCAAACGGTCGCCGAAGACTCGTCGGAATGTTCAACATCGCCGGGAAGTCGCCGGAGTATCACTGGGAAGTCGCCGGAGTTTCGCCGGAAGTTCATCGGAGTGTTAAGAACGTTAATGGAAGTCGCCGGAATGTTCAGAACGTTCACTGGACGTTAAGAACATCATTGGAGACTCACCGGAATGTCTAGAATATTGCCCGAAAAAAAATAAAAATAAATGGATAAATTATAGCAAAAAAAACATAGCAAAATGTGCTAAATATTGATAAACTAAAAGGAAAAAAAATGAAACGACAAAAAACAGCAACAATGGGGAAAACATATGTTATTTTTCAATTTTTGTAAGATTCAAGCAAATAATCTCTAAATAGTGATCAAACTGAAAAGTAAGTTTTGAAACTGTAAAATGTTACAGTTTCAAAACAAAATCTATTAAGTATTTATCCTTATTAATCAAACTGAAAAACATGTTATGAAATGTAAAATTTTACAGTTTTATACCATGATTCATTCCAGCACCAAAAAAATTTGAAACTGCAAAATTTTACAGTTTTCACCGCCTGTAACTAAAACTCAAAAATTACTTGTTCAGAATTCGAAAATTTTCTCCATTAAAACAGAAAAACAGAAGTGTATAGCAGAGAAAAAAAAAAAAAAGAGATCGAAGGAGAAAGGCGCATGTAGAGAGAGGATTGTACTCCGACAACTATTTTTTGTTTAGATCTAGCCAAATCTGATGTAGATCTACTCAGATCTGATGTAGATCTGAGTAGATCTACATCAAATCTAAGTAGATCCACTCATCTTCTTCGTCGGAAATATATCATCTTCTTCGTCGGAAATATATTATCTTCGTCGTCGGTGAGAGTGAAGTCACGAGTTGATTTCGATGGTTGGCAGTTATCAATGAACCCCGATCAATGGAGAAAGACATGATCACCGGTCGTCGTCCATGACAAAGACGATGAGAGAAAAATGCAGAAAAAAAAAACGAGAAAGGAAGTAAAGCAAAAAGCAGAGAGAGAGAGGAAAGGACTTTTGGGTGTACTAAAAAAGTTATGGGATTAAATGGTGTCCACATGTTCCACATGGGACATGTGGGTAATTTCCCCTTTTTTCTCTTACAAAAGTTAAAAAGTCAAAAAACTTATCTCAAATAAGACTTTTTAGAGCTAACCCACATCCTAAGCGAAGCCTAAAATTTTATTTTTCTATTAATTTTACTTAACAAAAATAAACAAATAATTTAAATTACAAATAAATTTAAAAATTAAAGTTTAAATTGATAAATAAAATATGAGGGCTTATGTTATTATAAAACTCAAACATTGGAGTTATTTATTTATTTATTTTTGTAATTTCTCTAAAATAAATTACAATGACTAACGTTCCGTTTATTTGGACAAAAAAAAATTGAAAAATATTTTCTGTATTTTCTGGTGTTTGATACAATAGACACGAAAGTCAACGAAAAATATTTTTCATAATACACAAAAACAAGTTTATATGAGCAGAAAATATTTTTCACTTTTAAATTGTAAAAAACATTTTCCGAACTTGAATCTTATCAATGTCACCACAATACCACAATCACTCTCACTTCACCATCACACCAGCATCACCATTACCACTGCCAATCTGCCACCATCGCTATCACTATCACCACTATCGCCGCTTCACCATCATACCACCATCTCCACCTTCATTTCACCATCACCATCACCAAATAAAAGGACAATTACGTAAAAAATATTTTTCCCCTAAATAAATAAATGGGGTGTGTAAATGAATTTTTGCTCTGAAGATTAACGGTATATTCTATTTGATGTAATAATGGTAGACGGCGTTAGTGGTGCTGTGAAAATAGATTGGTCAGTTATCGATTAACTGTGGGCCGGAACAAGAGCGGGTTGAGTGTAAGCCAAACGGGTCGGGTTGGCGGGCGTTGACCAGACGAGGAAAGTGCTAACATTACAGGTTCGACCGCCGATTTTGAAACTAAAATCAATTAATCGTCGATAAAATAGTCTAGCTTGACGGGAGATTCCCACCAAGAAACATGCGTTCCAGCCCAGCCCCAGGCATAGAATTTGGTTCTACTTTTTATTTTTATTTTATTATTTAAATCTAAATCTGGGTTTTACGTTTTAGTCTTGTAATTTTCAACAACTTGGCTCACTCATGATTATAATCGATCAAGACCACTCATTCGGACATACCATTTGATTAATTCAACGTGAAAGGTGTGAAATTATTCTCAACAAACCAAGTTATGGTCCAATTGACTATCCTTAATTGAGTTCAAATAAATATAGAAAGAAATAAAAATGTATAAAAACAAGGGATGTCTTAGCTTACTATGTTTATTTTTAATTGAAAATGCCTAATTCTCAAATTAGCCCGTTAGTACAAACTTCGGTATAATTTAATTCCATTCCTGTAGAACTATGGAATTCCTTATTTCACCCTCTTCAATTATTTTATTTTTTTCTTGAAAATGTTAGATGTACATATGTCAAAGACAAAATTATCCATAGAAAAGTGTATAGATGGTTTAAAATTAATTTAAAATGTGATCCCTACTATACTTGGAATGTATGTAAACTATACATGTGTTTTTATATAAACAGTTTTGTGGACTATCAAGTAGCATGGTTTTTCCTTTATCCAATAGTTAAAAATAAGAGAAAATTATTCTATAGTGGGAACTTAAAAAAATTATTACATGTGTATGAAAAATTTTATAATTTTAATTATTAATATTTATAAATTTTATTATTAATTTGTAATTTTTTGTTAAAATTATACACGGATATAAAAATTTTCTTAAAAATAATCTTTCTCCTTTATCCCTTTATTTTTTATTTTATTTTTTTGATAAATTCCTTTATCCCTTCATTTAATAATAATAGAGTATGCCAAAAAAATAAAATAATAGTAATGGGTTAATTTGTGAGTTGGGTCACTTTCTCCCAACCTCCTTGATGGAACTCATGGCTTGATTGCTTGATTTCTTAATCAATAACCTAGAAAAAAGAATGGGAGTCTTAAAAAAAGTGTTTTAGAGAGTTTTAATGGTGTATAGGTCTCATAATGTTGTGATATTTATGTCTTGTTTTTCTTTTTTTTTCATTGTCAAGTTATTAGAGTTCTGTTTAGAGTTTTCAAATTAGATGGATGAATCATTTCTGCCTTAAAAAAATACTTAAAAAATTGTCCAGAATTTAAATTGTATGGATTATATTCAATACAAGGCAGTATTTGATAACATGATTCAACAATTAAAATTAAATGTATTAAGTAATAATCAATTAAGTTTATTTGATAATCATAATTGATATCACTTAAAAATTTAGTGCCTCTTAAAATGTAAGTTAAAACTTAAAGAAAATTTTAAATTATATAAAATTACTTAATTCTCACTGAATTTATAAAATACTAAACATAAGTATCTGTATACACTATTATAAACTCAATACCACCACCACCACCACTGTCACTACTATCCACCACCATCATGCCACCGCTGCCACCACCACCACCATTATCGTTGCCGTCGCCGCCACCACCACCGCCATCATACCATCACCACCATTACAATTTAAAAATTGAAATATACAATTTGAAAATAATAAATTTCAAATTTAATCTTATATATATCAAACAACAACACTGATAGAGAGCCCTAAAAAACGCGGCTCAAATGGCTCAAATTGACCAAAACTGTGTCGTTTTGGGCACAAAATAACACAAAACGACGTCGTTTTGCTCAATTTGAGCCATTTGAGCCGCGTTTTTTAGGGCCCCAAACATTATTCATCAAACAATTTATTAGTAGTTTAGCACTTGAATTTTTATCAAATATCTTTTCAGCTTATAAAATTCAGCATTCAGTTTTTAAAACTTAATTTTTAATTTTAATTTTTTAATTTTCAACTTTATCAAACAGCATCTAATATATCAAGTTTCAATTTACACCACCCACTCACTTTCTAAATAAATTTCATGTTAAAAATTATAGAATTTTATCCCTTTTTTTTTTGGTTTCTCTTGCTAGGTTAAAATATAAACCCAAGATCATGAAGTATCCAATCCTTCATATTTTGTGAGGTGGGACGTTTGCTGAACACAGTCATCCAAATCCTTTTCTCCATTTAACAATTCGGGTCGATTATTATTTTTTTAATAATTATGGTCAATTCTTTTATTTTTTTAATTTTTTGGTAAGATCATGAAGGAGTCAAAAGTTTTTGTTGTTACATACTTCACAAAACATAAGAATAAAACATATTTTTTATTTTCCTTTTCGAAAAAGAAAAAATTGAAAACATGTTTCTTAATTTCAACAAACAAAAAATATAAAATTGGCAACATTAACAAAATCAACCTTAATGTTAATTTTCATCCCACTTAACATATATCTATTCTAAGGCGCAATTACTACAGTTTTAAAGCTTTGTTAGTACTTTTTTTCTTTAAGAATGTTCAAGTTGTTAGTTGTTAGTTGTTAATAACTACTAATAATTCTTAAATTCTAACAATCTTCCTAATTCGTCATCTCACCCAAAATAAATTGCATTTGCACCAACCGCTAATTTATTGAAAGTATATGCCTTTTTCCTTTCTTTATAGCCCAAAATATGTTGTAAGAATATGGAAAAAAATGCATACTCTAACAAACTATCTTTCAATCTTAAAAGAATTTTAAAATAAGAAGACGAGAAATTTATAATAGAAGAACAAAGATATTTGAAATAAAAGATTTTGTGCCTCATAATCAATATTTGATTTTTTAGCATAGTGCCTTCAAGGTTCTTCACAATTTCTTGGTGAGTCATTGCCAAAAATAAAAAATAAAAACAGAATGGGAAATTTGAAAAGCCTAAAAAATAGATGATATTGATTGGATTCTTAAACCTTCTCCATGCTACTGGTTTACACCTTTCTTTGAGTCTATTTTCCATTTGCTTTTTTATGAGTGAAAGTCCTTTTCGAAGAGAATAACTTAGCTTTTGAACCCATAAAGAAAGAGGCATTCTTAGAATGGGCACACACAGACACACACACACCCCCAAGATTGCAAAAGAGATCAAAAAGAAAATCCAATATCCCTTAGCTGTAAATAAAGTTGTTCACTATCATATTCTGTCAAACTGTGTTGAAAAGGGGAGAGAATTTATAAGTGCCTTTTCCTTTGAGCCAAACACCACAAATCACAACAAAGAATGTTTACATATAATTTGTTTTTCTGTTTTTGTTTTTTTGGAGGGGTTAATTTTCAGATGTTTAGATAATATCGAGTTAAAAAGAAAAATAATTTTGCATAAAGTCCAATGAAAAGAACAATTTTCCCGCACTACGTATACGGTGCCTGATATTATCTTCTTCTTCTTCTTTTTTTTTTTTGGGTTAATAAATATATGTTAGAGATAACTAGGGTTTGTAGAATAAACAAAGTTGCTCGAGTTAATCTTATGTTTAACACTTCAATTCATTAAAAATTAGTTTGAGATCGACTCATTTTATAAACAAGTCAAATTTAAACATATTTTAGATGTCGTTAAATTTTTAAGCCAAGTTTGAATAACCTAATTCACTACTCAATAGATGTGTTTGCACTATAAAAATCAAATTACTCTGGATTCGCTCGTTATGAGTTCAGTTAAAACTCATTTAGATTTATTCAAAAGTTAAATAAATTAAACCTAAATATATTTTGAAATGCATTAAATTTTCAAACCAAACTTAAAATAAGCATCACGCAATACTACACTCATAATAAAATAAAATCCATAGAAAATAAGAAATGATTATGCAATGTTTGTTTGGATAATAATAATAAATAAAAAAGTAGTTTACATGAAATGCATTGTTTAGGTGCAAACAGTGGTCAAAGACGGCCTCTTGGCAATATTTAAGGTCAAATATGAGATGCCCAAAAGTCCATAGGGTCCCAAACATTTTTTCTTGGTTGTCATGGGTCCAACTCCAACCCATTTTCCTTAGGCTGCTTTGCTCTGGTGTAAAATCATTGTTTATTTTGACCCTTAATTTGTGAAATAAACCCTAGAAATTCTTTTATAGTGACATGTGAGATTGCTTTGTAGAGTCGTGAGTCTCATTTATCCTTAAAAATTGATACAATATACTACATATAATTTGATTTCTTCTAACATTTCTCACTTTTGGAACTTGTTTGTTAAAATTCTTATACATTTTTGGAACTTGTTTTGGCAAGTGGGTTAAAAGCAATTTTTTTGGCATTTTTTAGTCACATCACCTTTCTATTTTATTTACATATTTTTTCAAAAAAAAGCCAAAAAAACAAAAAAAAATTATCTTCTAACCTACTTCCTAAAACAAGCATCCTGTGCTTTTTTTTAATTTATTTGCTAAATCTTGAAGTGTGTTTGATAAGGCATGTTAACTACCACTTAAACAAATCAGCTTCACTTAAAAAAGACATTAATTTGTTTAGTCATAGATATAGCACCACTGCAACTACAACAAAAATATATATATATATATAAAAACAATAAAAAATAAAAAAAAATTAAGGTGTTAGAGACTAAGGGCTGGTTTGGCATGTTATAAAAAAGATAAAAAGTCAAAAAGTTATTAAAAAAATAAAAATAAGTTATCACTATTCACAAATTAAAAATATATATAAAAAATTACTTTACACAAAAAAAGTACAATCCAACTTTACACAGGTGATGGTACTGAAATGATGGGAAAAATTACATACATACACTGTGATGGTATAAATTACAAATTAGATATATATATTCATTAAGTTGGAGGGTATTGTTGGGCCCATGGGAGCCCACCATGGGTTCCATTTCGATAATCTGAACGATTCAATACGTAGAACTCGTCGAGTACTTTATTCTTGTAAAAAATCACATTGATCGGATATGGATAGCTATGTAATCAAATTAGATTTTTGTCAGCCATTTACTTTCACCGTTCATTTTTTTCATACAAAACTGTTTTGATCACATAGTTATCGATATCCGATCAACGTGAGTTTTTACAAGAATATAGTACTCGACAAGTTCTACACATTGATCGGTTCAAATTATTGAAACGGGACCCGCGGTGGGCCCCCACAGGCCCAACAATACCCGTGACGTCTCATGCTATATATATATGTTCTGAAGTTATCACCATTTGCAGGGCAATCCGTACTGTCCTTCAATTAGCACTGTCACTGAGTCTAGGACATAGGGGTAATAATGTAATTTTGCTATTTTATACAATATATTAATACACATTTTTTCGTAAAAAGACAAAAAAATTATCCCAAACACACATCTTTTTTCTGTCTACTTTTCTCACCGAAAATTCAAAAAGTGCACTTATTTAGAACACTCCAAACAAGATATATAAATTTGAACATCCACCGACAAAATTCAACATTGGAAACAAACCCCAACAACATCTAATTTTTTTTTTTTCTTAGGGCTGGTTTGGCATGTTATAACAAAAACAAGAAGTCAAAAAGTTACTAAAAAAATAAATAAGTTATCACTATTCACAAATTAAAAATAGAAAATATTTGAGACCCCCACAAAAGATAACCCCCATGACCCCCACTAATGTATTGACCATTGATGTGTTTGAATTTTTTTTGGGAGTTGTGTCTGATAGTGACATGAATGGTTCAGATCATTTTGGGGTTTGTGGGGGTTTTATTTTGTAGGGGTCTCTATCATTGTTGATTAAAAATATAAAAAAAAAAATAATTTACACAAAAAAGTACAATCCAACTTTACACAGATGATGGTATTGTAGTGATGGGGAAAATTACATACATACACTGTGATGGTACAAATTACAAATTAGATATATATATTCATTAATAAGTTTGAGGGTACTGTTGGGCCCTGTGGGGGTCCACCACGGATTCCATTTTGATAATCCGAACCACTGAATCTGTAAAACTCATTGAGTATTATATGCCTGTAAAAAATCACATTGATCGGATATGAATAACTATGTGATCAAATCAGATTTTTGTCAGCCTTTTATTTTTCACTGTCCATTTTTTTCATACAAAACTTTTTTGATCACATAATTATTGATATCCGATCAACGTGATTTTTTACAGGCATATAGTACTTGACGAGTTCTACACATTGATCGGTTCGAATTATCGAAACGGGACCCGTGGTGGTCCCCCATGGGCCCAACAATACCCGTGAAGCCTCATGCTCTATATATATGTGACGCCCCAAATCTACACTAATGGTTGTAGTCAAGGGAAAGTCACTAATGAGTTTTATAGCCAATAACCAAATAAGATCTCAGATCGCCGGAGGAGTCAAATTAGTCTCCCTTTTAAGTCCAGCTTTCTTAGGTAGCGCACTTCCTTTTTGACAGATCTTAAGAAACATTGACGCAAGGTCTCATAAGCGACGTCAAGAGTTATATTGGCGTTAGAAAATAAGTACACAATAATAGAATACTTATGAATATCTTTAATTACAAAAGTTCGTTCCATTAACATTACATCCCAAAAGAAAATTTAAATTTTTATATGAACTTTGCAAAACATCAAAAGGAAATTTCTAACTTTTCTAAGATAGCCAAATGTCTTCGAAGGTTTTCGGCTCGTCATCTCCTACTGTAAGCTCCTCTTCGGCACCTGGCATGATACGCCGTGAGCTTTGAATGCCCAGTAAACGCACACACACGCCATCATTTTTTCCCAATCCAATACACAACAACATTAACAAAAAAACAGAGGAAAGAATCATAGCATTTAAGTTCATAGCACAGATTATATGGTTAATTATTAGTAGTTTAGAAATCCCCCAAAGAAATTTCGTCTTCCCAACTCTAAGAATTGGACGCGGATTATTCGGTATGCTCTCTCTTTTGCTGTTTTGTTGCAGACCTTACCTCGGATGCCTACCAATGGTTACATACAGCGGAGGGCCAACCGAGGGCCTCAAAAGAGACGGTAATGATGGGCCTAGCCCAAATTCCTCCTTACACCGAACTACCTAGGGTTCGAATACAACCGCTCCATTCAAGGGTTCCGAAACAACCAGTTGCGCAAAAATTGCTCATTTTAATCCACTACTAATATCAACTTAACATTATCATGATTTATGATGTATAACTAGTGTGGTCGCCAACCCTCTTTACCAACCCATTTAGTTTTCCCTTTTTCATATTAAGTTCATTACACATTAGTGGTTAGCACAAGTAAGAGCAAAATAAGGCCATTCAAGGTGAAACTCATGCATGCAAGTATGACATATATTACAACAAATATGTTATGATAGCACAAAAACACTAACTACAACAAGAACCACACTGTCAGATTTTCAACACTGCACTGGTTCAAAAATAAATATAGAAAAAAAATATTTTCTAAGGGTTTCAGAAATGTGGCTTACTAAGAATTTGTAGAGAATCAAGTCTAGTTTTAGAATCATTTTACGGAAGTAGGGTGGCCCTTTTTGATTTTTAGATATTTAAGAAATACACAAATTTGTCCAGATTTGACAACTGTTACAAAATTTGGTGTTTCTTTTAAAATACTCATTCATTTTCATTGAAATAAATTTTTTTTGAAAGATAACCTTCATAGGAAGATTTTGATATAAAAATTAATGTGAGATAATTTTTCTATAATTTTCTAGAATTTCTTAAACTTTCCTGTTTTAAACAGGTTCTTGCACCCAGTATTTAGAAAAATAAAAAGAGTCATAAAAACACATCCATGGTCTTAGCCAAAATTTTCACATACTCTATATAGGTCAATTAATACCCCTTTAAAACAGATTTTGAGTTGGTGAAGGTTTGCTATGGAAATAAAATCAAAAATCTTGAGAAAAGCTTGCTGGAAATTGCAAGGAAGAAGAGGAACATTTCATTTTCAAACCATACATCATCTAACAATGTAGTAACTCTTAGTATCATGTGAAATATATTTTTAGCATGTATTATGAAGGGGAAAAACATGATGATTCATTAAGAGAAGGGGTGTATGAGATTTACCTTGGTTTACTAGATCTTTTTCTTACTTGTTGCTTTCTTTTCTTCTTTTTTTCTCTCAAGCTAAGTTGCTCTCCCTTTTCTCCTCTCTCAGCTATGTGTTGTGTGTGTATGGAGTGAAATAAAATAGCTAGCAAGGCTTGTATTTATAAGCCAAGGAGGAGAGAGAAGGGTTGGTTGGGTTTGGTTTGGTTGGTTTTCAATAGATACTATTCAAGTTTGGTTGGTTTGTAATTGGATCCAATTAAGATTTGTGTTAATTGATCTTGATTAAGAAAAAGTAATCCTATTTACTAGTTAATTGGGAGACAAAAAAGATATAGCAATAAATACCCCTTATTCCTCCATGTTCGTCAAAGATTTGTTGCATATTTGTACAAGATTTGCTATGTATAAAAATACAATTCTAGGTCCTTTTCACCACCCACAACTGGCTACCCTATTTACCCATGTGAAAATTTGATTGATTTGTTTTTTTTTTTTTTGTTAATAAAATATAGAGGATATTTTGTATAAATTAATAAAATATTGGTTGTACCTTTATTGAATAAAATATTAAGGTTTTAGGGCCAAAATGCAATAATTAAGAAAGAAAAGGGTACAATCTGAAATTTTGAAATAAAACATATGTTTAAGTCATATAATTAATAAAATAATGATAGGAAAAATAATTCGGGCCACGTGGTGTCGATTTGCAGCAAAAGGCGAGATACCAGGCTAAATTTGCGATTACCGAAAACTAGGGTTTTTGTCATGACCCGAACCCGCCCCTATGGATTAAGGTCATAACCGGCCAGTAATCAAGGGATTACATATGGCCTCAAACCTGATCAAACATATTTTTAATAGAATAAGGAGCCAAAACGGAAGCTGACTTAAAATTCTGTCCAATGAGCTATGCTTACATGGTAAAGCAAAACACTCCATTAACAACCCATAATAACTCACACATGTAGACAGAAATAACATCTTATATATCCAGGAACTTTCAAACATGTAGACTGTCAAACATAAAGCTTATATACATGATGATCCACATATTCATTAGGGTAACAAAAAAGTGAACAAAAGAACAAAACAAAACAAGATCTCATGCATGAAACGTTCGGGTTGACTCCACGACTTAACTTTCTGTCATATCTTTCACTGAGACTGGGTTTGGACATCTCTTTGCTCACCTACACACATGTAAATGAGAGTGAGCGATAGCCCAGTGAATAATATCAAAATAAGGGAGTTACATGAATGAGACTTGTAACAAACATATTAACCAGTCATAAGCCCAATTATGTTTTTATCTAATACATCGAACAGCCTCGGGCCCAAGCACATCAAATGGCCTCGGGCCTAATTTGTTCGTGTCAAACGGTCTTCGGCCCAATCATTTATGTCAAACGGCCTTTGGCCCAATTATAATATTCAAACGGCCTTTGACCTAATCATTCATATCAAACAGCATTTGGCCCAATCATAATATTCAAACGGCTTTTGGCCCAATCATTCATGTCAAACAGCCTTTGGCCCATCATCATAATCAAACGGCCTTAGGCCCAATTCATTTCCATATTCGTATCCATATGTGCCTCGTGCCCTTGATCATGATCATATTTGTATTTATATTCAATTAGTCTTATGCAAAAGACTGTTATTGGAAATATTCATCTATAATTCAACTTACAAATCCATAAGACTCATACAGAAGTAACGTTTGTACAATAACGTACTTGAACATATCTTTACTAAAATATTACTCACAGTGATCTGCGAAATGATTTCCCCTTGTGTTTGACCCTACACATTACATAAACATAATGGGTCACAAGCGATTTAATCCGTTCTTAATTTATACATCCCTCTTAAGTTTCTTTCTTATCCTTTTAACTCATTTATAATGTTCAATGCATGCCTAAGAGTGTTTAGAAATGAAAGAGAATGGAAAACAAATCACAAACTCACTTTTTAAAATTTTAGAAACAGGTCTCTCCGCTCAAGCGGACCCCTTTTGGTCTACAAAAGTACTGGTTACCCCATTTTTGTGTTCGAGCGTGACCTTGGACGCTCGAACTGAGAGTCAAAACATGTGACTGGGCGCTCGAGCGTAACTCCTCACGCTCGAGCGGACATCAATGTCTGCAAAACTTCTAGGAGCTAACATTTTACGCTCAAGCGACGCATACCCCGCTTGAGCGGACTTGACGAATTTTGGAATTTCTAGCAAACTATTTGAGCTTCAAATTTGCATTCAAGTTGATGTAACTTGCATATTATGACCCATAATTCACTTGTACATCTTCTAACATGATACAAATACTAAATTTACGACATTATGAAGCTCAATTCCCATGAATCAATTACATGCATATACAATTCATACCAAACTCATCTTCAATACTTCAAACTCATGTAACTAAAGCTTGTACCTTCATGAATTGTGCTTGCACGTAGAATATAATTTCCATTCTCAACTTAAATGAAGCAAAAGATGATCAAAAGCATGAATCTTAATCAAAATTCAACATGGATCATATGTTTCATGCTCAAATACACAAATTCATGGCAATCTTTTACATGCATGTTTATAATGACTTCAAAATCATCAAATTCAACTCAATTCATGTTCTTGATCATAATTTATCTTTGAGTTCACATAATTATAACTCAAACTCATGAATTCATGTCTAATTACTCACCTAGAAGTTCAAATCTTCCAATTCCTAGCTAGTTCTTGAGCCTAGCCTCCAAATCTTGAATTCTCTTACAAAAATTTAAAAAGATGATCTCTCTCTCTCTCTCTCTCTCTCTCTCTCTCTCTCTAAAATGTGAAATCTCAGCCAAGTTGAGTTCAAGAGAAAGAATTGAGTGTATATAGGCCTATTTATAGGCTTGGCTAATCAAATTGATAAAGGCTAAGTAATTATGCTTTAATTTAATCATTCTGAATCTAATTATTTTGCTCCGAATTAATTTCTAATTAAATTTCACTATAGGCTCTAAAAATTACGCTAATCACAATGGCGTAGACAATTTCAGTTTCTGCAGCCGATAAGGCCTTTAATTTTCAATTTACAACAGTAAGTTGAACAGATTTTCTCACGGTGAACAAATATAAGGTCAAAATCACATTTAATCATGCAATTAACACTCAAATTCAAATTAATCACATAATCACAACATAATCACGATTAATTAACTTAACACAAGACAGGGTTATCACAGTTTTTCTCTTATAATTTTTCATTATAGGGTTTCTAAATTATTAATTCAGGGTTTTAAAATGTTTTTTAAGTTCTCAGAGTCAATTAGGGTTTGTTGATTATCTCGCACAGTCGTTCCTGATTTCTAGGGTTTAATTTGCAAGAAATGAAGAAACAAGGTTTCTTATTGAAATTCTTCAACTATAAATGTTTGGGGATATTACAAAAAATTAGGGCCTCACAATATATATGTTCTGAAGTTATCACAATTTGCAGGGCAATTCCTACTGTCCTTCAATTAGCACTGTCATTGAGTCTAGGACATAAGGGTAATAATGTAATTTTGTTATTTTATACAATATTTTAATACACATTTTTTTGTAAAAAGAAAAAAAGTTATCCCAAACACATCTTTTTTCTGTCTACTTCTCTCACCAAAAAGTCAAAAAGTGCACTTATTTGGAACACTCCAAATAACCCCTTAATATGTATTATTTACACTAATTTATGTACAAACACCTAAATTATATACAAATAAACAAAAAATCACATAAAACTATAAAATAATACAAACTAATAGACTAATAAAATGCATGTTAGTGGGTCAAATGTGTAACATTTAGGCTCCAATCAAGATCGAACCACGTTAAATATTGTGTTTCTTTGTGAATCATACATTGATTTACACTATTCTTCCACTTTCAACAGTGGTATCAGAGATACTACCAACAATGGTATTATTCGGATAACCTTACCAATATTCATTAATTAAGTCCATTTACAAATAACATTTTATCATTGGATGAAATGATGAATAATTAAATATACATATTCTCTCTCGTTATACAACAATGACATTTACATACAAATAAAAGAAATGCCTTGAGACTTACAATAAAAGAGAGGACACTACTCTTTACAAAAACAATAGCTCTCAGCAAAACAACAAATGAAGCAGAACAATCCATCACTACATTACGCTTATGAAATGGTAAAAACCATTGTTTGATCTTCAAATTTGAAAAGCATTCCATGTACACATGTACAGGCAGGGGGTGAGCAACCACTAGCTCACCAAACAATCTCATATTAAAACATTAGAAAATATGCGGTTACCAAAATGCTCATACATATATGTGAAATCATATTATGTCAAAACTATATGATTTTATTACATAATATCTTAAATCCAATTTATTTAATTAACCACAACAAGTTAAATAAATAAACATGTTTCAATAGCAACAAGACATTCTTTTCAATTCATTTAATTATCTCATTATCAATTGAATCAAATAATTAAACAATTCATCAAATCCATTTTATATGGTCTTATGAGATAAATGCATATGCCATGTCATGCTCAAAATATTTTTCTCATCGTTTGAAAATCTTACGCACAATGCCATTTTGAAAATACATTAATCCAACAATTTCAATAAAATTTCAAGATGGTAAATACGACTCAGGAAATCCCTAGGCTGGCGTCTGTAAGTAGATTATACAAGTACTACCAATTTGTCATTTTTACCAGCATTAACTAGAAGGCTCGACACTTGTAATCTGTCATTTTTATCAATATTAATTAAAAAGTTCGACACCTGTAATCTGTTATTTTTACCAGTGTTAACTAGAATGTTCGACACCTATCACCTACACCACCTTTCAAGACTTATCACCGTATTTATCCCAAAATCATTTCATGAAAACTTGTTTCCCAACATTCCTTTCTCAATGCCAAATTTTCAAATCAAATTTCAAAACTCATCATTATCAAATGAATTGATATGTCAATACAATGATTAATAATACAATGCAATATTTCTTCCACTTTCAATACTTCCACACAATATTCTCATTGTGATCAAAATTCTCATTTCTCAAGACGAATATAAATACTTTTATTCCAATTCATCCATGGGACAAAAAAATTCCCATACTTAGAATAATCTCAACCAGTTAGTCACTTCAAGGCTATATCAACATTTTTAACAACAATTTCCAAAACTTCAACAATTCTCATATTTCATGAAAACCATCATTTATATGTAAGCAAATAAACAATTTTTCAAACATCACTTATTTTGGCACACAAAATAAATATAACAACATCTTCAAAGATTGTCAACATCTTTCTGAAAAACTCCCAATTTTTAGGTTTTCTCACCAAAACCACTCATCTTCATTTATTGAAAGAAAGTCACCAAAAACATCTCTCTTCAATCCTCATAATTCAAAACTCTTAATTTATATTTTAAAAGGAACAAGAAAGGAAACTCACTTTAAAAAAAATCTCTCATCTTCTTGAATCAACAATCAATTTTCAAAACAAATCAAAGGATGATTTTGAAAATCATCTAGATCTTGCAAAAACATATATATAACTATATTTCAACATAACCATTTTTCATGCCAAACTATTTAAAGAGGTAATATTTTTACCAAATTCTCTATCAATAACAATTTCACAACTTTTTCTAAAATTACTTAACCAACATGATATTTACATCAAAAATTATGAAATATGCCCAATGGTAACATTTTCAAGGTTACGAGTCTGAAAGTTCGCATTTCACATTTTTATTTTTATAAAAATGAACACAACTTAATCATTAACATATCATCTTTTCAAAAATATCATGAATATAACACTTTTAGAGTTTTAAATCCCAAAGTAACTCTATAATTTCTACTTAAGCATTTACTCCATATTCCTCAACATTATTTTATTTTTCTCAAAAATAAATTCCAAATCAAAGATTAAAAAAAATAATTCAACTTTATATTTCTCAAAATAAATCATCTAATCATAATATGATGTAAATACAATCATACAACCTTTAAATTTTATTTTTAGATTTTTTTTTCAAATTAAATACGCAAAATGATTTTTTCCAAAATCAATATCAAAATGCCAACATTCTTAACATTTCAACATAATTTTTCTTCCAAAAATTACCAAATAAAAATCTAAAAAATATATATACATATATATATTCAATACCTCTTAAAATGACATATTTTCTCAAAATAACCCTAATATAACTTTAATGTAAAAATATGAAGAAAGTCCCTACCTCAAATAATGAAGAAGAGCAAATCTGGAAGGCAAATCTTGCCTAATCGTGAATCCGGAACTACCATTGCGAAGATCATGACGAGCTCTCCAACTTTCATTTACAACACTTTTACAAAATCTCACTCTAAGGGCTCCCATTTGAAGCTCAAAGATTGAGCAACAATGGAGAGCAAAAAAAAAAGAAGAGAGAGAGAGAGAGAGAGACATGCTGAGAGAGAGAGAGTGTGTGTGTGCTAGGCTCTCTGCTCAGCCAAAAAAAATGAAAGAAAGAAAAGGAAATGAGGGGAAGGAAAGAGGGGGGAGTAATCCCACGTGGGTTTGCTTTCCCAATCATGGGTTTTTCAAAATATTAATTTTTATAATAATATTTTCAAATTTTATAATATAAATTATAAAATGATATAATTTTTCTCACCACAAAATATAATATTTTTATACACCACAAAATATAATATTTTGTTCATTATGAAATATACACCCATTTCATTTACTATAAAATATATAATTTTTCACCATATGGTACACACCATAAAATCAACTATTAAATATTTATTATAATTATAATCATATATAATAAATAATAACAACTCCCAAGATGGTTATTACCAATCACATAATTAAAAAGGACCAAACAGTTAAACATGAGTCATTAAACAAATTCAAATTAAATTAAATCTAAATCATGGATCTTGATTAAATTCCCACCCATAAGCCAACCATGGCCCAATTATATACCAAAATAGACCCAACAAATTTATCTCAAGTCATGGTCTAAACATTCAAAATTAAATAACAAAATTCTGGTATGAATTAAACTGAACACCAATCAGTCTGTGAATTTTCATAAAATAAATACTCATCAATAAATTTTGAAATTTTTACCCAACGTGCTAGACTCGTATGTGAACAACATATAAAAATTTCATAATTTTCTAAGATCGGGAACTATTTTGAAAAAATACAAAATCGAACTATTTTCGCAGAGAATTTACACAACAGTCAAATCCGAAAATTTGCTCAATTAAATTACGCACTGACTATTTTTTTTTAAAAAAATAGTCGTCATCACAATTGTCACGACCCGCTCCCCGTACCCAAGGGTTAAGCATCGTGATGGCCAGTAACTGAAGTTACCTCCGGCCAATTCATAAACAAACAAATAAATGCGAGTGGAAGTAATATTTAAGTGAGGGTACCAAAATAATTATCAGAGTTTCTATTTTTATTACAAAATTTATTGACCCAAAAAGGTCGATATTTACATATATAAAAATAACATAAAAGTGCTGCGTGTGTCTATTCTGCAACCCCGCATCTAAGACTTTCCAAAAGCTATTTCTGAAGTGCGTTGTTTCCTGAAAATTTGTAAACAACTATAAGCACATGGCAGAGTGAGAAATATTATACCAAGAGTATAAGGGACATGAAATAATCATGAATAGTTAGTAGGCCAAAACATTTACATAACTCAGTTTGGTGAATAAATCATTTAAGTGGCAAAAACTGAAATACAGAAATTATATAAATAATTAACCATAACCACGGTACAGAACAGAACAGAGGTCACAGAAGTGACAATCAGAACAAAAGTACGGACTCAAGAGGCTGCTCGCACGGACTATAGAAGTGTCTCCCACAATAGTATAGTACTTATCTCCGCACAACACATTGCTCCGCACAGAACAAATGTCATTGGATCCATGATAGACAGAGAACCACAAAGTGGTCAAACAGAGACCAATGGTTATTTAAGTCCCCCAAGGCGTGGGACTCCCGTGGTGGTACTTACAAAACATAATTGTTTATAAAGTTATAATCAAATATTCTTAAAATATAAAACAAACATATCCATGGGTTTCCTTTTAACAAATAGGGTTCAGAAATTAAACCACGTAACTGAAATATTTATCTAATTTATAATAGTTTATAAAATATAACTTGTATAAAATAAATATGGTAAGTCAAAACATACGTAAAATACATTATGGTGACTGATGTAGGCCGAAAGGTACCACATTGAGGCCACTTAAGTTACATTTTTAGTCTTTTAATTTTATTTATTTGGTGAAGATGATGTGTTTCGTGCACTTGTACAGATTTAACAGAAAATATGAAAATTTAATCAAAAAGGGCGCGAAAGCAGATTCTCCAAACGAGAAGTGAAGAATCCGAGCCAGCCAGACCACCGCACGTGCGGCCAACCTTAACCGCACGTGCGGCCCACCTAGGGACGCGTGCACAAAAATTTTGGTCTGTTTTGCTGCGAATAAAAGACAGAAAAATAGCCAAACCTAGGGTTCGAAAAAATTAATTCAGAATAGAGGGAGGCTAGGGTTCCAAAGAGGTGATATTCTACAAAAGCTCGAAGGACACTTCCATGGGGGTTTCTTCCTCATCTTCTTCCTCTTTCCACTCCTCCATGAGTGGCTAGTCGTCTTTTCTAGGGTTTTGATGAAACCCTAGCCATGTAATGGAATTTTTCATGAGCTTTAATTGTAAATTGGTTTGAATGAATGTATGGATGGTTTAGAAGTTTTTAATAATTGTTTCGTTCATCTTTTCAAGCATTTTACTCTCTGTGATTGTTTAATGCTTTCCATACATTAGTATTCTTTGTGTTTGTATTCAAAGTACGGGACAAGTCATGCTATGAGAGACGGGTCGTTTTGCTAACATAGTTTAGAGCAAACGACTCGTACTACTCGAGATGATTCGTGCTGGTACGTTGAATGCGACAACTCTATTGATTAATATTTCAAACTTGTAGTTGTGAAATATTGAGTAGTTCAAACCGGATTGCGATTGATGGCTGATGTTAAGTCTCATTCATGTGGTTAGTGGTGAATTCTCTACCCTAAGATTTTTCCCGAAAATTAATATCTCCAACCCTAATTTTAATTGTCAATTTAATTCTTCAATTTTATTTAATTGTTGTTTAGTTATAAAATCAATCTTATCTTTTTAATCAAAATTAATTTAGGAATTTTGCGATTGAATTAATTTAATTTCACATTTGTCCATGTGGATCGATACCTGGACTTGCTATTATTCTAAAAGAATTTGGTATAGTTTAGTGATTTATTTTTAGTGTGTTCAACGACCCATCAAATTTTGAAAAAAAACAACTGGAATATAACATTGTCCTCAATGTAAGCAAGTACACATTAGATAGTAAAATAAGCGAGAGGATCTTACCAGACAACGCGGGCGCACATCCAGCGAGGCAAGGACACCCAAACACACACCTTGAATTAATTTTTTTTTTTGGGTACAATATAAAAGAAAAATAAATAAAATAAAATAAAACAAAACAAAATGAATAAGGAAAGAAAATAAAGGAAATATACAAAAATCACTGATGTGGATTTGGCGGTGGTGGGAAATGCTGCTCAAATAAGGCATGCATCAGTGTCCGAGTCTCGAACGCCTCATCATGAATCCTGGTGCCATGCTGATCGAACTACCGATCAAACTGATCAAACAGCTGATCAAACTGATCAAATCGCTACCCACTCGAATCCCGGTATGCATAAAAGTCAGTGTGCAGAGAGGCAACTAACTGTTGATACCCATCAAATGCCGCCTGTGAATAATCCCGGTAAGCCTAGTAGTCGGTCCGGAGATCAACCATAGATTGCTGAAGGGCAGCTTGATTATCCAAAAGAGCCTGATATTGCGCCCTCGTCATACGGAATGGCGGTGGTGCTGGCGCTGGTGTGGCGGCGGGCTCGACTGGGGCATCATTAGGATTTGCCGGGGCCTCGGGAAGAACTAGTGAAGGCGGCAAGCGAGCAGTGGTTTGACGCCAGTGGGTTTTACCATAAAATGTGGGGGGCGAAAGCTGAACCTCATTGGCCTGAAGTGGGTATGTCTCTTGGGCTTTTATGAGCGCTGTAATGAGGTTGGCAAAAGGGAGAACCCATGTAGAATTGCCTCGGCTATTGCGAATTTTGACTTTATCAAGGATTCGATGCATCTGATTATAGATCAAGGTAGGGATGTCAATCCAAAACTCGAAGTCAAATCGATGTAAGGCACGGAGGAAGTCCCCTTGCCGCTCTTCATTGTGGCCAATAGGAATGACATTCTTTTTTAGTACTACATCGAGGAAGAGAAGGCGGCGTGGTAAATTAGCCCGCCGGATGCTCGTACGGTTGTCATCCTCCTGACGCCCCTTATAAAACTCAGTCACTAGTGCCGGGATGGTGAGTTCCCGAGTGAATACCGAGAACTGTTCTGCATTGATAGGGTCCATGAAACAATGGAGGACCTCGGCAATTGAAGCTGGAGTGACCACTAACTCTACTCTGTCAACAAGGGAGCAAAGAGCTCCTGGGGCCTCGTCACTGATGTACATATGTTGATAGAAGAGTCGCACAATGCGCGGGTATGCCGGTTTAGTGACAGTGTAGATGCCCTGGAGGCCCCGGTCTTCAAGTTGTTGAATACTCCACGCAGTGGTTTGATAGCGACAAAAGAAGTCCACGTCAAAAGGATGTATCACATGCAACTGGTTTGGTGGCCCAAGCATCGGTTGGCATATCCCTGAATGCAATGTTGGCATTGCGAGGCCGTTTGGGTGCTCGGCGGGATGATGAAGCCATATCTGCACAAAATAGTTCACCCTACACAACCAAAAATGTGGAACCATTATATTAACACTCATCAAATATAGCGTGTATGCATAAATCATTCAAAACCGCATCATCCTCACACCACCGAATTGATTGGTATTTATTTATTTACAAACTCACAGTGGAACTACAAATATGAAATAAATAAGAAAATAAAATTAAATTAAATTAAACAATCTAAGTTAGTAGAAGAGAAGAAAATAAAATAAACTGAAGTAAAAATTCAGAAAATTAAATAAAATAAAATAAAAACTAAACTACTTAACAGTTAAAATAAAAATAAAAATAAAATCACTAACTAAACAAGCAAAATAAAAATAATCCACTAAGTAATTGAACTAACCAGAATCATTAACGAAACAATTTAAACTAAACAAATATAGCAAATAAAAAAAAACTAAATTATGATTATTATTAGTACCATTATTGCTGAGTTTTTTTTTTTTTTTTTTCGCTTGGACCGCACATGCGCTAGAGAGGGCCGCACGTGCGCCTCTCATCTTCTTCCTACGCAAATTTTTGTTTTTTTTTTTTTGTTTTTAAGATGAACAAACTAAATAAACAAGGCTAAATTAGTATACTACATGACTAAAATAAAAGAAAGAATAATTACTCACCTTAAGAGTAATACCTTACTGTTGAATGTAACAATTTCTACCTACTCCACCTACAATTTCTACCTACTACTCCACCTACAATTTCTACCTACTCCACCTAAAAATACTCCACCTACTCCACTTTAGTTTAGTACTCCACTATTATAGTGCTCCATTATGGCTTATTGCTTCATTGTTTATTGCTCCATTGTATCCCCCATTTCTCTCTATAAAAGAGAGCTCTTGTAAACAAATTTATATGAATCAATCAATAATATCAATACATTAATTTTCTACATGGTATCAGAGCTAGGTTAAAAAACCTAGTAATTTCGCTTCACCGGCGGGCGGCAGCCTCGCCTTGGCCGCCCGCCGGACCTCCGAGTAGGATAAGAAAACTAAGCACACTGAAAGCTCTGTGTGTGTCTGTGTTCATCTTTCTTTGGTTGCAGACATGGTTTCAAACTCTCCACCAGCTCCAAAGGAAGTTCCAATGGAGGAGGATCAATAGATGGAAAAGGGGCCACCTCGAGAAGCAAAATGGTGGTATTCAACTTTTCACACAGTCACAGCCATGGTTGGTGCTGGTGTTCTCAGCTTGCCTTATGCCATGGCCTATTTGGGATGGGGTCCTGGGACAATGTTGCTGGCTTTTTCATGGTGCATCACCCTGAACACTATGTGGCAGATGATACAGCTCCATGAATGTGTCCCCGGGGTTCGCTTCGATCACTACTATGACCTCGGTCGACATGTCTTTGGTCCAAAACTTGGGCCATGGATAGTGCTGCCACAGCAGCTAATTGTGCAGGTTGGTTGTGACATAGTGTACATGGTCACTGGAGGCAAGTGTCTCAAGAAGTTCATTGAGATAGTCTGCACAAATTGCAGCAGCTAATTGTGCAGGTTGGTTGTGACATAGTGTACATGGTCACTGGAGGCAAGTGTCTCAAGAAGTTCATTGAGATAGTCTGCACAAATTGCACTAGGATCAAGCAGTCCTACTGGATTTGCATATTTGGATCTACACATTTCTTCCTCTCTCAGCTCCCCAATTTCAATTCTGTTTCTGGGGTTTCTTTGGCTGCAGCAATCATGTCTCTAAGCCTCCTCCCGGCGATGCAGAGCGTCCACACGGCTCTGGTGAACCTCAATCTGGAGAAACAGGTTAGTGTGACTACCTCACACTCCCTGGCTGTTCTTGAAACCTCCTATCCACCCTTTGCAGGAGCATTCCGTCCAGATCTCAAGGGATGTATTACTTAGATATTGGACTCCCATCTCTCTCTCTCTCTCTCTCTCTCTCTCTCTCTCTCTCTCTCTCCATGGATCCAACATCTTGTCCACTGCCCCATGTTGAGCTCAAAATCATTATTATGCTTCCCACTCTCCACCTTTCGTTTTGATTTCTCAATATATTTTCTTTCACATTATTTTTTAATCTTTTTCAAATCAAATTCATACCATTTAGATTTGCACACCAACTTTATTTTATTCATGCCAGGGATCAAACTCGATCACCATTTTACATCAAAAAAAAAAAAAAAAATCTCCAACCTACAACCACCACATCAACCAGCCTTACTTTTTCGCCTCTTCAGCTGTTCTCTTTTTCTTGCCTTTGTCTTGGGCGTCCCTTGCCGATGCTGCCTCCGTGTTTCCCACGCCGCCGAGCACGTTCACTTCCCGTTGCTCCTCAACTGTCACATATGGCGGACCTCCAAATCTGAGCATCACGGTGGCCTTCCGCTTCAGTTCCTTATTTTCTGCCTTCAACACACATATCTCTGCTCGGGCATCCGTATACATGCTCTGGAGCAGAGCCAGTTGGGCTTTTACCTGCTGCACCTCATTTGTTCTACTCTGAAGCCGGTGCGACAGGTTGTTGACCGCCGTCATTGTCTCAACACATAACTTCAGAGTATAATGATTGGCCTCAATATTAGATTGAGCAGCCATTATCTGCTCAACTGACAACATTGGAAAGTTCAACGGCGAAAAACCAGGGGCGCTTGGTCCAGGGGCACTTGGTTGAGGTTCAAGGGCCATATTCTGGGTTGTGGCCTCGTTGAGGTCGGGAAAGAGAGTGAGACCACGGGACGAAGAGGCTATGTTCTGGGTAGCTGAACGGGAAGAAGAGGCCATATTCAGGGTTGGTTGTAGAGTGTCAGAGAACGAAGAAAACGAAGAGGTTTCAGCTGGTTTGTTATGCATCAGCCTCAGCCTTCGCTTCGGTTTATATCAACAAAGACGAAGAGGCCGACACGACACTCTGTTGGTCACGTGCATCGCCGCATGTCCGGCGGCCTTTTGATGGCTCGCCGCTCGAAGAATGCTGTCGGGCACATCTTTTGATGGCACGCCTTTTGATGGCACGCTTTTTGATGGCACGTCTTTTGATGGCACGCCTTTTGATAAGATTGGGCACGCCTTTTGAGGGTCCGACAAGACTCGGTAAACTGTCCCGACATTGATTCCGGTTAGCTTCTATATGGGTCCGACAAGACTCCGTAAACTGTCCCGACATTGATTCCGGTTAGCTCCTATATGGGTCCGACAAGACTCGGTAAACTGTCCCGACTTTGATTCCGGTTAGCTTCTATATGGGTCCGACAAGACTCTGTAAACTGTCCCGACTTTGATTCCGGTTAGCTCCTATATGGGTCCGACAAGACTCTGTAAACTGTTCCGACATTGCTTTCAGTTCTCTGCTACAACGATTCGACACAGCCATATAGTGTCTTCTACAACGGTCCAACATGACCCCGTAAACTGTCTCCTACATGGGTCCCGCAAGACTCCGTAAACTGTATTCTACATCGGTCCGACATGACCCCATAAACTGTATTCTACAACGGTCCGACATGACCCCATAAACTGTCTTCTACATCGGTCTGCCATAACCATACGGTCTTCCACAACAGTCTGACACGACCATACAGTGTCTCCTATCCACTTTTATTTTATTTGTCAGATTATTTTTTCCTGTTTTGTTACTCTCTCCAAACTCAAGTTGGTTAGTTCCTAACCCCCTTGAGTTTGAGGGGGGCTGTTGAATGTAACAATTTCTACCTACTCCACCTACAATTTCTGCCTACTACTCCACCTACAATTTCTACTTACTCCACCTACAAATACTCCACCTACTCCACTTTAGTTTAGTACTCCACTATTATAGTGCTCCATTATGGCTTATTGCTTCATTGTTTATTGCTCCATTGTATCCCTCATTTCTCTCTATAAAAGAGAGCTCTTGTAAACAAATTTATATGAATCAATCAATAATATCAATACATTAATTTTCTACACTTACTCTTTCTTTCCACTATCAAAGATCCTCTCAACTTCCACTATTTTTCCTTCCTTCATTTCTCTCTTCTTTCTTTCCTTTCTTTTCTCTCTTTCTTCTTTCTTTCCTTTTCTTTCCCAAGTGAAACGTCTTCCTATTTATAGGGAGATAAGGCGCATACGTGACCCCAAATCTCCCAACAGATTCAATAATAAATTATAAAGATTTATTCTTATCTTTAATAGATATTTAAGATAATTGCACTTTAGCCCAGTTTTTAATATAATTACATAAATAAATTAATTCCTAATTAAATTACACTCCCTCATATACCAATAGAAAATTATTTATTTATTTTACTGCCACACCCATTATTATTATTATTATTATTATTATTATTATTACTTTGACCCTAAATTTTTTTTTTACTAATTATATTATTTTACAAAATTACATATACTAATACAAAATAAATCGTATATTTTCCTAACTGTGATTAAATAATATTAATATAAATTTTACAGAATAATTAAAAATTTGGGTCATTACAACAATAATTTTCACCAGCAATAGTATTAGAATATATTACCAACAATGGTATCAGAGCATACCACCAACAGTGGTATAAAACTTTATAAAAAAAATTATCATAATTTTCACCAACAATGATATCAGAACATACCACCAACAGTGATATAAGAGTTTATAAAAAAAAAAATTGTCATAATTTTCACCAATAATGGTATCAAAACATACCACCAACAGTGGTATAAGAGTTTATAAAAAAAATTGTCATAATTTTCACCAACAATGGTGTCAGAACATACCACCAACACTGGTATCAGAATTTATAAAGAAAATTGTCATAACATCCCACCAACAGTAGTATCAAAGTATACCACATAATTTTGAGATACCACATGGCAAGCCACATATTTTTAAAAATATCACACGGCTAGCCATGTAATAACTCATAATTAAAATAAAAAAAAAGTTTGTAACAACCCAGATTTTTAATTATTCTGTAGAATTTATACTAATATTATTTAGTCACAGTTGAAAAAATATATAATATATTATATATTATTGTGTGTAATTTTGTAAAATAATATAATTATTAAGAATTTAGGGGTCAAAGTATAAATAAATAATAATAATAATGGGTGTGGTAATAAAATAAATAATTAATTTTCTGTTAGTATAAGATATAGTGTAATTTAATTAAGAATTAATTAATTTATATAATTATATTAAAATACTGGGTCAAAGTGTAATTATCTTAAATATCTATAAAAGATAAGAATGAATCGTTGTAATTATTATCGAATCTGCCACGTATGTTCTCTCCCACCTATAAAAGGGAGGACGCGTTCACTGGAAAGAGAATGAAAGAAAGAAAAGAGAGGAAGAAGGAAAAAATGGTGGAAGCTAAAAGGGTCTTTGATAGTGGAAAGAAAGAGTAAGATATTAAAGTTAAGGTGAGTTCTATTATACCTTGAGTTACCAAAATGTATTTTACTTATATTTTGACTTACCATATTTATATTTTGACTTACCATATTTATTTTATATAAGTTATGTTTTATTAATATATTAATAAAAGTTATGTTTTATAAAGATTTCAGTTACGTGGATTATTATCTGAACCCTAATTGTGAAAAGAAAACTCATGGATATTTTTATAAGTTATTATAAATTATATTAATATTTCAGTTACGTGGTTTAATTTCTGGACCCTATTTTTGAAAAGGAAACCCATGTATATGTTTGTCTATATTTTAAAGAATATTTAGCTATGACCTTATCAACAATTATGTTTTGTAAGTACCACCACGGGAGTCTCACGCCTTGGGGGACTTAAATAACCATTGGCCTCTGTTTGATCACTTTGTAATCCTCTGTTTATCATGGATCCATTGACCTCTGTTCTGTGCGGAGCAAAGTGTTGTACGGAGCTAAGTACTACACTATTGTGCAGGGGCGGCTCCACGCTATAAGCAGGGTATTCAACTGAATACCCTGAAATTTGAAATTTTTTTTTTTTTTTTTTTTTTTTGAATTTAGTTTAGTTTTGAATACCCAATCCAAAATTTGAATACCCAATTTTAATTTTTTTTTTAATTTTTAAATTTAGTTTAGTTTTGAATACCCAATCCAAAATTTGAATACCCAATCCAAGATGGTTGAATACCCCTCTCACCCACTTGGCCCATTTGTCTAAACAAATAATGATATAAAAACTATATTTTTATACTATACACCTTCCCACACCATATAATTTCTTTTATGATATAAAAACTAAAATGTAACCTAAACCTAACCCAGCCTCACTCATTCACTTCACGCCTCTTTCAGCTCTCCCAGAAGAACAAAGAGAAGAACTCAAAGAATATTCATTCATTGCCTTGCCTTCTGTGTTCTTTTCAATGCAAGAGCTTCTACATCATCAATAATAAATCAGGAGGTCTCATCTCATCTTCTACAAGGTTCAAACCCTAAATCTCTCTCTTTATATTTTTATTTTTTCTCTATCTAATTCATGTGATGATTCAGTTTCTGTTTTCTCTCTGTTTCTATATTAACAAACAAAGTAGCAAGTTTAATTTTGTTAAATTT
Source organism: Camellia granthamiana (assembly GCA_036172215.1). Taxonomy (NCBI): domain Eukaryota; kingdom Viridiplantae; phylum Streptophyta; class Magnoliopsida; order Ericales; family Theaceae; genus Camellia; species Camellia granthamiana. The sequence continues at coordinate 34,886,496 of CM069915.1, read as the reverse complement.
TTTTTTGGGAATTTTAATGGGAGGCATGAATTGGGGAAAATATAATGTTACAGGATTACAGATCTGCAGAAATGATGGATACGAATGATAATTTCGATCATCGAACTTCTTGAAGCCGATAATTTCGATCTCCATTGCTTCTAATCTCTTACTGGTACCGTCTCATCTCATCTCATCTCATTTTCTTTTATATATTGTTCTATGAACAAATTCTAGTCTTTAATTTTTTTCGTCAAAATTAAATTTAAATAAAAAAAAAACATAAAAATCATCCATTCATAAAATGTTTATGAAATCAAGGGAGACCTGGGAGAGACTTTATTTATCTATTTATTTTATCAAATTGAGATTTCATCAAATTGTAATTTGATGAAAATTTAAAAAGGTGAAGCATTGTATATAAAAAGATGAAAATTTAACAATAGCCACTGTCTGTCCTTTGTATATTTTGTGGGTTTTGCATGTTAATATAATATTTGGGGATTATACTTTGCATGTTAAAATTTAACAATAGCCACTGTCCTGTCCTTTGTATATTAAGTTTCTTCACTTTATTTGTTTTAAAAATTAAATAGGAGCTGAAATTTTAAGTAGGTCTGTTTTATTTAAGTAGCTCTATTTTTTGTTTTGTGTGGATATTTTTAGGTGCATCCTACTCTTTTGTTTAGTTCTCGAATTATGGACAAATTTCTGAAAAGAAAATCAACTATTGTACACGATTCATCTCAATCCCAAGAAACTTGTGGTGATAGTCACATTCAAGATTCTTCGAAGCGAATTCGTGTTGACTTGAACAACCTTCCTTCTGATCCAGGATTACGATCAAAAATTTTGTCATATCATCCTAATGATAGGGACGAAATAAGAAGAACATATTTACAAAAAGGACCGTGTCAACCTCTTATCCACAATTTCCCTCAAAGAGATATTAGTGGAGTTAAGCGTCGATTTAATTCTGCTTGGTTTAAAGAATACAAGAATTGGTTGGAATATAGTATTGAAAAAGATGCAGCATTTTGTTTATGTTGTTACTTGTTTAGGCCCGATTCAGGAAAGGGATGTGATACTTTTGTGACAGAGGGATTTAAAATTTGGAATATGAAAAACAAGTTACAAATTCATGTTGGAGGTGTTAATAGTGCTCACAACCAAGCTGTGAAAAAGTGTGAAGATCTTATGAAGCAAAAGCAACACATTCAAAGTGTTTTTCTTAAGCAGTCAAATCAAGAAAAATTGAATATCGGACTCGCTTAAATGCAACTGTTGATTGCATACGATTCCTTTTGCGTCGAGGGTTGGCTTTTCGTGGTCATGATGAATCTGATGATTCAAGTGATAAAGGAAATTTCCTTGAACTTCTACAATTTTTGGCGGATCATAATGAATCTATCAATAAAGTTGTATTGGGGAATACTCCGAAAAATAATAAGCTAACTCACCATGATATTCAGAAAGACATTGTGAATGCTGTTGCATGTGAGACTATCAATGCTATCATAAAGGATTTGGACAATGAGTTTTTTTCAATTTTAGTTGATGAGTCTCGTGACATATCAGTTAAAGAACAAATGGCAGTTGTTCTACGTTATGTGGACAAAAAGGGCATTGTTATAGAGCGGTTTCTTGGTATTGTACATGTATCAAATACAACCGCTTTATCACTTAAAGCAGCAATTGAATCCTTATTTTGTCGACATGGATTGAGTATATCAAAACTACGAGGGCAAGGCTATGATGGAGCCAGCAATATGCAAGGTGAATTCAATGGTCTTAAAGCTTTAATTTTGAGGGAGAATAAATCTGCATTTTATGTTCATTGCTTTGCCCATCAACTTCAACTGACTCTTGTAGCTGTTGCTAAAAAGCACATTGACATTGCTGAACTTTTTTGCTCTATTGCTAACATAGTGAATGTTGTTGGTGGCTCTTGCAAGAGACGAGATGCTCTTAGAGATGCGCAATTTGCTAAAATAACAGAAGCACTAGACAATGGTGAACTTAGAAGTGGGCGAGGTTTGAATCAAGAGACTAGTCTTAAACGTGCTGGTGATACACGTTGGGGATCACATTTTGGGACAATTATCAACTTGATTTTGATGTTCTCTTCTTCGATTGATGTACTTGAGATTATTGAAGAGGATGGCTTACAACCCGAGCAAAGAGTTGAAGCTCGTTCTATCATGAAGTTAATGCTATCTTTTGAATTTGCCTTCACTTTACATTTGATGAAAAATATTTTAGGGATTACAAATGAGTTGTCGTTAGCATTGCAAAAGAAAAATCAAGATATTGTCAATGCTATGACACTTGTTAAAGTATCTAAGCAACGATTGCAGATGATGAGAGATGATGAATGGGAATCTTTATTGACTGAAGTGTCTTCATTTTGTAACAAACATGAGATTTCTATTCCAAATATGGATGAAATATTTGTAGTTAGTGGGCGGCCACGACGCAAAGCTCTACAAATTGCAAATTTACATCATTATCAAGTTGAGCTATTCTACACAGTCTTAGATATGCAACTTCAAGAGCTTAACAATCGCTTTTCAGAAGCAAATACTGAGTTACTTCTTTGTATGGCTTGCTTGAATCCTAGTAAATCATTCTTTGCTTTTGATAAGCATAAGTTGATTCGTCTTGCAGAGTTCTATCCATATGATTTTTCTGCAGCAGATTTAATGGTCCTTGACATCCAACTTCAAAACTACATTGTTGATATGCGCTTAAGTGAAGACTTTTTAGAACTTAAAGGAGTTGGTGATCTTGCTATAAAGTTGGTGGAGACAGATAAACATGTGATATATCCATTAGTCTATTTGCTTGTGAAATTAGCATTGACTCTACCTGTCGCGACAGCAACAGTGGAAAGAAGTTTTTCAGCAATGAAGTATATAAAGAGTAATTTGCGTAACCGAATGGGAGATCAGTGGATGAATGATTGTTTGGTTACATACATTGAAAGAGATGTATTTGATAGCATTGATAATGAGGAGATTATGCAACGTTTTCAAAATATGAAATCTCGTCGAGGGCAATTGTAATATTTTATCTAATTGTAAGTTCTTTTTTTGTCAAAACTTTAATATTAATATATTAGAGTTCTCTTTTATATTTGTTTTTTTAATACAGTTGTTAGATTTTAAGTTACTTAATGAATACCCTGATTAAAATTCCTAGAGCCGCCACTGCTATTGTGGGAGCCACCTCTAAAATTCGTACGAGCCGCCTCTTGAATCCGTACATCTGTTCTAGGCGGAGCAAAGTACTGTGCGGAGCTAAGTGCTACACTATTATGGGAGCCACCTCAAGAATCCGTACGAGCCACCTCTTGAATCCGTACATCTGTTCTAACTGTCACTTCTGTGACCTCTGTTCTGTTCTGTACCGTGGTTATGGTTATTTATTTACATAATTTCTGTATTTCAGTTCTACTACTTAAATGATTTACTTACCAAACTGAGTTATGTAAATATTTTGGCCTAATTAACTATCCATGGTTATTTCGTGTCCCTTATACTCTTAGTATAATATTTCTCACTCTGTCATGTGCTTATAGTTATTCATCAATTTTCAAGAAACATGCAATTCAAAAATAGCTTTTGGAAAGTCTTAGATGCGGGACTGCGGAATAGACACACACAACACTTTTATAATATTTTTCTATGTACATATCGGCCTTTTTGGTCAATATAATTTTGTAATAAAAATAGAAGCTCTAATGATTATTTTGATACCTTCATTTAAATATTATTTCCGCTCGCGTTTATTAATTTGTTTATGAATTGGCCGTAGGTAACTTCAGTTACTGGCCATCACGATACTTAACCCTTGGGTACGGGGAGCGGGTCGTGACAAAGTTAGTGCATAAATTAATTGAACAATATTTGGATTGGACTTGTGTAAAATTATGTGTAAAAATAGTCTGATTTTGTATTTTATATTTTTTTTATATAGTTCCCTATCTTAGAAAATTATAAAAAATTTATATGTTATTGCCATATGAGTTTAACATGTTGGATAAAAATTTTAAAATTTAATTATGAGTATTTACTTTATGAAAATTCGCAAATTGATTGATATTCAATTCAGTTTATAGCAAAATTTGATAATGAGTTTGGGCGGGGTTGTTTGGGATATCCTAAATAAGTGCACTTTTTAACTTTTTGGACTAAAAAGTAGAGAAAAAAAGATGGTTGTTTTGGATAACTTTTTGACTTTTTACGAAAAAAATGTTTATTAAAATATTGTATAAAATAGTAAAATTACCATTTTACCCCTACTATATCTAAATGCCTACTAGGGGTGTAAAAATGGCCTGAGACTCGTGGGCGGCCCGAAGCCCAAGATGGGCCCAACTTGTTTCGGCCCGGTTAAGCCCAGGCCTGAGCCTAGCCCAGTACCTTGGGCCTGGGACTGGGCCTTCCATTTGGGGCCCGGCCAGGCCCAAAAAATTTCGGGGCCTGTGGGCAGCCCAGTCCAGTTCAACCGTTAAACCCTCTCTCTACCAATGATCAAATTTTAAAAAATAAAAATAAAAAACAACTTACAATAGTTAAATAATTAAAAAATATAAAAAGAAAATAAATAAAAAGATTAATCTTATAAAAATAAAATAATTAAATAAATAAAAAGATCGATCTTATAAAAATAAAATAATTAAATAAATAAAAAGATTGATCTTATAAAAATAAAAAAATAAAAAAAATAAATAAATAAAAAGATTGATCTTATAAAAATAAAAATTAATATAATTAAATAAATAACATTAATAATTGGGAAAATTATTTATAAGTCCTATTAGGGAGACTTATGCTACATATGGTCCTACTAAAAAACTTATGTTCTCATAAGTTCTGTGGGAAGTTTGTTGACACATTTACTCTCAATATTAGTTGTTAATATCATAAATAATAGTAAAATCATATATAGGAAATTGAATGTTACCATAGATCATATCTATATAAACGTCACGTAACGTAACGTGACACCTACATTAACGTAACGTGACACCTACATAAACGTAACGTGACACCTAAATTGCATGTTACCATAGATCATATATACATAAACGTAACATAACGTGACACCTATGATCTATGGCAACATTCAATTTCCTAGGAAATTAAATGTTGACATAGATCATATTTATATGAAACGTAACGTGACACCAACATAAACCAGTAACATTTTCACATTCAATTTTAAAAAATAAAAATTCATTAAGTTTGCGAAACGTAACGTGACACGTTACGTTACGTTTATATAGGTGTCACGTTACGTTATGTTTATGTATGTGTCACGTCACGTTACGTTTATGTAGGATCTTGTGGAATACATTCCTATCTGAATAGAACTTGAGACTCTATAAGAAATTACACAGGACTTAACCTATCGTAAGTGTCTGAAAAAGGACTTATAAATAAGTCTCCCTTAATAATTTAAAAACAAAACAAAAATTAATAATAATTTATTAAATTAAAATCAAATTAATAATTGTTTGATGGAAAATGATGATGTATCACGCCAGTGCGCCACCACGCCTTGCCACACTGTGGCTGGCAATGGCAGTGCACAGTCTGTGTGTGGCTGGCCTTCATATTTTTTTTAAAAAAATTTCTTACTTCATTGTTTGATGGAAAAGTGTAACTAACATGAAAGAAAAAAAAAATTATATATATATATTTACTAAGTTGGAAGGTAATATTGGGCCCGTGGGGGCTCACCACGAGTCTCATTTTGATAATCTGAATCGTGCAATGTGTAGAACTCTTCTATTACTATATGCTTGGAAAAAATCACGTTAATCGGATATCGCTAACTACATGATCAAATCAGTTTGGTATAAAAATGTATGGTGTTATAGTTAATGGTTGACAAAAAAAACTAATTCGATCAGATAGTTATAGATATCCGATCAATGTGATTTTTTATAAACATATAATACTCGACGAGTTGTACACATTGACGGTTTCGATTAGCAAAACGGGACCCATGATGGCTCCCACTGGCCAAAGAGCACCGTCTAAATGGTTGCCCGAAAACGAGGCAACCATTTCCTAAAACTTTGCTGTCGGTGCCATGCCACTGTATAGCCCCCTACCTACTATTATAGTACTAGCCTAGCCTCAATTTTGAGCTGTTGCATTGCAAATTTGCATCTCCTACAACTCAAGCGGATATATATAAAACGGTCATAATTCAAACGATTAGAATTCAAATTACTATAAATGTATTTCAGTTTTCAAAATAAATTTCACAACAAATCATTCTCTCTCTCTCTCAAACTCTCTCAATCTCTTTCTCAACTCTCAATTAATTTTGAAGTGTCATTCCTAAGTGGTTATTGCAATTGTGCAACAAGAAACTTTTAGCAAAAGAAGAAAATTTCTATATCGCATTCGCCAGTCGGTAACATTAATTAGTTTACTTAAATTTATTAACTACTCATTTTTTTCATTAATTATTTATGCACATATATTAATTATTATTTTTTACTGATTGAATTTACACGTTATTTAAATTAATTGTTAATTCTTATATATTGTTTTACTTGCATTACTATGGATCATAATATACCTAATGTTTATGTCGATGTTGATACATATACTACACCACATGAATCTGTTGATTCTCCTTCTAATATCCCTCTTCCAACAGTTGGATCATCATCTAGGAGCAGAAATAGTAGTGTCTGGGAACATTTTGAAAAAATATCTATAAATAATCCTGATGGCACAATTACATTTATAGCAAAATGTAAATATTATGCACGTTTACTTAGTGCTGCATCTGCAGGGGGTACTAGTCATTTAAAAAGGCATTCTGACAAATATTTACAAAGTAAACAATCTAATATTCGAAGTCAAATGCAATTAGGGACTTCATCAACTGGTAATTTGCAAACATTTTCATATGATCCTATACGTGCACAAAATTCTGTAGTTGATTATATTATTAAAAAAGAACAACCTTTTAGTACTAGTGAATATCCTGATTTTACCGAAATGATTCACGAAAGTTTTACACCGCAATATCAAAGTTTTTCAAGAAATACTATTAGAAACTGGATTTTAAAGAAATTTGAGGGTATTAAAAGTGAATTATTTGATATCTTTAAAAATTTGAATGGAAGAGTTTGTTTAACATCTAATCTGTGGTCAAATAATGGTTTTGAATATCAATTTAACACTGCACATTTTATTGATAATGATTGGAAATTAAATAAAAGAATTATTTCATTTAAATTAGTTGAACTTTCATACACTGGTCATTCGCTTGGTGTACAATTAAGAAATGTATTATATGAGTGGGCTTTACAAAATAAAATATTTAAGATGAGTTTAGATAATGCATCATATTATAATCAAACTGTAGCTCATTTAAAATCAACTTTACAATTATTTGTTGATGGTGATTTATTTCATGTTCGTTGTTGTGCCCATATTTTAAATTTGATTGTTAAAGATGCTATGCATGTATACGAAACTTCTGTACTTGTAATAAAAAATGCAGTTGTTACTATTATGTCTTCTGGTAATCGAATTTCAGAATATAGAAAATTTTGTCAACGAGAAAATATGTCATTTAAAAAATTAATTTTAGATGTAGATAGTAGGTAGAATTCAACATATAATATGTTAAAAATAGCTTGTAAACAAAGAAGAGCAATAGATTTATTTTTTGCAACAACATCAATAGGAGGAGTACTGACACCCACTGAACTTAATTGACGCTAAGTAGCCTTGTATAAAGATTTTTTAAAAGTTTTCAATACTTCAACAAAATTATTTTCTTATATATATACTCATACTTCACCATTTATTTTATATATGGTAACAGAAATAACTAAAGTTTTCATAAAATGTATGGGTAATGAACTTTATGTAACCATTAGTGCTTCAATGAAAGAAAAATTTGATAAATATTTTCATCATTTGCCTCATTTATTAAGTTTAGCTATAATAATTGATTCTAGGTGTAAAGAAGTTGGTTTACAAATATTTTTAGAGCGTATTTTTGCTGATCAAATACAGTTTACCCCTATTATGTAAATATGCAACATATTATTTCAAGAATACAGGGCAGCTGCATTTGTATCTGTAAATACACATACGCACACTACACTAGCAATCCAATCTCGAGGCAGGAGATTAAGTATTTTCACAGCAATAAAAAGTAGAAGAATATCTCAACATACAAGTGTAAGTAATTCTGAACTACAACGTTATTTGAAAAGCCCGTCAGTGAATGATTCCGATAATTTTGACATTTTGGAATAGTGGAAACAAAATGAATCTATGTGGCCTGTGCTTTCACAGATGACCCGTGATATACTAACCGTTCCTATTTCTACAGTTGCTTCGGAAACAGTTTTTAGTGCAGGTGGACGGGTGTTGAGTGACAACAGAAGCAGATTTTCACCCGAAATGGTTGAGGCACTGATAATATCTAGAGATCATATGTACGCGCTTACAAGAAGACAAAAATTTAGTGAAAATGAGCAAATTCAATATGATTTGGATGACATATCATTGGGAAATGCGACTGAAATGTCTGTCTCCTCCGATAATTGATCAACAATTTATTTTTTACTATTTCATTTCATTTCGTTTTTTTCTTGGTTTTTGTTTTGTTTTGTTTTTTTTTTTTGTTTTTTTTTTTTTTGTATTAGATTATTAAGGTGGAGTATAATGCAAATGATTGGTAGATTAGTAGGTGTTAACCTAGTTGGAATGTACTTGACCTATAGGGATGTACTTGACCTTTTAGTCCAGGTGGACGGGTGCTAAGTGACTACAGAAGTAGGCTTTCACCCGAAATGGTTGAGACACTGATGATATCCAGAGATCATATACACTCGCATACAAGAAGACAAAATTTTAGTGAAAATGAGCAAATTCAATATGATTTGGATGACATATCATCGGGCAACGCGACTGAAATGTCTGTCTTCTCCGATGATTGATCAACAATTTATTTTTTACTATTTCATTTCATTTCGTTTTTTTCTTGATTTTTTTTTTTTTTTAGATTATTGAGGTGGAATATAATGCAAATGATTGATAGGCTAGTAGGTGCCAACCTAGTTGGGATGTACTTGACCTATAGTGATACAATTGCTATACCATCATCAATAATTTACACCTAATTTATTTAATAATATCAATTTTTATAATATTTTATTTCATTTTGAAATAAAAATTATTCATTCAATAAATGTTATATAAATAATTTAATATTGGAATATTGAAAGTTTCAATTTCATATATATAAAATTATTCATTTCAAAAGAAAAAAAATTACATAATTGCATACTTTTTTAGTTATAAGTTCACAATTAAAAAAATATAAGTCATATATAATTAAATTTAAATATCACCATAAAACGTTACATAACCAAACAAAATATCTCATTAATCGTAATTAAAATATTCTAATATAATTTTGTTTTTAATTTTTTATTTTTAATATTAAAAAAAAAAAACTGACTAGGCCCAGCCCGCGGCCCTAGGCCCGAGCCCAGGCCTTAGGCTCGTCCCTAGGCCCTATTATGAATGGGCTTGGGCTTAGGCCTAGGCCCCAATTTTTGGCCCAAGGACCGGCCCACTAAAAAAACGCGAGCCCACAAAGCCTGAATGGGCCGGGCCGGGCCATTATTACACCATTAATGCCTACTGATAGTGATGGTACCGTCACACATACAGTTGGCAACAAGATGTATAGGAACAGATTGCCTACAGTGTTGTTCGGCTCGTTGGAGCCCACCACATGTCCCGTTTTGATAATCGGAACCGTTCAATGTGTAGAACTCGTCAAGTACTATATACTTGTAAAAAATCACGGTGATCGGATATCGATAGCTATTTGGTCGGATTAGTTTTTGTCAACCGTTGCTTTGTGTACCGTCCACTTTTTTATACAAAACTGATTTGATTATATAGTTATCGATATCCGATCAATGTGATTTTTTACAAGCGTATAGTACTCGATGATTTCTACACATTCAACGGTTCAGATTATCAAAACAAGACCCATGATGGGTCCTCAAGGGCCAAATAGCACCGTTCTATGTAAATTTTGTGTGCACCCACTTGACGAGTTCGTACTATCACTTCAGACCAAAACATCACTTCAGCCAAAAAGTTGGCTTGTACTTTTTTGGGGGGAAATTTGTTTTTATATATATATATTTTTGTGAATAGTGATAACTTTTTGACTTTTTTCAAACATGCCAAACCAGCCTTGAATTTAAGGACATAATTATTTCGCAAAGACCAAATATTTTGTTATGAAAAGTATCGTTATTATATTTTTAGCAACGAAAATTGGACATTAGTGATGAATTATTATCCTTTAAGGACAAAATTTTTTGTCTCAAAAAATAAACCCTTTTGAGACCAAATTATTTTGTCCTTAAAAGTGTATTTATTAGTGACATTTTAAAAATTGTCTCTAAAAGCCTTATTTTTTTAATTTTGGGACGAACTTTTAGCAACTATTTTCACGATAATAGAAATTGATCCCTAAATATCTTTTATAACAAAAGTTTTCACTTTTAGAGAAAAAAAATTAATCTCTAATTGGACCATCTAATTTGGTTTATTAAGTCTATGTTGGAAAAGATATGGTTTTATAGGCTAATTTTGGACTAACTTTGAGTCTAAATTTGGATAGGGCCCACACGTTTTTTAAGATGGGTCCAAAAAGGTGACATGTTCCTTGCCACATGGCAAGTCACATGGTGAAGACGGTTTGTCAAAACCATTTATGAGTTAATGGGAAGTTGACATCATTTTCGAGTTCGTGGAATGGACAATTAAAGAATAAAATGTGGGTTTCCCTGAAAGACTTGTCCCACATTGGAAACTTAAGAGAACTTATGTGTGTATATAAGTTCTAAGTAGCAACACTTGGGTTGGGCCCCAAGGGGCACCTTAAGTTTGTAGAAGAGAGGAATTATAGACAAAATGAACCTTGGCTCAAATCACCACACACACGAGCGCCAAGCCGTGTTAGGTGCGGGTGTTGGTCTGGTCGGTTCTAACATTAATTTTTTAGACAAAATTTATTTGAATTTTTTCAAATTCTTACGGGAAAATTAGTTTAAATTTTGTGCCAATTTTTTCTGTCTAAACAGTGCTCATTTTCAATCTATTTTCCAATAGGTTCAACAGGTTCAAACTGTTCAACAGATTGAAAAACAGTCTAGCAGTTTCGGACAGGTTTAAAACTGCCTAGCAATTATGAACATATATGAAATTGCTGCAGTTATTTGTTCAAAATCTAGACTACACCTGTTTTTTTCAAAAACAGATCTGTTCATTTGAAATTCTTGCCTGTTCGGACAGATCTGTTCGGTCACCAATCTACCTATAAAAGCAAACCATTTCCAGCATTTCTAACATCCGAAAATATCCAACAAAATTCTTTTCTTCTCGGTTTTGCACTTTGGTTGCATTATTCTTCATTTTTTTTTAGAAAAAAATTCAAAGTGTATAGAACACAAGTTGGGTTCGCCGTACAAATCGTTTGGAGTGCTACTACAATTTATGTAAAGATCATTGTATCCTGGTAGATAGATGCCATTAATCCGTAAGAACAAAAGCGGGACGAATCTGTCTTAAGAACAGAGTGTCACACACTTGACTTGATCTCTTTTTGTACTTCTCATTTCGGTAAATAAGTTCTGTAAGTAATTTATTTTTATTTGTTTAATTTGGTTTCATATTATTTATTTTATACAGAAGATTATTCTAACAATCTTAAGACAGATTCGAATTATTCTGTTTATACAGAATTTTTCGTTTGTTTCCTTTTCTCTTTTTTTTTCTTACAAAAATTATTTTATGTGGTTTTACAAAATAATATTTTGGTTGGAAAAATAAATAGTAGTAATATACTGTTTGACAAATAGTAGTAATATATTGTTTATTTTATTTGACAACTAGTAGTAATATACTGGTAGTCATTAACAATTCAGAATATTTATTTGTAAAGTTGGTCAAAAATTAATTTTGGTTTTCAGAAATAATTTCTGAGTGTTCATTAATTAAAATTCTGTTTTCAGTATTTTAATTTTTAAAGTGTTACAAAAATATTTTTCTATGTAAAATTAATTTGTTTAAATAAAATTTTATTTTATTTTCAAATTAATTGGAAAATAAAAGTTACAATTCTTGTTTCTTTTATTTTTACAGAATTTAATTAGGTGGTTTTAGTTTAAATTTTCTGTGTAGTATAAAATTCTAATTATAATTTTGTTTTATAATTTAGAATTCATGGCTACTGAAACTAATGCTCAAACAAGTACTGGTGTGGTGACTGCAATTGCTCCAACCCTTCCTTCTGTTGTGACTATGCCAGTCAATCACAGTGAGAAGCTAGAGAAGTTCTCAGGAACTGATTTTAAAATATGGCAGCAGAAAATGTCGTTCTATCTTACTACTCTCAACCTGACACGTTTTCTCCATAAGGACACTCCTACTCTAAAAACTGATGAAATCGACCGGCAAGTGGTTGCTGCAGTTGATGCCTAGAAATATACTGATTTCCTTTATCAGAACTACATCTTGAACGGACTTGACAACACATTATATAACGTCTACAGTCCTATCAAAATGACAAAGGAACTTTGGGAGTCTCTGGAGAAAAAGTACAAAACAGAAGATGCTGGCTCAAAGAAATTTGTGGTTGGCAAATTCCTAGATTTTGTGATGGTTGATTCTTAGACTGTGATCAGCCAAGTTCAAAATCTCCAACTCATTCTGCATGACATTCATGCAAAAAGCATGTCTCGTAGTGAATCCTTCCAAGTTGCTGCTTTAATTGAAAAAATTACTACAAGGCTGGAAGGAATTCAAGAACTACCTCAAACACAAGTGCAAAGAAATGACTTTTGAGGAATTAATTGTGCGTTTGAGGATTGAGGAGAATAATCACAATTCAGAGAAGCGGGCTGGTAAGCATCCAATGGAGTCAAAGGCAAATGTGGTAGAACATGCTCCAAAAGCTAAGAAACGGAAGTTTTCTAGAGAAAGTTCATCATAAGGTTCTGAAGGAGGAGAAACTAAAAAGTACAAGTTTAATGGCAAATGTTATATCTGTGACAAAGAGGGACATCAGGCTAAAGATTGTTGTAGCAAACGCAAAGGCAAATGAAGATTAAGCAAGAAGCCTGCTCAAGCCCATACGACCGAAATGGACAAAATTTCCAATAGTGTTGAGGACATAAATCTTTCTACAGTTGTTTTTGAGGCAAACCTTGTTGGAAATCCTAAAGGATGGTGGGTGGACATTGGTTCTACTCGCCACATTTGTGCCGACAAAAAGATATTCACATCTTATTCTATAGTGGACAACGTTGAACAACTTTTTATGGGCAACTCCTCAACTTTCAAAATTGAAGGACACAGAAAGATTATTTTGAAGATAACATCTGGAAAGGAACTCATTCTCAACAATGTGTTGCGTGTACCGGATATTCGCAAGAACCTTGTTTCCGGATCTTTGTTGAGTAAAAATGGGTTTAAGCTAGTTTTTGAAAGTGACAAGTTTGTACTTACAAAAAACGGGATGTATGTAGAAAAAAGTTACATGTCTGATGGCCTTTTCAAAATGAATGTAATGATTGTTATACCCTCTGTTATTAATAAAAATATATCTTCTTCCTACTTGCTTGAGTCTTTAAATTTGTGGCATGGTAGACTAAGACATGTTAATTATGGATCTTTGAGTAGATTAATTAATATGGAATGTTTACCTAAATTTGACATTGATTTAAATCATAAATGTGAAATTTGTGTTGAGGCAAAATTATCAAAAACTTTTTTCCATACAATTGAAAGAAGTATGAAACCACTTGAATTAATTCATAGTGACATTTGAGATTTTAAATCAATTTAAACTAAAGGTGAGAAAAAATATTTTATCACTTTTATAGATGACTATACTAGATATAGTTATGTTTATTTAATTCGAACCAAGGATGAAGTTTTGGAAACTTTCATTCAATACAAAAATGAAGTTGAAAATCAATTTGGTAAGAAAATTAAAAAACTTAGAAGTGATAGAGGTGGTGAATATGAATCACCTTTTGGTGAGTTTTGTAAAGAACATGGAATAATTCATCAAACCACCGCTCCTTACTCACCTTAGCAAAATGGAATTGCTGAAAGGAAAAATAGGACTTTAAAAGAAATGATGAATGCCATGTTAATAAGTTATGGATTACCTCAGAACTTGTGGGAGAAGCAATACTTTCTGCTAATTATATTTTAAATAAAGTACCCAGAAAGAAAGTGAATCAAACACCTTATGAAATGTGGCATAGAAGAGTACCATCCTACAAATACTTAAAAGTATGAGAGTGTTTAGCTAAAGTGGCTATTCCTAGTCCTAAAAAGACTAAGATAGGTCCTAAAACCGTTGATTGCATTTTCATCAGTTATGCCAAGAATAGTAGTGTATATTGGTTTTTGATTCATAAATAAGAACATTCCGAAATACATATAAATACTATTATTGAATCTCGGAATGCGTCTTCTTTGAACATGTGTTTCAAAATAAAACTAGACAAGAGACTAGTACTAACAAAAGATCTTTTGATAGTTATGATCAAGAACAAGAGCAAAAGATAGATCAAAATGAAGAAGATGAACCTAGACATAGTAAACGTGCTAGAACCTCAAAGTCTTTTGGTCCAGATTTTTTAACTTTTTTGTTAGAAAATGAGCCTTGAACTTTCAAAGAAGTTATGTCCAGTCCTGAAGCTCCTTTATGGAAAGAAGTTGTAAACAGCGAAATTGAATCCATCCTGCAAAATCACAGTTGGGAATTGGTGGACTTGCAACCAGGTTGCAAACCTCTTGGGTACAAGTGGATTTTCAAGAGAAAAATAAAAGCAGATGGATCAATTGACAAATACAAGGCAAGACTTGTAGTCAAAGGTTTTAGACAAAAAGAAGATCTTGATTACTTTGACACATATTCACCGGTTACTAAAATAACATCCATTGGAATGCTAATTGCTATTGCATCGTTGTACAATCTAGAAATTCATCAAATGGATGTGAAAACTGCTTTCTTAAATGATGAGTTAGATGAAGAAATTTGTATAGAATAACTAGAAGGATTTTCTGTTCCAGGAAAAGAAAAGAAAGTGTGTAAATTGGTTAAATCATTATATGGTTTAAAACAAGCACCAAAGCAATGGCACGAGAAATTTGACAAAGCAGTGATGTCAAATGGATTCAAAATTAATGAATGTGACAAATGTGTTTATGTTAAAAGCACAAATAAAGGCTATGTTATAGTATGTCTTTATATGGATGATATGCTCATCATAGGTAGTAATAATGACATGATTAAAACTACCAAGAAAATATTAAATAAACATTTTGATATGAAAGACATGGAGATTGCTGATGTAATTCTTGATATGAAAATTACCAAAACATCAAAAGATTATGCTTTGTTACAATCACATTACATTAAGAAAATACTTGATAAATTTAGCAAAGATGATGATTATCTTGCTAGAACACATGTGGATGTTAATTTGTTTCTTTCTAAGAATGTACAAGAAAGTATTTATCAATTAGAGTATGCCCAATTATTGGAAGCATAATGTACTTTGTGAACTGCACTCACCAAGTAAATTAAGTAGATATACGAGTAATCCAAGAGTAGAACACTGGAAAGTTATTATAATGGTTCTAAGATATCTCTGATTTACTTGTAACATTGGGTTAAATTATACGAAATATCCAACAGTACTTGAAGGATACTGTGATGCAAACTGGATATCGGATACTAGAGACTCAAAATCCACCAGTGGGTATGTATTTCCTCTTGGTGGGGCAGCTGTATCTTAGAAATCTTCCAAACAGACTTGCATTGCTAAGTCTACTATGGAATCAGAATTCATAACTTTAGATAAAGCTGGGGAAGAGGCAGAATGGCTTTGCCACTTCCTTGAAGATTTTTCAATATAGCCAAAACCGGTGCCTGCTATATGTATACATTGTGATAGTCAATCAGCAATTGGTAGAGTACAGAGTCATATGTATAACGGTAAGTCACGATACATTTGTCGTTGACATAACACCGTGAGGCAACTACTCTCTAATAGAATTATTTCCATTGAATATGTGAAGTCCAAAGACAACATAGCAGATCCGCTAACCAGAGGGTTAACAAGAGAGTTAGTTGAGAATTCATCGAGGGAAATGGGACTTGAGCCTATTAAATAAGAGTTATCACAACGGCAACCCAACCTAGTTGACTAGAGATCCCAAGATCTAGGTTCAAAGGGACAACCGAGTTGTGTATGACTCAGAATGATCACTGGAGAGTCAAACTCCTACCCATTTCTATGATGAAATAATGATATCTGTAGCGTTTTAGGTTAAGTAATACTTTTAATTATTCTTATATCTAGGTATACCTAATGGAGTATGGTAATATACTATTCATAAAAATCACCTATATGAGTGTGAACTAGGCTGATTCTATGAGATTTGTGAAGGGCTACAATTCTCTAAAGCACTTATGAAAGACCAGGTTGTTCAGGGCCAAAATGAACACAATAGTGAGAACTAAATTGTGTATGGTAATATACTCTGTGAGTTCTATTGTCTTGGTTTACACAAATGGCTGAACAGTTCAAGATATCATGTTTACTGGTTAGCTAGTAAATTCAATAGTGTCTCACAAGGGAAGGTTCAAAGCCAAAAACTACATGTCCTTTGCAGAATATTCCCAATTTCTGTACTCTCTGTAATTAGATTATGTTGTCGCATTTTCTCTCCGTTAAATTCCATTAATGTGAGGGATTGTTAGAAAAAAATATGATTTTATAGGCTTATTTTGGGCTAACTTTGAGCTCAAATGTGGATAGGGCCCACACGTCTTTTAAGGTGGATTCAAAGAGGTGACGTGTTCTTTGCTGCATCGCAAGTCACATGGTGAAGACGGTTCGTCAAAACCATTTATGAGTGAATAGGAAGTTGACGTCATTTTGGGGTTCGTAGAATGGACAAATAAAGAATAAAATATGGGTTTCCTTGTAAGGCTTGTCCCACATTGGAACTTAAGAGAACTTATGTGTGTATATAAGTTCTAGGTGGCAACACTTGGGTTGGGCCCCAAGGGGCACCCCAAATTTGTAGAAGGGAGGAGTTATAGACAAAGTGAACCTTGGCTCAAACCATCACACACGCGCCCTCGCGCAGCTGCCGTCTGTCCTACTGGCCGAGCCGGGTCGATTCGGTTCTAACATTAATTTTTTAGACAAAATTTATTTGAATTTTTTCAAATTCTTGCGGGAAAATTAATTTAAATTTTATGCCAAATTTTTCTGTCCAAACAGTGCTCCAGATTGAAAAACAGTCCAGCAGTTTTGGACAGATTTAAAAATGCCCAGCAGTTATGAACAGATATGCAATTTTGAACAGATATGAAACTACTGCAGTTATCTATTCAAAATCTAGACTGCACCTGTTCGTTTCAAAAACAGATTTGTTCATTTGAAATTCTTACATGTTCTGACAGATCTGTTTGGTCACCAATCTGTCTATAAAATCATACCATTTCCAGCATTTCTAACATCTGAAAATATCCATAAAAATTATTTTCTTCCCGGTTTTGTACTTTGATTGCATTATTCTTCATATTTTTTTAGGAAAAAATTCAGAGAGTATAGAACACAGGTTTGGTTTGCCGTACAAATTGTTTAGAGTGCTACTACAATTTGTGTAAGGATCATTGTATTCTGGGAGATAGACGTCATTAATCTGTAAGCACTGAAGCGGGGCGAATCTGTCTTAAGGACAGAGTGTTACACACTCGACTTGATATCTTTTGTACTTTTCATTTCAGTTAATAAGTTCTGTAAGTAATTAATTTTTATTTGTTTGATTTGATTTCATATTATTTATTTTACACCAACAGATTGTTCCAACAGTCTAACCATTTAAGATACTTGACAAGGTGTTAAATATTGATAATTGAGTGAAGCTATTAAAAGAGAAAATGGCTACAACCAGGTCATTGTTAATACAGTGGGTTATGGTGAACGTCAGTTGCCGATGGTGATGATATCTTACAATCCCAAATCAGTAAACAATGCGATTTGCTAGCTTAGCTTTACCATTGTATAAGTAAATAATGATATTGAGACCATGTTTGTTTGGATGGTATAAATGGTGTCATGGGATGAATATCTCATTTTAAATCTCATTCATTTTGTCATTTGAATTCCAATAACTTCCCAGGGTGAATTGGATCATGTAAGCTTTTATTTTTTCTATCACAAAAGAAATTGGAGATTTTAGGAACAGAGGATTCCACCCCACTTTGATTAAAGCACTAATTTTAACGCTTAAATTGTATTATTTCACGAATCTTATTATCAACCAATAGAATTTTTGTAAAAGAATTTCTCGTTAATTTTTTTCCTCGTAAAATCTATGTTTGGAGGATAGATTTGTGAAGGGAAAAAAGAAGGAAAAAGGATGAGAAGAAAACAAAAAGATGAAAGAAATTAAATTTAATTCTTTCATTTTCCCATTCTTTAATAATTTTAAGATCTAAACATAAAAATAAATAAATAAATAAATTAATTAATAAGAAATAAAATTCCCAATTGTGGTCTCTTTTTTTTAACTGATTCCCAATTGAGGTTTTTTTTTTTTGGATATTTTTCTTTTTTCTTTTTTAACTGATTCCCAATGGAGGTTAGGCATCGTAGTTTAAAGCATGGGCGGCTTACACCAGAAGCCCTATGAGCATATGTGGGCTGGACACAGGGCCCATTAAGATCAGTCTTGCAGTTAGATGGGTTTTGTTGAAATTTTGGGCCTGGGTTCGAAAGATTAATTGGACTTGTAATAGGGATGTCTTTTTTTTTTTTTAACTTTTTTTTTAAGTTTAAAGTTGATTATCAAAAAATTAAAAGAACTATGCTCTAGCCTTCCAATAATCGATTTTTTAATTTTACAATGTGGAAACTGAAATATTCGAAAAAAAACAAAAAAATCATAAACAAACCTAATAAACTATACCAAATGGGGTTGATTACTTCTTATTCTAAAGTCCTATCCCATAATTGCTTCCGGCTTAGGTGTCGATTGCAAATTCATATTTAAGTAAGAAAAAATTCTGACAAATAATTAACATTTTAAAAACAATACTTAAAACATATTTTTCAAACTCCTCAGTGTAGTTGACAGGTTTGAGTCACATTTAGACCCTAAAAAATTTAAAGTGCTAGTACAAATCAAAGTTCCAAAACCCAAATCTCATTAAGATCCTAAGAATCTATTTAACTGATCAATCATCATACTCTAATTAAGCTCATCACTTTCACATATAGTTTGTCATTGTGTTATTAATTGCCAAACAAAAAAGCTTCGCTCACATAACTGAAAGCATTCTCAGCAATATAAAATATTAAAATTGACTTATAGAATTGGTATTGGTGTTTAAAAATATATAAAAGTGTTTGGGATATGTAAAATGTGTTAAATTATAAATATTTTGACATTTTATATTTGTTATTAATAATCCTTAAAATTGTCATTAAGCGACTTTGGTCACTAGAAACAGTAAGAAATAAAAGAATTGGATCTAGGGTGGAGAAGCCGAATGGCATGAATTTTGTGGAAATCTAGTGTGCGCGATTGACAGTGACCATGAAACAAATATCTCAAAGTTTTCTCCCAACAATGCTTGCAATAGTCCAACATTAATTTAATTTAATGTTGTACATTATCTTCTTCACCCACAAATGCTACATTACATGGTTACAATATTAATTAATGGTGATGTATTATTATTGTGGCCTAACTTTAGAACCAGAAGATAAGTACTTTCAAAGGATATGCTTGGTTTTTTCTTTTTTTCTTTTTTTGGCACGACATACCAATCAATATTTTAGTAGTTAGATTATAACTATAGCCCAACGTCTCTACATAGATTAAAATCTGAAATTTCACTCATCTTGGCACCTAAATGTCCTCTCTATGACCACTTGTGCAATTGCCTGGAATATGTTTGGTTATCAAATGGGATTATGCAGCGAGATAAGTTATTTTAGGATAATTTGTATTGGGATGAGTTATTTTGAAAAGGAAATTTTAGTCATCTTACAATGAAAATCTTATCTAAGTGTAGTTACCTAATTTTTCGAAAATTTCATAGTAATTGTATGCCTAACCAAAGATAAGATAGGTCTTACATGTGAGGGCTGTGTAAAATATTGCTCAATTTGTTAAAATCGTACTGATCTATATCAATGTACACCGCTCTATCCGCTAACCGTGGTTTAAGCCTTAAAATTTATAATCTACCTTTAAAACCACTCCGCTCTACTATAATTAATACATATATATTTTTTAACTTACAATGAAATATCAAAGTAAAAATAAGTGTGAAAGATATTTAATATGTGAAATTTATTACAAATTAGTAGTTACATATATATAAAATTAGTTTGTGTTATTTATATAAAAAAAATTAGCTATATATATGAAAAAAATTGTGTTATATATGTAAAATTTATTACAAATTAGTATTATATATTATACAAATGCTTGATAATTGATTCAAATATTCTTCAATCTACCCATTCGCCGAAAATCACTTAAATCGCAATTTGTCAATTCGTCAATCCGCTAATCTGTCATTCGATTTATAATTTCACTCTCAAACTATCCGAACCACACTACGTACACTCCTATGTAAATATAGAACTCACGTATTGTCTTATATTTATGTTTTCGTATGTAAAAATCTACTATAGTATAAATTTACTCTGTAACTAATACCATAATTTTGATATAGATAATACCCCTTTCAGATTATCTTCTCTCCTCCATGTGAAACTGAAATAAATCCTCAAAAATCTTATCGCATGAGCTGTTTTTGATGACGCATAGGTGCAAATATACAACACACATGTGATGACAAGTCCAAGTAAGCTGTTGTGATGACACTAATTCTGAGAAAGTTAAAAAGTTTTCATTTTTTATTTTTATTTTCTTTCTAATTCTGGTATGCTACCAAACACAAATGGATCAGCAGAAAAAAGTCACTTTCCCGACGTTTGGATCACTGAACAAGTGTTTGCATTTTGCACCCATCAGTCTTTCTAATACCCATCAATTGGGGGGAACTACTACTAGTGATTTGTTGTCATATATCAAACACTTGGTTTGGACACCATTTTGATATAGTGTTTTTGGTGGTGATGGTTCTTGTTAGGAATCCATAACAACTATATACACTATAAGTAAAATATGATATATAGAAATGAACAAATGAAAAAAAAAATAAAGATAAATCGCACATACACACAAACAATACAAGCTTTATAAGTTTACGTGGTTCACTTTAAAATAGGCTTACTGTTGTTATGATTTTCACTATGATTCTCAACTCAATGATAAATACATAAAAAAAAATTAGAACAACTTATGGCAAGTATAAAAATATATAAAAAAAAATATATACTTTCTCCAAAATTCAAATTAGGAGATAGGTTCGCCAAATCTCTTCCTTCACCCACTAACTTACCACAAAGTTAAATATATAATTAAGTATTTAATATTTATTAAGATCCACACTACGTTATAACAATTGTGTGTTAGAGCATCTCCAATGGTTTGCCATTGGAGCTGCTATTTGCCAAATTATGGCAACAGTTTATAGAAATCCATCTCCAATGATAAGTTTTGGCAATTGCTATCTTTGGTAAATGCTAAAACTTGTGTCAAACATGGCACAAGCTTTGGCAGCTGCCAAGTCAGCTTCAACCAACCGTTTCCTCCCTCCCTCCCTCCCTTCCTTTCTCATCATCCAACATAAACACAGAAGCAAAATTCACTCAAAAAACCACAAAATAAAAACAGAAGCAAAATTTCAGAAGCAAACGCAGATTGAGCAATTTCAAGCAAAATTTCAACACAATTTCAATTTTAGCAGTTTCAAGCAAAAAAAATAAAATAAATTGAACAACTATTTCAGAAAAAAAAAAAAATACCTGACACAAAGGGTTGATCTTTCTCGTGCTCTTTGGATAGTCTTTGTATGAGCACAGAAATAATCTTCTCGTATAATCCTGTTGATCAAGTTTGCACTCCTCTAAACGTCATCCCTTTACTACCTGAAAACACAAACGTGAGCTAGCCAGCGAGGGTGTGCTGGAAACATCTCCGATGCCTAAGTCAGCACAATAGACAATAAACACAAAAAGCTCTGTGTATTCTAAAGTGAAAATTGTGATACCTATACATAGGTCCTATCATAAGCTTTTGTAGATTCTGCCGGGCATAATCCTAGTAGAACTCCAACTCTCCTCACAAGAGTCCTCCTAGAAATCACACTCCCAAGGACAATGTTTATCCTGATAACTCCTTACTCACTGTTTTCTTAAGTGAGATAGTTGCAATCTCTTACCTCGGTTGGCACAAGACTTAACTTTGCTTACACAGCTCGGTACTAATTAAATTAATTCAGTTAGCCTTGACTTGAAAATGACACTCTGCCGAGCTATCCATTGGCTCGGTCCGATCTCCACCGATCGATTAGACGCGGAAGGTCTAGGATCGTGCTACCAAGATAATTACTTCGGCCCAAATCAGTAATACGACTTCATTCTTTTGTCCTTATAACGCGGTCCATCCTTATCCCAGCCCGGCTTAACGACCAAGAGTGTATACTTAGCTCGGTTCATTCAACAGATGGTCTTAACTCGACCTAATTTCCACATAAATTGCCCTCTCAATTGCCCCTAAATTCCTTCTATAGTGCATGATTGGGATTAGTCTTCTCCAGCAGAGCTAAATGTACTGGCCTCCAACCGAGCTCATTTTTACCTAGGCTCCGAATTCGTTCAGTTAGAAATGTCTTGTCAGTTGCTCTGCACGCCACTCCACTACTCATGCACGTCTGAAACGTTATTTATTCCTCTGGACACGTGGCATGCCCCCACTAGTCAAGTACATCTATTACAGCCGTCTTGTATTTATGAAATTTGAACAGTCCCGCCCATTTTACCTCAACTATATAGCTTCACTTTTTTGAAAGGCCACTCACTGTTCATCTTTCCCCTTTGCTAACCCTCGTTCCTCTAAGCTCCCAATCTTCAACCCCTAATCTTCCTGTGCTCAAGACTGGGCCTATGTATCTCTTACTTTCCTCAACACTACTTGCATTCGTTGCATTAGACTGGATTCGGACTTCATTCCCAAACTGGTAAGTTCTTCATCCTTGTAACTATTTCTGCTTATTTCTAAAGATAGTGTCTTAGTTACCAAATATGTATTTATGAACACTAAGGTCCAAACCAATATAAAGGACCTTAAAACACCATGAGTAAACCCAAAAACACACTGATTAGGACTAAGAACTAGTCTAGGACTATTTTTTGTTGATCCCAAATCGTGCTATGACCGAACTAGGCAACTGTTTGCGACCTTCAGGCCTGCACCCGACCGAACTAAAAATGCATTTGATCAAAAACCGAGCTATATGATAATAACCGAGCAATAAACCTTAGCCGGTCCTATTTCTTGGCCGAACTGGGAATGGTCTGTAACCTAGTTGTAGCTGAGCAAGGCTTATTTCGCTTTGTATATTTTACTTAGCCCGGTCCATTAACTGGGCATAACCCTTATTATTTCCACTTTGCAGACTTGACTAGGTTGGCTAGGCACACCCTTGCACTTTGCTCCAGGGCGATTTTGCTCAACCGAGCCACCCAAAGTCACCTCAACGCTGGCCTAGGCAGCCGTGTTCATTTGTAATATAACAATTTTTAAGTATAATGGGCAAATACCGATTCCTGGTAGACTTGTTTGGGCAAATACCGATTCCACATCCTGATGACGTCCACTTCTCCTTAGCCGAGCTAGACACCACACCCTAAGGCCAACCGGGCTTCGTCCTTTTTACAGTGATATTGATCGTAGAAGCCAGGCTTCGGTTCTCTGTACAACCCCTTATATGCGAGTTCTTTAGGCAAACAAGATTGTGTCCAACCCAACTATCCACAAACACTTACAGAATAATAAATGGTATCGCTGAGCTACACCGCCGGCTCGGCCTCAATCTTGGATTGGCCGAGCTATTTCATCAATATTTGCTTGGCCAAAATGATGACGGTTGGGTGTATTACCTCAAAGTAAGAAGAGGCTGAGAAAAAATTATCAAAAACACACCAGACAAAGATTTAAACGATGATGATTTCTTCTGAGTTTCTGGCCATTTTGAAGATCAGGAAGCCCAGATACCGGGCTACAATATAAACTGGAATAAAGGAAATGCTGGTAAGAACATTCTGGTTCAACTTTCTTTGTTGTTCCAATAACCACCGCACTAACTCTTGTGTTCTTCGTTCGTTTATGCAGATTTAAACCACCTGAAATCAACTTACACTTACGCGAATCAAGACACACTTTGAGCCTCGCTACAATACCAGCATCGAGACTAGTCCAAGCTACTCGACGTACAGCCAACCTACCGTTATAGCAATAAGAGGAAAACCAGAGTAACCGACTTCCTCCTAGAACCTTCACTCGAGCCGGACCCTACTCTTCCCCAGATTAATCTAATTCCCCTGACTGAGGAGCAAGAACTGGCAAAAAGAAGAGCTATGCGAGCTCTTATCACCAAGCAAACTTCCGCTGGTCACCAAACCGAACAAGCACCATCCGGTCACCCGCGCGAAATAGTAGTCGCGCTTCCAACCACCAGGGTAACAACGACCAGGCCAAGCAAGCGTGCGCGCACCTCGTCAACCGAACCGCAGCACTTGGTGGATGAGGAAGTGACCGCGCTACCAAACCTTGCGTCATCGAGCCCTAAGCCTGCCCATTCAGGCCGAACAAGCCCTCCTGCATAGGCACCCTCGATGTCCTATAAAAACCGAGTTGTATCCACTAAGGATTCAGTGGTGGCTAGGAAGGACCATCTGCTTGCGTTTAATCTTTCAAAAAGTGTTTGTTTGTTAGCAGACATGAAGCATCATGATCACCTGACTGAGCTTAAAGCTATTCGCTTGGCGACCAAATCCATGGTGCTTGCAAGTTTTTCCTCTCATCTATTCATATCCAAATTATCCATCTATCTGCTCGGTTTATTTTAACCACTACATTTCCCCTTTACAGGCTTTGCAAAAAAATCACGTATCCCACAAGCGTGTGCTTGAACTCCGCAAGACTGCTCGGTCGGCTGTAGCTAATGCACATGCCAGGGCAGCCGAACTGAAGGAGGCTCATCTAAAGTTGACCGAGCTGGAATCCGAAAACATGTGTCTGACTAAGCTGGTCAACGCAGTAGAGACTAATAAGCAAAAAGCACTGGCTGAGAAAAAAGATCGCTACTTGCACGAATTGGCCAAGTTGGAAAAGAAGAAGACTGTCGAGGTCACCGAGCTGAAGAAGAAGATTAAAGATGCTGAGGACTGAGGTTTCAAATAAGGGAAGGCACCCTACATCTTGCAGTGTGAAGCTGCTAAAGACATTTTCTTCAAATGCAGGTAGAAGGCGGCGGCTGTCAAGCTCAGTCAGGGGCAAGACACCGAGATCTTTTTGAACCCTCCTCCTCACTTCATACCAAGCTACATGGCGAACTACACCAATGCGGTCTAATAGAAGCTTCTCCAAGAGGAGGAGGAGGAGGAGGAAGAATCCCCTGCACCCAATAATGGCCCACCTGCAAACACTGACCTCGGTCTCCAATCTTCTTTGCTAGCTGGGGTGGATCTGCTCAACCAACCGGTGCCAAGTACAGTTGAAAGGGTGCCTGTGGCCGACCTAGCCCAAGAAGTATCCGCCGAAACCGACCTACCGAGTGGCGAAGCCCGGGTTGATCTGGATGCCGATTTGGACGACCTTTTTGCCTGATTTTCTGTTTTTTACTTTCAACGAAAATGTAACCGGGCTACAAGCCCCTCCTTTTATACTGAATTTCTAATGAATGAATCTTTTGTTTACTTTTTGATATATTTTTGTTCGGTCGCCGTACTTCTTTCCTTTAGTGCACTATCTTTTTTACAAGCCTAGCTAACCTAATTTAGCTCGGCCTTTCCTATCCTGCCCACCTTTTTTGGCCGAGATAAGTATCTCGACTGAATGACAACTTCGGGATATAGCAAACCCTTTGCAACTGAGACTGTTGCTCTGATTCTGTATCTTGGCTAAAAAGATGTGGATCAACCTGCCAATCTTCTTCAGCCAAGATCCTTATCTGGACTGAAGAAAGAAAGTATTGGTCAAACCTGCCAACCTTCTTCAGCCTAGATCCTTATCTCGGCTAAAGAAAGAAAAGTGTTGGTCAAACTTGTCAACCTTCTTCAGTCTAGATCCTTATCTCGGTTGAGGAAAGGAAAGTGTTGGTCAAACCTGCCAACCTTCTTTAGCCTATATCCTTATCTTGGCTGAAGAAAGGAAAGTGTTGGTCAAACCTGCCAACCTTCTTCAACCTAGATCCTTATCTCAACTGAAGAAAGAAAAGTGTTGGTCAAACCTACCAACCTTCTTAGTTGCCCCCAGTCGGCAATAAGTACGAACCATTTTTGCAAACAGAGGAAAGAATTTTACTAGAAAAAAGTCTACTTGTTTTATTGAAAAAGAAAAATTACAAGTGTTTTTAAGAAAAAACTAAAAATAAAATAGTTTGAGATTGGTCGTGTTCCATGGCTTGGAAATAGCTTTGATGTCCATATATTCTAAGTGAGATGCCCATTTTCTTGCTAAACCAATCACTTTGTATGGTCGTTCCCAGTTAGGTCCTAACTTGCCATCTCTAGGTACCAAAGTGTTGCCCATTACTTTGCGTAGTACCCAATCTCTAATCTTGAATTGTCTTGGGTGCACTGTTTTGTTGTATTTCCTAGACAACTCTTGTTGATATGATGCAATGTGCACCAATGCCTTTTCTTTTCTTTCTTCTATGAGGTCGAGTTCTAGAGCTATGGCCTCCCCATTCAAGTTTGGATCAAAATTTTCACTCTTAATAGTGGGGAGGCCTACTTCCAAGGGGATTACTGCCCCCATGCCATAGACCAAATAAAAAAGAGTTTGGCTAGTTGACCGTCGAGGTGTGGTACGGTAAGCCCATAGAACATGGGGAAGCTCCTCAACCCACTTACCTTTTGCTCTTTCCAACCTCTTTTTTAGGCCATCTAAGACTACTTTGTTGGAAGCTTCGGCCTAGCTATTGGCTTGGGGGTATGCTGGCGTAGAGTTGTAAAATTCTATCTTGTATTCTTCACAAAAAGCCCTGAAGATCTTATTATCGAACTTAGTGCCGTTGTCAGATATTAAAACCTTGGATATTCCGAACCGAGTTATGATGTTCTACCAGACAAACTTCTTGACATCTTTTTCTTTTATGGATGTAAGTGCTTCTGCCTCCACCCATTTTGTGAAATAATCCATTGCTGCGAGGAAGAATTTTCTGCTACCGGGCGTAGTTGGGAATGATCCTACTATGTCCAAGCCCTATATCGCAAAAGGCCACGAGCTGGTCAATAGTAGAAACTCTCTGGCTGGTTGATGTATTTGGTGTCCAAACTTCTGACATTCTCACACTTCTTGACATATTTCTTTGAATTCGCTTGCATGTATGGCCACCAATACCCTTGTGAGATTGCACGGTAGGCCAGCGATCGTCCCCCTTGGTGGCTTCTACAAATGCCTTCGTGTATTTCGAACAAAAATGCCTCAACCTTACTGGGATGGACACACTTCAAGTAAGGTCCTGTTAAGGACTTTTTGTACAATACTAGTGATAGGGAGAGCCAAAATCGCTGTGATTTTGTTCTAATTTTGTTGGCTTCTTTCTTTTCTTCAGTAAGATGTCATCTTTTAAAAATACTATGATGGGATCCATCTAGGAAGGGCCTGGCTCGGCACAACATGCTTTGGCTGCTTCGGGCTCTTCAATACTTGGTTTGGGTAGGAAGTCAATCAACAATGGGTGTGGGATAGATGTATCTGCCATTAACGCAAAACCGGCTAGCTCATCCGCTTTACTATTTTTCTTTCAGCCAATTTGCTCTATTCGGACTACTTCGAACTTCATGATCTCCTTTCTGACCAACTCTTGGTACTTAGCCATCCTATCATCCTTTGCCTCGTAGTCACCCAAAATCTGGTTGACTACCAGCTGGGAGTCATTGTACACCATCAGCTTGGTGGCCTTCATGCGAAGTGCTGATTTCAAACCTGCTAGCAATGCTTCATACTCCACCTCGTTTTTGGATGCTGGGAAGCCAATGTTGACTACCTGTTCAATTGTTAGGCCATTTGGTGAGATGAAGACTATGCCAAGTCCTGCACCGTGCTTGTTGAATGCTTCATTCACGAAGAGTTTCCACATCTCTCCGATGAATAGTTTCCAACAAGTGGAAGGATCTGATGATGTCTTGGGATCAAGGGCATCACTGATGCCTTCTTCTAGGTTATTGTCTGCCGTTTGGCTTTGATCCTCACTGTTTGACTGTCTTAAGACTTTACTTTTGGGTGAGTCCTTGCTGGCAGTGCTGCGATCTGTCCCTCCTTCTCTCTCTCTCATTCTTTCGGTTGCCTCGGTCAAGTCGATTGGATAAACATGACGACTTCCTGGTGCAAACTTGACCACAAAGTCTGCCAAAGCTTGGCCCTTTATTGTTGTTCTTGGTTGAAACTTAATGTCGAACTGCCTCAACTTCACTGCCCACTTCAAAATTCGTCCAGAAAAATTCGCCCTCTCAAACAAGGCTTTTAAGAGGAAGGCTGTTAAGACAACCATAGTGTGGGCATGGAAGTAGTGCAACAACTTTCTTGACGCCATCATCAAAGCTAAGGCCAGTTTTTCCAATGGCAGGTACCTTGTTTCCGCGCCCAGCAATGTCTTGCTCACATAAAAGATAGGCAGGTGTTGAATTCCTTCAGCTCTTACCAACACTGCACTAACTGCATGCTGGGAAACTACTAAGTACAAAAAGAGCTCCTCTCCTGGTACAGGGGTTACTAACAACGGAGGAGCGGTCATGTAGTCTTTCAGACTTTCTAGGGTACGGTCGCACTCATCATCCCACTTAAACTTGACCTTCAGTGCTCGGAAGAACGATCGACACTTGTTTGACGACCGACTTATGAATCGGTTTAGTGCGATTGTTAGGCCAGTAAGGTATTGTACCTCCTTGACTGTGTTGGGCCTCTCAAGATCTTGGATGGCTTTGATCTGAGAGGGATCAGCTTCTAGACCCCGGTTGGTCACTAGAAAGTCCAGGAATTTGCATGACCACATGCCGAATGCGCACTTAGATGCGTTCAGTCGCAACTTGTGGGGCTTCAAAATTTGAAACATCTCATCTAAGTCCCTGAGATGGTCCCTCTTATCTTTGCTTTTGACCACCATATCATCTATGTAAGCCTCCATTGTTCTGTCTAACAATGGTTCAAACATTTTGGTGATCATCCGTTGGAATATAGCCCCTGCATTTTTCAGGCCAAAGGGCATGACCTTGTAACAATATAGTCCTCTGGGTGTTGTAAATGACGTGACCTCCTGATCCGGTTCATACATAGCGATTTGGTGGTAACCGCGATACACATCAAGAAAGCTAAGTCGGTTATGCCCTGCTGTCAGGTCCACCAGTTAGTCTATTCGTGGTAGGGAAAAGCTGTCTTTTGGGCATGCTTTGGTAACTGTTTTGTAGTCCACGCAAACGCGCCATTTGCCGTTCTTTTTGGCACCACTACAGCGTTGGAAATCCACCTAGGATAGTGTACTTCTTTGATTGCCCCTACTTCCAACAGGTTTTCTACTTCCTCCGCCATTATCTCTGCGTGGTGGAGTACCGATCGGCGAGTTCGCTGTATAATTGGCCTGGCAGTTAGATGGACATTGAGTTGATGGCAGATGAAATTGGGGTCAATGCCAGGCATGTCATACGGCGTCCAGGCGAACATTTCGATATTAGAGATCAAAAATTCCATGATCTCTATTCTCTCAGTGCTGGACAGAGACGAGCAAAGCAAAAAGAACTTTTCTGGGTTCTTTTCATCTATCCTTACCTCTACCAAGTCTTCTACTGCCTTCTGTTTGGCCGCTTTGCCGACGTCTGCGAATAGCTTGTTGCTTTCTGGCTCTTCTACCATTTGTACAAACCCTTTTGCAGCTCGGCTGCCATTTACTTTAACGAAGCACTGTTTCAACATGATTTGGTCTCCTAAGACTTCTTCAATTACTTCGATTTTGTTGGGAAACCATAACACCTAATGGTAGGTTGATGCTACTGATCACATGGCGTGCAACCATGCTCTTCCCAAGATTATGTTGTAAGTGGAAGAGACTTTCAATACCCAAAATTTCACTTGTTTCGCCATCGTTCCTGCCTTGACCAGTAGGATTATCTTGCCCACTGGCCATTCTAGCATTGAGTTGAAGCCAACTAAGAGGGATGTTACGGGTGCCAAGTCTCTATTCTCCAATTTTAGTTGCTTGAAGGTCTCGTAGTACATTATCTTGCAGGAGCTCCCTTGATTAATTAGGATCTGCTTGATGTCAAAGTTCTTGACGCGCAAAATAACCACCAGTGTGTCGTTGTGAGGGCATTGTAACCTTGCTAAGTCCTTGTCAGAAAAGGAGATGATATTCGTTGCCTTCGTTTTTCTCCTTTTGAAAGTAGGTTGTGCACTTACTATCTCTCTCAAGTGCTCAGCTTTTTTGATCATCCTTCTGAGCTTACATACCCGCTCGGGTTCGACGATCCCATGTATCACATTAATTATACCTTAGGGTGGATCGTTGACCGACATCCCATTTGGCCTGTTGCGATCCTGAGGGGCCGGCTGTGTTCCCCTCTCTATATACTGGTCCAAGTGACCAGGGACTACTAACTCCTCTAGATGTTGCCTCAACGGTGTACAATTTTTAGTTCGGTGCCCCTTTTCATCATAGAAGGTGCAACGGTACCTATCATCGTAACCCCTCTGTGCTTTTGCCAACTTGGCTGGCCACCGAACGAAGAGTTCGTCGCGTATCTCGCTAAGAATTTGATAGATAAGTTTGTTGAATACCTTGGTGATGGCAGTGCAGACTTTCAACTTCCTTGCTTGGGGGTCCTCTCTGTTGGCTCGTTTACCTCACCCATTCTTGCTCGGTTGTTCTTCTTGCCCGACCGTGTTTACCTTTGTCACAGGTTTTTTGTCTGGCATCGCTGTTGTGTCTGCTTTTGTTTTGGTGCGTGCAATATCTTCTTCTATTCGGATGTGCTGATGCACTCTTTCCATTAGGGCCTCCATTATGAGTGGTAAATTTATCGTCATTGAATCCCTCAATTTGTTACCAGCCGGCAAACCTCGTTTGTACTGTGCGATAGCTAGGTTTGTGTGGCAATCCCCAATCTAATTAAAAGTCTCCCAATACCAGTTATTGTAAGACCTCAATGTTTC
The DNA here is from genome assembly GCA_036172215.1 of Camellia granthamiana. Classification (NCBI taxonomy): domain Eukaryota; kingdom Viridiplantae; phylum Streptophyta; class Magnoliopsida; order Ericales; family Theaceae; genus Camellia; species Camellia granthamiana. The sequence goes on along the minus strand of CM069915.1, from coordinate 34,855,048 downwards.
CTTCTTGCCCATGTCTATGGAGAGATGCTGGTCAATCCCTACAAGCATCTTGGTGTTCATTCTGAATCTGGTCATAAATGCCTCTGCTAGTTGTGTCCATGAAGCTATGCTACCTTTTGGCAACCTTTCAAACCATGTTAAAGCCAGGTCACCAAGGCTGGAAGGAAACAAAATACACATTAAAGCCTTGTTTCGCCGATACACGACCATAACTTGGTGAAAGTGGCTCAAGTACATGTAGGGGTTTGACTTCCTCTCATAAGTGGTGAATTTGGGATGGTGGAAGCCGGAGGGTAATGGTGCGTTCTCTATCGCCGAAACGAATGGTGAGCTCTGCAGCCTTGCTAACGTTTTGTCTACCGGTTCATAAGCAAGGTGTGACTCTGGCATTCCTACCTCAATATTCCCACGCGTTCTAGGAGCCAACCGTTGTAGTGCAGAGACTTTGTGGGGGTCACGAGCCTTAGTGTCATTCCCTCATTTGGGCCCTCTCTTCTAGGACTGTTCGTAGGTCCACCGACCTAGGCAACTCTGTGTGCTTAGATGTCGTTTGGTGCGAATGCGAGAGCCGATAACTGCTTCCCTCCGTGTAAGACCTTTCAGTCCTCGTTCTCTCAAACTTGGAGCAACACGCCCTAAAAGTCCTTGATTGTGTATCCTCCGATCTGAGACTTTTACTTTCAGCTTGTGATGGTGTGACCTGTCTATCACGATCTTCTGAGTGGTAAGAGCGTATGTTGCCTTTGCGCCCCTCTTTTGTTGCCACCTCTTTGCCTTTTATCTGGCGCTTTATTGTCTCCATGTTCGCCGTCATCCTTTGTATCAATTCGTCTTGCTCCCTCACACAATCTTCTAGAACCTGAGGATCCAACCTCTATCTCTGCCTTTGCCTTTCAGGGCTTTGGGAGCGACGAGGACTAGAGCCCCGTCTTTCACGTATATCCCTCCATGGGTTCCATCGTTGGGGATCTAACTCTGCCATAGGCGGGATAAAAGGTAAGCCTTCAGGCCTCCTGCCCCCCTCCGAGGTTTACCCATCAATAGCAGAGTGCGGCAAGTCTTCGTTGTGCGCCATTGAAGTTAGTTGAAAGAAAAACTTAACCAAGAGGTTTGTTCTTTGTGAATTGTACGAGCACATAAATAATCTTCTCGTATAATCCTGTTGATTAAGTTTGTACTCCTCCAAACGTCGTCGCTTTATTACTTGAAAACACAAATGTGAGCTAGCCGGCGGGGGTGTGCCGGAAACCTCTCTGATGCCTAAGTTAACACAATAGACAATAGACATAAAAGCTCTGTGTATTCTAAAGTGAAAATTGTGATACCTATACATAGGTCCTATCATGAGCTTTTGTAGATTCTGCCTGGCACAATCCTAGTAGGACTCCAACTCTCTTCACAAGAGTCCTCTTAAGAATCACACTCCCAAAGATAATGTCTATCCTGATAACTCCTTACTCACTGTTTTCCTAAGTGAGATAGTTGCAATCTCTTACCTCGGTTGGCACAAAACTTAACCTTGCTTACACAACTCGGTACTAATTAAATTAATTCAGTTAGCCTTGACTTGGAAATGACACTCTGCCGAGCTATCCATTAGCTCGGTCTGATCTCCACCGACCGATTAGATGCGAAAGGTCTAGGACCGTGCTACCGAGATAATTACTTCGGCCTAAATTTGTAATACGACTTCATTCTTTTGTCCTTATAACGCGGTCCATCCTTATCCCGGCCTGGCCCGATGACCAAGAGTGTATACCTAGCTCGGTCCATTCAACAAATGGTCTTAGCTCGACCTAATTTCCACATAAATTGCCCTCTCAGTCTTCAATAGGGTTTTGGGTTTGGATCATCACTGACAGAGATGGATCGTCGGAATCAAGGGTTAAAATAGAAGGAGAGATACATCGAAGCGGAGAGAGAGAAGATCATTTTGGTTAGGGTTATGGTTTCGATCGATAGAGATCGACAATTTAGAACGGAGAGAAAGAGAGAGAGATCGAAGAGGAAGAAGAAGATGAGAAGAGGATTGGGGTTTGAGGGTTAGAGTTTGGTGGTGGAGAAAAGAGAATGGGGGTTGGAGAAGAAAGAAAAAGGGTTGGAGATCAAAGTGAGAAACTAAAGAAAAAGAGGGTTGGAGAAGAGAGAATGGGGGTTGGGGTGATGAAGAAGAAGATGAGCCATTGGAAAAAAAAAAAAAAAAAAGAGAGAGACAGAGAGTTGAGTAGAGAGACAGAGAGCAAATGTGAGAGTATGTTCTAGAATCAAGAGAGAAGTGATAAAGAGAGACAGAGAGACGGAGAGAATAGAGAGAGACACATTTTGCTTCAATCTAAACCGTTGGATTATTTAATCCAACAGTGCGCTTTTGTCATTGGAATATACAAATTAAAAAGATAAAATAAAAACATCAAGCGTCATTTAAAATAAATGTTTTTTTAAATTTTTTTTCATTTTTATATTTATCTAGTCGGGAATAATATAAATATATAATTTTTTTTAGAAATAGTAAAAAAAGTCACAAAAAACAAAAAAAATAAACAAAAAAAAAATCACTGAAAACCTGTATCCAAACAATGCCTACAAATTTAGAGGGACAGTTGGTTAAGATTTGCTAAAATAACAAGTGAACCATTGGAGCACCATTGCTATAATTTCAAATTATAGCAATGGTAATACTATTTTAACAAACACCATTAAAGATGCTCTTATAGGTGAGTTTATGGGTGAATAGTAACAATGACATCTTTTTCCTTTTTTGTTTGAAAAAAGAAGTTGACTATGCATATAGAGAAAAAAAGACACAAAATGGAGTGAATAGTAGTGCAAAAGACCAAGTAAGAAAGGAAAGAGGTTCCAAACCTGCCCACCTAAACTGTTTTAGTTTAGACAACTGCTTTGACCAGACCACACCAATAATATTAATAAGAACAGTTATACATTTTCAGAAGGGGGGGAAAAAAAAAAAAAGGAAAATTGTAGTTTAGGTGAAGTGTTATACTTTATTTTTGTAATTTTAATTTAAATAATTTAATTTATGTATTTTTAATTTTATTACAATGTGATCCTCTAATATTTACTGTTAAAATCTAGAACGAAGAAAGATCGCTTATAAAATTAGAGAAACTAAAGTGAAATTTAGTGCTCGTTTGGCATGTGCTAAAATAGCACGTGCTAAAATCTTATTTGGGTTACATCACCTCTCTACCATATCACTTCAAACCCAACTCATATTTCACGTTTTTTTCATAAAAAATCAAGATATATACTAATCTAGTACTTCCCAAACAACTCCTTACTTATAGTTTGTTTTAACTGGTAGTTCCTATAATTTATTTTGAATTCAACTTTAGTCTCTCTAGTTTTTTACGTGATGTTTTTTCTGTTCAAACTATTAATAATAAATGACGGATGGATCACATTGCAATAAAATTAAAAATATAGAGTTTAAATTATTTAAATTAAAACTATGAGAATCAAAGTGAAATTTTGCTCAAACTAAAAAGACTAATAGTATAATTTATCCTTAAACAAATGTTTAGAGAATACATTAAATAGTTGAAATTAACTTCATATATAAACCTACAATATAAGAGTAAATCTCAGCTGCATACACTTTCTGATTCTATTTCTAACATTTGTTTTTAGGTTTATAGACTTCATGTAATAATAAACAAACCACACTCCATAAACAGGACAAACTCTAGTCCACGCGTTTCCTTCCAATCTTCAATATCTCACAACACAAAGCAAAAACTTTTATATATATATCTTACTACTTTATAATAGTATGAACAAAACAACACCAACTTTATAATAATATCAACAAAACAACACCAATTAAAGTATGTCAAAGGCGCTTTTCTATTTTCACCAATTTATTTGATGCATAGATCATCTTGGTATATTTCATCCCAACATAATAACCTCAAGTTGTCATAAATAGAGGAACCATATACACTTTAAAAAATATATATATTTATATTGAAATATAAGAAAATTTGGAAGGGCCAAGTACAGACATCGGAAAAATTATTGAATGTTTCAAAATCACTTGCGAGAGTATAACATATAATCACAATAAGTGAATCACACTAGCGAAATTGTGAAGTAACGAGACCAATTGACTGACTTAAAAATTGCAATCTTCCACTAGGGGCTGTTAAAGGGGTTCTTTTGGTGTTATCTTCCATCGTAGATACATTTAGGATCGAGCTAGTCTTAATGATTTTTATTTTATTTTATTTTATTTTAGTTGATTAAAAAAATGAATTATTTAAAAGAGTAATTGGACTTAATGGTGAAATGCATTAGGCTCAAGTAATGAAACTAGTCTCATAAAAAAATGGGAATATGACAAAGTTTAAAAGGGAGTCTCATGTACTAGATAATCATTTTACAAAAAATAAAAAAATAAACACAATTTTTTATTTATTATGCCTTTTATAGGCAATGAAAGATGGAAGAATTACACCATTAATGGCATCAGAAAAAAAATATAAAAAAGTGATAAATATTAATAATTATAATTATAATATTTTTTTTTACTTTTTTATAAATATTTTTTCCCATGAAAAATCATGTATTTTTACTACCCAAAGCTTATCTTTGCACAATGATTTCACACCACACCATTTTTTAAAAGTCCCTTCCAGGCATATTCATTCTACATTTATTATGATTGTATGCTCCTAAAAAAGGTTGAGAATTTAATACTCTGCTTTCCAACCACATTTGCTAGATTTTGTTTCTAATTTCAACAGCTATGTAGATTTTTTCATAATACATAATTTTAAAGAAAAGATTCTATGTTCATGATTACAATGCTCTCACAACAATTTTTTTTTGGGCGGTAAATCAAAGGTTAGTAATTTAACATTCTCCTTTTTGGTGTCACATTTGCTTAGATTTTGATGTCTAATAATGCCTAGAATAGCATGCTACTATTACCCACCAAGGCAAAAAAAAGAAAGATAGCATATTGCTTGTGCTATAATTACCAAAACAGTAAATCGGAAAGCATCAAAGTTCTATAGTCCTTGCCCAAAAATCTAAAAGGGTTATTTTTTTTCTTTTTGTCTCTAAAAGATGCAATTTAAATTACAATTTTAGTATCCAAAATATACAGTTTGTGCATTTTTCGTCCATAATATTTAACAACTATCTGATGGGATAGTGCTTATATATATATATATATTTTTTTTTTAAATAACAAGTATAATTTTGAAAATAGTTTTTTTATTTATTTTTCATATAAATATAAAATAATCATGTGGTCACCGATCTCTAATCAGCTTGAATTTTTACATGATTAATCTGTTTGATTATTTTTACAAATTGAATGATTTGGATCAGTAAGATGAACTCAAGAGTAAGCTCACATAACCAGGTAACGGGACCTCCAATCTAATTTTGGATTGAAGACAATTTGTGTGCATTATTTTAATTTAATTCTTATGACTCATTTGGCAACATCACTTTTTAGCCTAAAAGTTAAAAAGTCACAAAAAAAATCAAAAAGCCAACAACTTATATCAAAAAGTCAAAGATTCCATTTTGTCTATACTTTTTGCACATTTTTTCGTAAAAAATAAAAAAATATCCAAACATACTATTTTTTTTACATCATATTTTTAAAAAAAAGCTAAAAAATTACTAAAAAAGTATATTTCCAAATGAGACCTTAATGTATAAAAATGTTTCAAGTTGATCCCAACCTAATTATGTCCCTCTCTATTTGAACTAGGAGTCAAACCGGGAAAATCATAAATATACACCATCATAACACAAAAAATCCAACATCGTTAGAGGGTAAATAATTTGAAATTACACATCCAATATGTTTAATATAGAATTAACATATACAAAAAAATCCAACATCGTTAGAGGGTAAATAATTTGAAATTACACATCCAACATGTTTAATATAGAATTAACATATATAGATGTTGAATGTTGATAAACATTTTTCTCTAAAGATATCAAATTCATTTTGTCGGGTTTTAATGATATGTATTTATAATTTTCACATTTTACTCTTCATTTATATAGAGAGATGGAATTATGTTTGGATCAAATTGAAATATTTTTCATACATGAGGAATTAAATTCAAACAAGTTAAATATTGGGAACAAAATGATGAATTTCGCATCTATTGAATTTTTTTTAATTGCATTTACACATTTATCCCTAAATTAAATGGCTTATATGGGTAGAGTTAGGTTGAGGATCAAATCAAATTATGTTTTTGTTGGACAATCTTCACTGTAATTAATTAATTTTATTTGTATACTTGTCAACAAACAGAATATATAAGAAATAATGGAAAGGAGAGAAAATTGTTTAATTACAAAAATCAAACTAGAAATCAAATTAGATAAATAAAAACAGATTTTATTTTGTTACAAAAACAAAATTAAAATTTGATTTAATAAACAAATAAAACAAAATAATAAATTAAACAACTTACTTGATTAATATCTTCGAATAATAATTTGATCAAGTCCAGTGCTTGACACTGTGTCCTTAAGACAGATTCGTCCTCTCCTCGGTGCTTTCAGAATATGGACGTCTATCTCCCATGATGAAATGATCAACAACAAATAAATGCAGCACTACAATTTATTTGTTCAAAGAACACACTTAGTGTATACACTCTTTCTCATAGAAAAATAATGGAATAAATGCAGTAAAATGCAAAGATGATTTGCAGCAAAAGATAGACAGAAATTGGAGTGAATCTGATCAAATGAGGGCTGGTCTATTTATAGAAGTAATGGCACCCTTTAATTTTGAATTGAACAGGTAGCATACCTGTTTGAACAGGTACTGTACCTGTTGGGTTTGAATTTAAACATATTTGAATTTAAACAGATAACCGAATCTGTTTGAATTTCAAATCTATTCGGGTGGATTTAAATCAATGTTTTAAAAACCGGACCGGTGAGTGAACCGGAAAAATGATCAGGTGGACGGGTCACCGATTCAATCGTCGGGTTGAACCGAAATCGAACAGTGACGTTATAAATATATTAAAATTATATTTAAATAAAAATATAAGTAATAAAATTAAAAATTTTAATAACCTTAAATATTTCTCTTAATACTTTTTTTATTAAAAAATATAAAAATATATTTAAAAATATTATTAATTTTAATTTTGGAAGAAGAAATCAAATATTCAATATTCTCTCCATATGATTTTAATTCAAATAATTTGATTGAAAGAAGAGCAAAAATTTTGGAGTGATATCGAAATTTTAAGTTTCCCTCCAATAAATTTGATCGAATCTCACATAGATTTCTTGAGTTTTTTTGGAAGAATTTTTTTCTTATAAATAGATAGAGGCTTTCACAATAATTTCAAGCTCTCAATGGGATTCCTCACAAGATGAGACCTTTGAAAGAGAGTTTCCAATTAAATTTTTATTATATATATATATATATATAAAATAAGAAAGAAAAGAAAGAAAGAATAAAAAAAAGAAAAAAAAAAACAAAAAATTTGTTTTATCAACCCAATGAACTCGAACCGGGCCGACCGGTTCGGCAGTTCGACTGCCGGTTTTTCCGGTTCTTTCAAAATAAGCCAGTTTTCCAATATGACCGGTTCAGTGGGTGTACCCGGACCGGAACCCCGATCGATCGGCGGTTAAACCGGTTGAACCGGCCGGTCCGGTCCGGTTTTTAAAACTATGATTTAAATTTGAACCAAACAGATTCGGTCTTGGACAGATCCGAACCTATAAAGAATTTCTGAAGAGGTGCAAATAAAATTTTGAATTCAAAAATTAAACCTTAAAATTTGGACAGAATTTATTCTATCAAAAATAAATTGAATTCAAATATTTTTGGCCCAAAAAAATTAATATTGGGCCGAACAAGCCCAACCTCACACCGAAGCCCAGGCCCAGCCTGCCCGACCGAACGGACGGCGGCACGCGTGGTGATTTTTGGGTCCAATGGGTCTAGCCCATAACCTCTCCCTTCTACAAACTTGGGGTGGGCCCTCCCTAAGTTATAAGTCCAAGCTATATAAACCCATTCAAAACTTCCCACCAAATTAATGTGGGACAAGCCATTTACACAAACTTTAAGGAATTTCCACCAAAACTCCATTTCCATGGAGCACACTTTGGCTTCAATTTCACATTCACTCGATAATGGTTTTGAGAAATCAAATATACCACGTAAATCACAACACGGCATAGAACGCGTTACCACTTAGACTCGCGAAAAAGACGCACGGGTCCTACATAAATATTAGACCAAAGTTAGGAAAAAATCTGTTTTTTATCCAGATTTTCCAAATCATTTCCAACAGTTTTATACATTATAAATTAATGCTACATCTGTTTAGGTAGAAAAAAAAGATTATTTTTCTTTTCATATCTTCTAACATTTGGTATAATAGAAAATAAAATTCAACAAAAAATAAGACTATTTGGATAGAAAATATTTTTTATTTTTGAAAGGCGCAAAATGTTTTATGAACTAAAATCTTACTATTATTATCACATTACCATTGTCACTATCACTTCTACCACCACACCACCATTACTATGACTATCACTGCTATTATTGCCCCGCCACTATGGGGTGTTTTGGGAAGATGATTAAGAGCTGTTTTTTAGTTTTTTTGACTTTTTTTGCGAGAGAGAAAAGTGGGTTAAAAGCTAGGAAATGACTTTTAAGCCACTTCCCAAAATAGGCCTATGAAAGGGTAATTTATGAGAATAGTCTTTACCAAGCTAAGTCCATTTTTCCTTAGACATTGGGCCGAACTACGAGCCGAAGTAAATGTTTATGTAACATGGTCTTGGATCATCTAGGCATCAGGTCGGTTATAGATGGGCCGCTAGATGCCTGACCTAGCTATCCCAGGCTAAAATCCAGTAGAGAGCCGAGGTGTTAGTAAAATGTAGGACCGAGCTAGGGGTAGCTCTGCAAGGCACTATCTCTTAGCTAGGACTACCACGGTGCTGCTTTAGTCTAAGCTTAGTTAGGTGTGGTACTAGCCGAGGTAAGGGTTGCAACCATCTCACTTGGATGGCAGTGAGCAGGATATTATCAGGATAGACATTATCCTTAGGAAAATGATTCCTAGGAGAACTCTACTAAAAAGAGTTGGAGTTCTTCTAAGATCATGCCAGGCGGAATCTACAAAAACTCATGGCAGGACCTAGGGCTGTTCATGGGTCGGTCGGGGTCAGGTTGGATACATACCCATTAGCCGATCGGATCAGTTCGGATTGACATTCAGCCCAACGTTTTCGAACCAATCACTTGTCGAAATCGACTGAATTGATATTTGGGTTGTCGGATTGGATGTGGGCGGTTTGGGCAGATTAGGCTAATGACATATTGGGTCCTTTTCTTTTTTTTTAAAATAATTTTTTATCCAAAATTATGGAAATAAAATTGCTTATCAGAACATGAACATATCTCATAATATTTTTCAAACCCTCAATCAAAATATTTTTATAAACACTAAATGAAAACATAACAATCAGAAACAGAAAATCTGAAAATCAAAACAAGAAAATGAAAAATACTTGGAAATCCCTAAATCAACCATGATTAGAGAAACAAAATATGAAGTATTAACCAACAAAAAGCTACAAATTATAAATCAAAACATCAAAAATAAAAACCCCAAAATGAATAAAGAGAGACACCTGAATCTTTGGAGAATAACCCTCTTCTAGGGTTGAAGATCTTGGTTCGCATATCTCAAAGAAAGTCACTGATTGAACTTCAAATATAGTCAAACAACGAGAAGCTTTGATTTGTTACGTGAGAGAGAGCAAAAGAGAAACATAGAGGATTGCTTTGTTTTTTTCTAATTCGGTACAATCTCTCTCTCTCTCTCTCTCTCTCTTTCTCTCTCTCTCTCTTTATGTATTTGTTTTGCCTTTACAATTTTTCTCCTTGAAAAATGATGGAACTAATTTGGTGCACTCCCTCTCTCTATATTTGTTTTGCCTTTTTAATTTTTCTCTATGAAAAATGGTGGAGCCTATTCAGTTTTTCTCTTTGAAAAAAGAGTTGACATAAGTGGCTTTGTGAAGTGTGAGAGATAGAAATAGGGATTCAGACTTTGTAAAGTATGTGAGAGACAGACCTTGTAAACTGTGAAGTATATATGACAAGCTTGGTAGGTGGGTGGAAGCGTATATGAGAAGCTTGGTATTTGTCAATCGGGTCGGTTTCGACAGATGAAAAAATAGAAAAATTGCTATCGACCATGAATCTGAAAAAATCAAATAAAGTAGACCGCATCCGACCATCTACGTTGTCTTGCCCATCCGTTGTGTGTCGGTCTGGTCGGTTTGGACGGGTTAGGCGGGTGCACGGTTTCCATGAACAGCCCTAGCAGGACCCATGTAGAAGTATCATAATTCTTACTCTCAAATACACAGAACTTTTGTGTTTATTGCCTATTTTGCTGACTTAGGTATTAGAGAGGTTTCTGGCACACACTCGCCAGTTAGCTCACGTTTGTGTTTTCAGGTAGTAAAACGACGAGGTTTGGAAGAATATAAACTTGATCAATAAAATTATACGAGAAGATTATTCCGTACTCGTACAATCTATATCCTATCACCAGACCTCTACTTCTACCTTCATCCTACCATCACTAACAAATATATTAAAAATATTTTTCGTACAAAAAAATAGATAGAGCATAAATTAATACAATTTAAGCATCAGAGATTAAAGACAAACAACATACTATTATTTTAGAAGCTAAGAAGATAATTTAAAATATAAAAAAATCAAAATATAATTCAATTTTAGAAAATCAAACAAAAACAGTAGTTGCCAGCGTTTGCCTGAACTAAAGCCCAATCTCTCTCCTCGAACCACCGAATCTCAAGTGTTTACGTGGCGCCCACATATTCTTCTTTCGGAACACGAGGAAACCCCAAAATAAACATCGTTATCTCTCTCTCTCTCTCATTTTCTCTCTATATAACACATATACAGTTGAGTCGGTTTTCACTCGGTCAATTAGCAAACCCTTTGATTCAGGAAAATTATTTTTATTTTTATTTTTTTTAATTTCTATTACTCGACTTTCTAAAAACAATAATAACATTTCTAAATACTATAAAAAAAAAACAAAAAAGAAAATTTTTTTTTTTTGGGTAACTGTATTTAATCATAGATATGTGTCTGAGTTGAAAAAACAAAACCCTAAAAAGGGTTCTCTGTAAGAACCAATTCGCCGCCGGGTTGATCTGGACCATCAACTTCCCCCAATTTCTATTTGATCTCACAACTCTTCACCACCTCCTACTCTTCCTCAGCTCCAACTGTTGTTTTTTGTTTTTGTTTTTGTTTTTGTTTTCTGGCAACACTTTTTAGTCCTGGCGGTGCTATCTTGGTATTCAATGTTGGAAAGTAAGAGAAAACGTGTTTGTTTTTCTTTATTTTTATGATGATTCAGTGTTAATAATCGAATCTTTATTGCTTGTGTGTGCTCGATTGTCCAGTTTTTTGATCGTTTGACGCAACTGAATGAGCTGTTTTGGAGTTTTGGTGATCAAAGATTGGATTTTTATGAGTTCATATAGGGGATTCTAAGGGGGTTAATTTTGTGGGTTTTGAGTGTTTTAGATTGTGAAGCTTGATTTTTGCAACCTTCTAGGGTTTTAGGGTTTGTTGGGTGTGAATATGTTGTCTGATTTGGGTAGGATGCCGGTGCTTGGCGGTAACGAAGGATCGTTTGGAGATGAATTGGAGAATGAAATTAGCTTGTTGCTCCGCGAGCAGCGAAGACAAGACGTTGATGATCGCGAAAAGGAGCTAAATTTGTTTAGAAGTGGGTCAGCTCCTCCCACTGTTGAGGGTTCATTGAGTGCAGTTGGTGGTTTGTTCAATCATAGCGGTGGTGGCGGTGGTGATGGTGGCTTTTCAGGGTTTGCCAACAATAAGAGTGGTAATGGCTTTATGTCTGAGGAAGAGCTTAGGTCTGATCCGGCTTATTTGTCTTATTATTATTCGAATGTGAATTTAAACCCTAGGCTGCCACCTCCTTTGATGTCTAAAGAGGACTGGCGGTTTGCACAGAGGTTGCAAGGAGGGAGTTCGGCCTCGGGTGGGATTGGAGATAGAAGGAAAGTGAATAGGAATGATAGTGGTGGTGGGGGGAGATCACTGTTTTCTATGCCTCCAGGGTTTGGTTCGAAGAAAGGAGAGAGTGAGACTGATTCGGAGAAAGTCCATGGTTCGGCAGAGTGGGGTGGTGATGGTCTGATTGGCTTGCCTGGTTTAGGGCTTGGTGGGAAACAGAAGAGCCTTGCTGAAATATTTCAGGTGATTTTCTCTCTTTTATGCTTTCTTACGTACTTGTATTTTTATGTCATGTGTTTAACTCCACCTGTTACTGGTATATTAGGTTATCTGTTCTTCAGTTGATAATATTCCTTTCGATTGTTGAATGTCATTCATTGCTTCCCTTCATCGTTGACAGTTGATACGGATTGTATTGTATCTTTTGAGCAAATTGAGCGATCTTGTTGAAACTCCAGACATTTTTTACATGTCATGTAAAGATGAACTGTGTATTTATTTACTCTTTTGGCTGGTATAGTTAATGTGTTTTTTGTTGTTAACTGCTAATCTGCATCTTTTTGGGTTGATGACTTGATTACGTAGTAATTTTTGCTTTATGGGTAGCATACTGTTGGAAATATGACAGATCCAAGGATCTTAGTTGACAAAAGGTCATGCTGCAGCCTGCAGTAGTGTTGTACTGTGTCATGTATGTTATCTTTATTATCTTTCACACAGCTTGTTCCAAGCTTGGAGAATGAAGCAGGGTTGCGGAGGAGATGTAGCATCCTGGAAACTTAATTAAAATCTTATGAGCTTAGATCCTCGGGATTCTCTAATTGGGTTTTGTCTTTGACAACTGGAGAAGACTGATCCATGTTGTGGACCCCAAATAATTTGGATTTGTTCAATAAGTCCATCCTATTAGATGCTAGTTGTTTAAAATCAAAATGCAAAAAAAATATCTGTCTGTTAGCCTACTTAGTTCATTTCATGTTAGTTAGTTAGTTTGTTTTATTCTTCTGGATTTTGGAGCCTGCAACTAACACTAATGTTTGTGCAGGATGATTTAGGGCGTGCAAGTCCTGCCTCTAGGAATCCTTCTAGGCCTGCTAGCCGTAATGCTTTTGAAAATAGTGAGACTTTAGGTTCTGCTGACGCTGACCTGGTTCATTTGCATAGCGAATTGGCTTCTACGGATACTATGCAATCCAATGTGAATGTTCAGAGCTCATCTTCCGTCCAAAATGTCGGTCCACCCGCTTCGTATTCTTATGCTGCTGCTTTGGGTGCTTCCTTGTCTCGTAGTACCACCCCTGATCCCCAACTCATTGCTAGGGCTCCTAGTCCTTGCCTTGCTCCTATTGGTGGAGAGAGAGTAAGTACATCTGAGAAGAGAAGTATTAATGCTTCAAACTCATTTAATAGCGTCTCAACTCCCGTGATCGAATCTGCAGATTTGGTCACTGCTTTGTCTGGCCTCAACCTTTCAAATGGTGCGATGGTTGAAGAGAACCATTTGCCACCACAGATTGAACAGGATGTTGATGATCACCAGAATTATCTCTTCAATTTGCAAAGTGGTCATGCTAATGCTAAGCAGCATCCGTACATGAAAAAATCTGAATCGGGAAGTTTTCATAGGCCTTTTGGTGACCAGTCATCGAAAGTATCATACTTGGATTCAAGCAGGAGCAATGGAGCTGGATTAGACCTTAGTAACCCGTCTCCCAATAAATCGTATGTAAAAGGGTCTCCTGCTTCTACTCTTAACAGCAAAGGAAGTTTGCCTTCTCACTATCAGCATATGGATAGTGCTAATTCATCGTACTTGAACTATGGTTTAGGTGGGTACTCCATAAATACAGTTATGCCATCCATGATGGCTTCTAATCTGCCACCTTTATATGAAAATGTTGCTGCAGCATCAGCTATGGCTGTCCATGGATTGGACTCGAGGGTTTTGGGGGGTGGTTTGCCTTCTGGATCCTTCCTAAGCCCCACAGCATCAGAATCACAGAATCTGAACAGAATTGGGAATCAGATGGCTGGGAATGCTCTTCAGGCACCACTTGTGGATCCAATGTACCTTCAGTACTTGAGGACAGGTGAGTATGCTGCAGCACAAGCTGCAGCACTTAATGATCCCTCTATGGATAGAAATTACTTGGGGGATTCATACATGGATTTACTTCAAAAAGCTTATCTGGGGTCTTTGCTATCACCTCAAAAATCACAGTATGGTGTTCCCATGGGCACGAAGTCTGGTGGTTCTAATCACCACGGTTACTATGGAACTCCTGCGTATGGTGTTGGTTTGTCGTATCCTGGAAGTCCCTTGGCTAGTCCCGTCATTCCAAACTCTCCTGGTGGACCCGGTAGTCCTATGAGGCATGGTGAACTCAATATGCAATATCCTTCTGTGATGAGAAACTTAGCTGGGGGTGTAATGGGACCTTGGCACTTGCAGGCTGGTTGTAATGTGGAAGATATCTTCGCGTCCTCTTTGCTGGAAGAGTTTAAGAGCAATAAAACTAAGTGTTTCGAACTTTCTGAAATCACAGGTCATGTTGTTGAGTTCAGGTATGTGCTTGCTTTTGAGCTTGAATGCTGTTGAACCATCCTGACTTTTAGTCTCTCTTATTAAACATCATTTGTAAACAGTGCGGATCAGTATGGGAGCCGGTTCATTCAACAGAAGCTCGAAACTGCAACAACAGAGGAGAAAAACATGGTTTTTGAGGAAATTTTTCCACAAGCTCTTACATTGATGACTGATGTGTTTGGTAATTATGTGATTCAAAAGGTACAAAATGCTCACTCAGTTTCTCAGATAATGCATATAATGTGTATATGTGTATACATAGGACATGGCTGTAGCTTTACCCTCTTTAGTGGATTTTAGACAAGTGACTTTGGGTATTTAATTTCAGTTTTTTGAGCATGGATTTGTGTCCCAGAGAAGAGAACTGGCTAACAATCTTTTTGGACATGTGCTGACACTTAGCCTTCAAATGTACGGTTGTCGAGTGATCCAGAAGGTAACATCAAATTTTTAGTCAAGCTGTATTTTGAGTTGGTATATCTCGTGTATGTTTTCATATCTAGATCCCTTTCATTCATGTGTGCAACAAACAGCGGACATGTTTTCTTTTATGTTTTTGTGTTGAACAACATTTGTGTGGCCTTAGCATGGATATTGATCTTACATAATGTTTTATTTAAATGTTTTACAATTTGCTACCATTGTCATTGAAATTGTAGGAAGTTGGATGTATTATTTCTTGGTAAACTGCAAGGGAACTTGATTGAACAACAGAAATTCACATATTTCCACTGCAAAGAATTTTTTATGGAAAAACAAGTACTAAGTTGGTTGGACTTTCTTTTTCTCTTTTCTGCCCTCTTGATGATGAAAATCTCTCTCTTTTGTTTTTATTTTTATTTTTTGAGAGGGGTGCTACTCAAATTAGTTATCATATGATTCTATCCTATCAGTATGTGAGGCAAATTTGGTAACAGCTGGATTTTGAGTCTTTTTATCCGTTCTAAACTTACCATTGCTAATTGAGCTGACACTTATCAATTCTTGCAATCATGAACTCTGTTTTTATGTTCAGGCAATAGAAGTTGTTGATCTTGATCAAAAGATAAAAATGGTGGAAGAGCTCGATGGTCATGTCATGCGCTGTGTGCGTGATCAAAATGGGAACCATGTGATTCAGAAGTGTATTGAATGTGTTCCTGAAGAACATATCCAGTTCATTGTTTCAACATTTTTTGATCAAGTTGTGACCCTTTCAACCCATCCATATGGGTGTCGTGTGGTACAGGTATTAATCTCTTATTATGTTTTGAAATTCAGAAGAATTTTATAGGAAAGGGTGATGATCTGTGATGATATATATGTATATATATATGTATTTAATTTTTTGTTTATTTTTGGAACAGAGAATATTGGAGCACTGCGGCGATCCAAAGACCCAGAGCAAAGTGATGGATGAAATTTTAGGATCTGTTAGCTTGTTGGCACAACATCAGTATGGCAATTATGTTGTTCAGGTTTGCAACCTTGTTTTGAAAGATTCCGATGTATAAATCATATATGCCATTGTTTCTGTAAGGGCTGTGATTCAGCTAGTCCAAAGACATTGTGTGATTGCATTTGCTTGTTTCTATGATGAACTGCTCCTGTTTCTATGCTCGGTGCAATCAGGAGTTTAGTGTTTGTTCTCTAGAGAAATTACCTGGTTGTATAACACGCACCACGCAAGGTCCACATCTACACGTTAATTACAAAGGGCCAATGTAAACTCGAGACCCATCTTGATCCCTGCAACCAGATACACAAATTACACAAAGTACCTCTTGAACTTTTGACTTGTCACTTTCATTCAAACGATGAAGCCAGTTTCCAAATCGGGGCGCAGACGGTGCTCTGATCAACCCATTCCCTAGTTGATGACTGTGGCAGCCATTTCACCATAATTGTTGACTGAACCCAAAAATAAAATAATAAAAAAATACCAAAATTGTTGGGACTGTTGTAGGGGTTTTTGTGAGTGAGAACTCAACTAAACAAATGCTATTGGGCTCCTCTGATTGGAGATATAATTAATTGCCCCGAGAGTTTGCTTACTATAATTTGACTTTGGACCTCCTCTAATTGCTTTCTACTGTATACTTAACATGTGTTTTGTTCTATATGAGATACATGCCATGATGTCTTTGTGTTTGCTTCTTTTTGTTGATATTCTTCATTTACTTTACAATAGCATGTACTGGAGCATGGAAAGCCACACGAACGTTCGACGATAATCAAGGAATTAGCTGGGAAGATAGTTCAAATGAGTCAGCAGAAGTTTGCCTCCAATGTTGTGGAGAAGTGTTTATCTTTTGGCGGTCCTTCCGAACGTCAGCTCCTGGTGAATGAGATGCTTGGCTCTACTGATGAGAATGAGCCTCTTCAGGTTGGTTGTGTCCGTTTGCTTTCTATGACTAGTATGAAATTGAAATTCTTGTCTAGGACTTTCTTTCACTGACCATATTGTTATCATTTCCTCTTTTGGCTTTTGTGTATGTTGTGATTTTCAGAATTGATTTGCATTAGAGATAGGCTATAAAGTTTGCATGGAATGTGTGTCTCATATTGTGCTCCTTTTTTGTGTGTGTGTGTTTGCATATGTCATGTTATGAAGATGAGCAAGTTCCTTGTTATAGCTTTTGCTATCTGAAGCATTCAAATCAATCAATAGCATGCTATTGGGTAAACATATGTTGAGAATGAAATTACCCTTTTGATTGAGCAAACATTTGTTGAGAAAATTGAAAATTATTACTATAGCTGACAGTCTAATCAATAATAATTACTGGAGGCATTATTATTTATGGAATTGTCAAGTCTTATTAACCTTTTTCTTTGACTCCATCAACCTTTTCTGTTTCGTGGTTAGAGAGTAGGTTGTTGATGGCGTTGCATAGTGGGTTACGGGTACAGTTGATCCAAATGTTTTGGTTTTCGTAGATTTTGTAGAGGATTTGATTAGTTAGTTGTGTTCAGTTCATGTGTGGGCTGCATTTTTGTATTCTTCGCATCATCTTGATGATTTTTTTTTATTTATAAAGTTTGATTATTTATCCCAAAAAAAAAATGTGTTGTCCAGCTGAAACGAGACATTATAGACTGGCTGTACCTCTTCAGTTTGATAATTTCCTTCAGAATGGCAGTTGCTGAGATTCTAGATATGTAAATTGTGATGCAACACTTACAAATCAGGGAAAGCAACAGCTCTGCAGAGCCTTTTGATTTTGCTAATTGTAAAAACAGAGTCAACAGTTTTACAGATGTTTTCAGATTGGCCATGGCTGACAGGAAATTATTCTTTCTGAATGCTTCAGCGTGAGCATCATGATCTTGAAAGCCAAACTTTATTAGCTAAAGCAACAAAATGGTTTTCTTGCAGTTATCTAGCGTAACTGTATGCCTCTTCGTTTTGTTTTTAGGATAAGATAATTGATGGATTTTAACTCTCCTGAGCTTTGCACTGTAAGTTAGAATGAATGATGATTGTGAATAGAGGATGTATCATCTCAAGATAATGTCTCCATATCTCTAAATTCAATATATCATGTTCCGTTTTATTTTTTCATTAAATATTTATTGGGTTTTGGAGTGGGGGGGGGGGGGGGGGGGGGGGGGGGGAAGGGGCAGGGGATGGGTAATACTTCATGATTTGAAATCTGTGATCTGAATGTAATTGTGTACTCTTATGAGTTTCGTGTGGAGCTGAGTATTGTGATTTTGGGGTTCAGTCTTGTAGCCTCATCCCCTGGATGTCTTTGTTTCAGTAGTCTTTTTTTTGGGTCCGTTTTTAACCATTGAAACTCGGGGAGATTAATGCAGAAATCTAGAAAAAAGAAAGGCATTGATATGGTAATTGTTGATGGAGAAAAAGCACATGATAGGGTTGCAAGGGCGACAATGTGGAGGTTTTGGTGTGTACTACAAGATGCAGTTAGGATTCATATTTATGAAATATTTCTTTGATTCTTTTAGGCTAATTGATGTGTACTACTGAGTAAGCACATTCAGTAGTCTTTTTTTTTGGGTCCATTTTTAACCATTGAAACTCGGGGAGATTAATGCAGAAATCTAGAAAAAAGAAAGGCATTGATATGGTAATTGTTGATGGAGAAAAAGCACATGATAGGGTTGCAAGGGCGACGATGTGGAGGTTTTGGTGTGTACTACAAGATGCATTAGGATTCATATTTATGAAATATTTCTTTTATTCTTTTAGGCTAATTGATGTGTACTACTAACTAGCACATCACGTGAGTATAAAAAACAAACTAAATAACACATAGTATTTTATGCATAAAGTGTATTATGCATAGTTGACTACTCAAGCATAGTTCAAAATTTTTTGTATACTGTTGGATGGTTGAGGGAAGATAATCCACTAGGGGACCTTATTGTCCCGGGGATGGGATTGGATAGTTGACTACTCAAGAATACTTCAAGATTTTCTTTATACTGTTGGATGGTTGAGGGAAGATAATCCGCTAGCAGGGCCGGCCCCGACCTAAGGCAGGTAAGGCTTGTGCCTTAGGCCCCAAATTTTGGCCCAAAAAAAGGGCTCCCAAATTTAATAAATTATTATAGGCCAAACCCCCCCTTTTTTTTTGTTTTAAGATCAATTTAAAGGGCCCCAAAATGTTTTATTCGGCCCATGTAAAATTTAGCTCATATTTATTTATAAATGTGTTTGGCTCATATTTATTAAAATGAAAACATATAAAAAAAAAAACAAAACACAGCAAAACAAAACAAAAACAGAAGAAGTGTTGGGGCCCAACCCAAACCATACATACACTATATACAACATCACTTTCACTTCAGTGCACTGTTTTGCTTTCAATCTTTCTCTCTTTAACGAAGTAATGAAGTGAAGATGACGGCAATATGTACCAAGTTCAAGGCAAGGCAGACGTAGAGCACGGCATTGTTGTGAGCGACTCACTCTCTCTCTTTCACTCACTTCTCCGGCGACTCTCTCTCTCACACACTCTCTCTCATGGTAAATCTTCTCTCTCACTATCAGATTTTATTAAATAAAGTTACCCTAATTTTTTTTTCTACATTCTTTCTCTATCAGTTAGTGGAATAATAAATTTGCCCTATTTTTTTTTTTACCTTCTTTATTCATTAGATTTTAGTGGAATAAATAATTTAGCCCTAATTTTTTTACCTAGGTATTTATCAGTTTTAATTGAATAAATTTTTTGCCCAAATTTTGTTTCATTAATTTTTTTTTTTTTTATAATTTATTTGCTATCAGATCAGTGGATTGTGATTTGTGGATTGAAGTGTTTGTGATTTGTGGATTGATTTGCAGTGTTTGTAATTTGTGGATTGAAGTGTTTGTGATTACAGTCATGTTTTCTAGGAAGTATAATTCTGGAAATGAAAAGAGAAAGAAGAGGATGATAGTAGAACAATTAATTCAAGTATATGAAAGTAAATTTTAGTTTATAATTTTAATGATTATATGTTCAAGTATACTTAAATAAAAAATTTGTGGATACTTATCATTTTATACATAAATTTTTTATTAAAAAAAAATATATTAGAGGGGCCCCATTTTTATGGTTCACCTTAGGCCCCACAAATCTCAGGGCCGGACCTGTCCACTGGGGGGACCTAATTGTCCCGGGGGTGGGATTGGATAGTTCCCCATATGGGCGATTAGTAGTTTGGTCCCAACTAGCAATCCGGCCAAACAAACACAGGATTAAGGGGGATTGGGGAGCGAATTTTGAATCATGGGCAAATTAGTAGTCTGGTCCCAACTAGCAATCCCCTCTCTAAGTACTTTACAAATTTAGAAGGGTTCATATAACACATGATATATGATTGTGGTTTTATGCTTGACAGAGGATATGGTTGTACATAGAGCCAACTGGAGAAGGAACCATGTGGCTGGCCCTAGTTGAGGATTGTTTGTGATGTGTCCAAACAGAGATTTGCATATTTATTTTTAAATTTCTTATTACTGTTATGTTTCATATCCAGGCAATGATGAAAGATCAATTTGCAAATTATGTTGTACAAAAAGTACTGGAAACTTGTGATGATCAACAGCGTGAGCTAATCCTGTCCCGAATTAAGGTTCATCTGAATGCACTGAAAAAATACACGTACGGAAAGCATATTGTCGCTCGTGTGGAGAAGCTTGTTGCAGCTGGAGGTACTTAATTTTCATCTCTTTAGTTCTGACCCATGCATCTACATTTATCGCCTTTTGCATTTAGATAAAGCTGTTTTTTCATGCTAGGTTTTTCCCTTTTCTGTTTTTTTCCCTCGTGTGCGAGTTTGAAATTTGATGCTTTTTGGTTAAAGGGAGTAAGCTGGTGTAAATGCGTGGCTCGATAACTTGATTAGCTTAACCAGTTAGAGATCAAATAAGTTACCAATGGTTAAATATGCCATATTTGTTGGATTTTATTCTAAATTGAAAGCTGATAATATATAAGCATAATCTAAAAGCACCCCTCCTGTAATTTCATGGAAAATTGAAGAAAACTTATTTAAGCTATTTTTACTGCATAATAGTTATCTCTAACCCTTCATCAATTTTTTCATCAAATTCGAATCTAATGAAAAATGGCTAAAACTATGTTCCAACAATTTCATCAAATTTGTGTCAAACCAAGGGGGAGAATCTTTTCACCAAATCAAAGATGAACCAAATCCTTCACCAAATTTTAACAATCATATTTTTACTCAAATTTGATGAAATTTTAAAAAGATTGAAGGTTAAAGATTTGAGATTGTTTTCTTTAATAAAAAAAATGGTTAAAAAGAGAATTTTGGAATAAGTTTGAATTTTATTTATTTATTTATTTTTTTTTGATAGATGGAATAAGTTTGAAAATTTTCAAAAAGAATTGATGAAAAAAGAGAGCAAGGAGTTAGTGTCCATATCCAATCTAGCTTTTAACCAAAATTTCACTCAAATTTGATGAAAAAAAGAGAGAGAATATGGATTGGAGATATGCTCTTAGCTATCAACAAAAGCTACAATGAAAGGTTTGACACTGAACTTCAAAATTTATTTATTTATTTTAAAAGAAGAAGAAAAATGAAAAAGGAGTCATAAACATTCCATTTTAGCTGCAGGAAACAGCACTGTTATCTTTTTAAAACTGTTACTGAGATTTTTGTTGATGGTGGTCTTTCCAAAACTAATTGGTTCCTCTTCTTTAGATCTTGTATTTGATGACCTTTTATATCCTGATGTGATTCTCTTTCGGTCGCAGCTAGCTCTCTAACCAATTATTTTAATTTTTTGCAGAAAGGAGAATTGCTGCTCAGTCTACACACTCGGCATATATTCCATAGGAAAGAAAGTTATTGTATGGCTAACTAAGGCTAGTTTGGCTACCTATTTCTCTTTTTTTCTTCCGCATGTTTAGTGCTGCAGCTCTTCCTATCTTTAAGAGCTGATTGGAAATAAAGTTGTTGCTTGTACTAGAAAAATGTACATTCTGTAGGTTAAGGTTTATACGTAGAATCTAGTACGCTGAGAGGCTCGGATGTCAGGTCAGGTGTTTCTAATGCCCCACTTGCAGAGGAGACAATTGACAATACAAGTTTTTAGGGTGTAAAAATGAACACTTTTGAGGTAGTTTACATTTCAATCGTGACTTTGTAAAAATGTTGCTGTGTCTGAGTTGATGTTTAGGTGAGGCTGGAAGCCGAGTATAATGTTAGTTACTGTTTATTTGTTTTGGTGATTTTGTTCTTTCAACCATGCATATCATTCATTGTTTATGTTTTTGGGTTGTTGAATCTGGGTTACTCCCGTTTAGTTATCAATACTATATGAAACTGGTATTTACAATTGCTTCTTGTTGAACACTAGCCAAATTGGTGTTCTTGGAGATTGTAGATGTATGTATAACCAATGTATGTGTGTTAATATGTTGTGGACTTTGCATTTGGATCGTTCTGTTGGCTTTTTGCGAAGAAAGAGGAAACCACCGTATGTGAATCTGTGTCAAGAGTTTTAGGAGATGATAAAAGTTATCGATAACTAGTAATGAGTAGTGTTTGATTCAATGAAAATGAATGATTATTTCATCAAAATATCAATTTTCAAGTATGGTAGACTAAAAAACAATAAAAATTACATTATAAATTAGAATCATTGTCGCCATTTTAAGGGAATAATAAGTTATCTTGGTTGTCTAACAGTCAAAGTGAACTCTTAGCTTGGTTATTTGTCTAAGAGCCTAAATGAAATCTGACATTCTCCTGCTGCAAGTGAACAGAGTTGTTTGAACACAATCGAGTTTAGCTCGGTAAGAATTCGTTTGAACTCAATTTTTTAAATTTTTTTTTGCGTTCGAGCTCGAGTTTGTTAAATTTTTAATAAACAAGTCTAAACATTTTAAAATTTGGCTCGTTAATTTTTTTGTTTAATATTTATTATTTATATATTAAATAATGTAAAAATATGTATAAAAAATAAGATAAATATGTTATTTATATATTTAAAAAATATAAATATAAATAATAGTTAACTATAGATAGTATATTTATATAATACTGGTAGTAAATATTATTATTTTGGTAAAATATTAATTTTTTTGTTAGAATGTTTATATATGTTGTATATATAATTGTATAATTAAAATTTTAATTGTAATTTTAGTCTCATATATAAATTTATAAATTTTTTGCCTCGTTAAAACTCGTGAGCAGATTTGAACTCGAATCAAGCCTGAGTTAGCTTAGCTCGAGCTTGGTTTATTAAATTTTTATTGAGTTAAAATTTTAATAAATAAGTTCAAACATATTAAAATTCAGCTCGATTCAGCTTATTTACCGTCCTACCTGCAAGACATGCCACAGTACTCAACCATCTCTCTCTCTCTCTCTCTCTCTCTCTCTCTCTCTCTCACACACACACACACACACATAGGGCTGCAAATGAACAGAGCCGTTTGTGAACAGCCTCGAGCTCGGCTCGGTAAGAGCTCGTTCGAACTCAGTTCGTTAATTTTTTTTTGCGTTCGAGCTCGAGCTCGTTAAATTTTTAATAAACAAGCCCAAACATTCTAAAACTCGGCTCGTAAGCTCGGCTCGTTAGCTGACTCGTTTAATATTTATTATTTATATATTAAATAATATAAAAATATGTATAAAAAATAAGAAAAATATGCTATTTATATCTTTAAAAAATATAAATGTAAGTAATAGTTAACTATAGATAGTACATTTATATAATAGTGATAGTAGATATTATTATTTTAGTAAAATATAGACTTTTTTTTAGTATGTTTATATATATTGTATATATAATGAATAATGTTTGGTAGCTCGAGGAATTCATCCCCCGAATCCCCCTAAAGCCCAAAACGACGTCGTTTTGGGTTTTAGGTTTTTTTTTTTTTTTTTTTTTTTTTTTTTTTTTTTTTTTTTTCACCATTTTCGTTGCAGAGGAAGAGGGAGAAGAGGGAGAGGGAGAGAAAGAGAAGAGAGGGAAGAGGAAGAGGAGGTCGTCGCAGCTCGCCTCCGGCCCGTCGCAGCTCGCAGCTCCGCCGTCGCAGCTCGCAGCTCTGCCCCGATCGCGTCGCCTCCGCCCCTCGTCGGCTCTGCCCCGATCGCGTCGCCTCCGCCGCCTCCTCCCCTCCCCCTCCATTTTTTAGGCCGCCTCCAGTCCCCTCCTCCCTCTCCTCTCCTCTCCTCTCCTCTCCTCTCCTTCCTCCTGATTTTTGCGTCTGAAAAAAAAAAAAAAAAAAACAAAAAACGGTGCCGTTTTCTATTCGGGGCTTTCGAGCTACGTAGCATAACTGATATATAATTATAAAGTAAAAGTCTTAATTGTAACTTTAGTTTCACATGTAAGTATGAATTTATAAATTTTTTGGCTCGTTAAGGCTCGTGAACAGGCTCGAGCTTGAGTCGAGCCTAAGCCAACTCGGCTTGAGCTCGGTTCGTTAAATTTTTATTCAGCTCGAGCTCGACTCGAGCTCGAGCTCGTTAAAATCTTAATAAACAAGTCCAAACATACTAAAGCTCGGCTCGACTCGACTCACTTACAGCTCTACACACACACCCCACATGAAACTCCTAAAAAAGAACATTTATTAGAAAAGGATGAAGAAAAACCCCATTTCTACATTTCAATGATAGATTCAACAACATATAGTGAGAAGCAATCCAGTTGAGTAGAACCCTTTCACCTTTTTAGCTAGGAGTTGTAACAAAACTCTCCTCTCTACACGACTACACAGTTGGCCAGAAACAAAACTCTCATTTCTTCATGGCTACAACCTCGAGTGTACCCAAAAAAATAATTATAATGGGAATCTTACAATTGTTGTGCATTCTAAAAATCTTCATCATCGTCCTCAATTTTTTGTCCAAACCCTCTGGGTCCAGCCCTAGATCTCACCACCCCTTTTTTACCACTCTTCTTCTTCTTCTTAGCTGCCTCTTCTTTCTCAAACTTCTCTCTCTCCCTCTTCTGCAAGAAATCTGTCACTGCTATGTAGATAATCTGTGGGAAAACCCAAACCACCACACAAAATTAGTAGCAACCCATATTCCAAAATCACAAATTTTCAATCAATTTCAACGAGAATAATACTGGAGACCTAAAAATTATATCAAAAGTTTTACCAAATATCACATAAGGGTGAGACCCATGGATAATTGTGAGACATTTGGTAAAACTTTTAATGTAATTTTTTGGTGCATTTTTGTTTCAACAAAACAGCATTGATTTCTTTATTACATGTACCGAACAAATAAATAAAGAAAGAAAGACGAAGTAGATAAGAACTAGCAAGTTGAAGCAGCCCACAACTTAGCAGCAACCCACATTCCAAAATAAAATATTTAATCAATTTGAACAAAACAGCATCGATTTATTTATTACATTTACCCACAAGAACTAGCAAGTTGAAGCTGCCCACGAACAAAAAAATTTCAATCAATCACAACAAAACAGAACTGATTTCTTTTTTAAATGTATAAATAAAAAAAAAATTCTTTTAAAAGAAAAAGAAAAGAAAGTAGATAAGGATAGTAAGTTGAAGAGACTGATTTTTACCCCAACAGTGAGAACGGACAGGCCAATGAAAGCTATGAACAGAAGAACAGAAATGATGGTGAATCCAGTATCATCACCACCGAAAACTATCTGCTCAGAATTCTCAACTGGGTTTGCTTCTAAAGGCAATGAATCTCCAGATACAGCTGAGATTCTCCGAATTTGGGTGGGTTTTAGAGGGATTTCGTGAGGTGGGTTGTGAAGGGGGATGATTCTTTTTGAGGAAAGAGGAGGGTGAAAGGTGAGGGGTTTAAGCGAATAGCGAGGTCTTGGGTTGAGAATGGAGGAGAGAAGAGGGGTAGATAGAGATGTGGTGGTTGCCATGTTTCATATACTATTTCTATCATCAGTTGCACAAGGCTGTCTCTAGTCTTGGAGATGGATATGATAAGGTGTTTTCCTGACACTAGAATTATTTAACCCCCCAAAAAATTAAGGACTGGGCTTCCCTCAGTCATGGACTAACATGTTGATTATTATAGGTTTTGTTTTAATAATTTAAATGGTTAATTTTATAAAGTTTAACGTGTATATTATTTATATAAAAATTATATTAATTTGATAATCCTCATAATCTAATTAATTTATTACATTTCTTGCAAATAAAAAATATTTTGATTCTACATTAATATAAAGTGGTATATATGCTTATACTAATTTTTAAGTTACTTTTATAAAATATTGCACGACTTAATTTTAAGAGATTTAAATTCATTACAACTCCCACCGAAAAATTATTGGCTAAAATTTTAGCCTGCTTATTGAAGGTTATTTAAAAATTTAAACAATGGACCCGTTAGGAGAGTGTGATTTTTAATTAAGAAAATCATTATAAATTATTATACTATTTTATCTATTTTTTATATATCTTTTTATAAGAAGTGAAGTCAAAAAATCAATTACTAAACGGGGGCCAAAATGTGATTGTCAATTAATTTATTTTTGTCCAATACAGTCCATTCCAAATAGGAAAATGATCGAGAGCTCGAAATTGCCTTGGCTCGAACGGCTCGACAGCCCAAAACGACGTCGTTTTGGGCTGTATTTTTTTTTTTTTTTTTCTTCTTCTTCTTCGTCATTTTGGGCTGAAACCAGAGGGAGAGGAGAGGGAGAGGGAGAGGGAGAGAGAGAGAGAGAGAGAGAGAGAGAGAGGAGGCAGCCCTCCGCCCGCCGTCGTCGTGTCGCAGCCCTCCGTCCGTCCGTCGCAGCCCTCCGCGCCCTCGTCGGCTCTGCCCCGATCACGTCGCCTCCGTCGCCTCCGCCGCCTTCGCCCCCTCCTCCTCCTCCTCCCCTCCCCTCCCCCTCTCCTCCCCCTCCATTTTTTAGGCCCCCTCCAGTCCCCTCCTCCCTCCTCCCCTCCTCTCCTCTCCTCTCCTCTCCTCTCCCCTCCTTCCTCCTCCCCCTCCATTTCTGCGTCTGAAAAAAAAAAAAAAAAAAAAAAAAACAACATTCGGGGCATTCGAGCTACGTAGCAAGACCGTTCCAAATATTGAATTGGATTAAGGGTTCTTTTGGCAACATTTAAAGAAGTGACTTTATTGACTTATTTGAGTTATATCACTTACTTTTTTACATGTATTTTTGTAATAAAAAAAAAAAATTAACTTATAAATCTTATAAAAAATAATTCTAAATGAAGGGGAAATAAAAGTATAGTGCAGTAGTTCAAAAAAAAAATTACAAATTAGTGAGAAAGTTTATACACTTTGATAATTAAATTGATATATTTTTTCATGATTTTACAATTTGTTTGGGAGAATTACTAGTCGGATAGAGAAAAAGAAAATACACAAACATAGAAGGGTGCAAGTGAGACTTGCACCCTCATAATTTTTCACTTATACCCCACCACAAAGTCAATTACATTCTAATATTTTTATAATTATTTTTCTCAATTCCACTATTTAGTAATTCTCCCAATTTATTTTTATTGTGACCATTGTTAAGTTATTCTCTCCTAAATGAAATAAATGATTATTCATTAATTAAGGTAGTTTTTGGCATGTGAGAAAATGTGGACTTTTTGAATAAAATAGTCAAAATGCCCAATTACATCACCTTCTTTATTTTCTAACATCTCTTTTTATTTAAAAAAACAACCGTGATTGGTAGCTCGAAACTTTGGCTCGAGATTGTGGCTCGAGGGTCAAAACGACGTCGTTTTGACCCTGTTTTTTTTTTTTTTTTTTTTTTCTCTGGTTTTTGTTGCAGAACGAGAAGGGAGAAGAAGGGAGAAGAAGGGGAGAAAAAGAAGAAGACGTAGGGGGAGGGGGAGGAGGGGGGAGGGGAGGGAGGGGGGAGGGGGCCCTAATACAGGGGGGGAGGGGGAGGAGGGGGAGGGGGGAGGGGGCCCTAATACAGGGAGGAGGAAGCGGAGGCGGCGGAGGCCACGACGGCGGTAGGCGAGACGGCGGTAGGCCACGATCTGACGATCTGGAGCTGGGCGACGACGGCAGCGAGGGCACGACGGCGGTAGGCGAGACGATCGGTGGCTGGGCGACGATCGGAGCTGGGGCATCGGCGTCTTCTCTCTCTCTTCCCGTCTGCTTCTCTCTCTCTCTGCCTCTCCCTCTCCATCTCTTCCTCTCTTCCTCTCCCTCTCCCTCTCCCTCTCCCTCTCCCTCTCTTCCTCTCTTCCCTCCCTCGAGCCATTCGAGCCTCGTAGCATTCGAGCTACGAGGCATTATTCTTAAAAAAATAAAAAATCAACTAAAATATAATCACATTTCAAACCAGCTCTAATTTTAAAACAATAGAAGGTGAATTGTATTAACAGTCACGGTAATTTAAAACGTGTGTCACTTTGATTTATAATATTTTAATTGTAATACATTTGATCATAAATTTTAAATTTCATTCTAAATAAGGATAATTGAAGATATTGTTGCTCTATTTTAATAATAAAGTTGTCAATTTGATAAAATATAACCTAGTTTGACAAAAATAAATGTCAAAAAATTATTTTTGAATTTAAAAAAATTATTTCTACCACCAAAGATAAATTATATAAAAATGATAAATTTTTTATATTTTTATTTTTTTGCCAAATTAATTTTTATTATGTGTTTGAATGATGATCATGTAATTAGTGGTTGTTTTTGTTTATGTTTTTGGATGATTATTATGTATTAGATGGTTGTATTTGTTGTTAATAGATATTTTTGAATGATTATTATGTAATGTAATGGATGGTTTTTAATGTATAATCCATATGTTTAATATATGAAATGTTTTTTATTTTAGATTTTTTGATTTAATAGATTAGTTTAATAATAATATCAAAATTGTTACCATATTTGAATTTTGAAAAAATAAAAACTAATTGAATGAAAATAAATATAAAAAAATTATTTTTACCCTCCCCAAAAATAAAATAATATTTTTTTAATTTTTTTTACCAATTTAATTTTTAATTTCTTAGAAATTTTTTCTAAAAATAAATTATAAAAACCAAACCAAACAGAATTATATAACCAATAAAATTCTAACATTATTCATTAAAAGCTATCATTACATTTCAAATAACATATAAGTTAATCAATAAAAAAATGCTATATGATGATTTTACTCTAAAAATAGATAATTTATAAAAAAAAAAAGATATATTTTTAATTGTCTTTATTTAAAACACTATATTTAAAATTTAAAATTAAATATACCATAATTAAAAAATTAAAAATCAAAATCACACAAATTTTAAATTGCGGGAGTGTTAATGTAATTGGGCCAACAATAAATAAGTTTACAATAATGGTTGGTAGTCCGAAAAATTATAATTTAAATAGCTCAAAACATTCAAAACGATATGATTTTAAGTATAAAACGATATCATTTTAACACATTCAAATCATTTAAACTATAAAAATTCGGATCACCAAATAACTTTGTCGTCCGTTGCTGATTGTTGTCTGGGAAAGCAGCGTATCCTACACGTCTGTACTCTGTGGAGATACATGTTCCTGCCTTCCTTACCCTTAGATCAGCTGACCAAATTGTTTCCTCTTAAAACTTCGAACCATCCCACGTTCCACATGCAATAGGGAACACCAATGTCCTCACCGTGCCGCCACAAATCATCGACGTCTCATCTCCCAGCTGTCCACCAATATCCTCCACTCCTATTCGTCCACGTGGATACCTTTTCCTAACTCTCCAGACTTCATAAAAAGAGCCCGAGAGCCAAAGGCGGTGCTAAAGAAACAATCCAACTCAAATTACATAAAAACCCTTGTGCTGTGGCGAGTATGAGCTCTAATTTATACGGAAAGATATTTAGAGGATCTAAAATATCTGGCTAAGAAGTCCACGTCGGCAGCTAGATAGTACTGATCTGGAATTAGATATTGCACTTTTTCACACCTTTCCCTAAACATTTAATTACAGAAATTAATTAAATCATTTTTAATTGCCGCTTTGCTCTTTTTCCCAAACCAGAAGACCCCCCCCTCTCTCTCTCTTCTCTGCGAATCTTCCGATGACCACTCCAGAAATATCTCCCAACAGCACCCTCTCTTCCTCTCTCTCTTTCTCTCTCTAACTCCACAATTCTCTCTTTTTGATCCGAAACCGAAGCAATTTTGATGACTAGAGATTGGTTGTGATTCGTGAATTTGGAGCTGTGAAGATGGGGGAAGAAGTGAGGATGAGTGAGTACGATGGCGGCGGTGGTGGCCGTGGCGGAGACGATGACAGAGTGTTGGAGTGGGAGGTAGGGTTGCCGAGCGCCGACGATCTGACCCCGTTGTCTCAGCCGTTGATTCCTCACGAGCTGGCGTCGGCGTTCAGCATCTCGCCGGAGCCCCGCCGGAGCATGATGGACGTGAATCGCGCCTCTCAGAACACGCTCTCGACGATCCGAGCGCAGTTTAATGCGTTGTCCGCGTCGAATAATTTCAATTTCAAGTCGTTTAACGAAGATAGGGCTAAGGAAGGATTGGCTATGGATGTGGACGAGGCGGATCTGACTAGAGACGGTTCGGAATCAAGGAAATTGAGGAGGATCGACAGCGGTGTCGAAGAGGCCGACTCGGCGTTGAGGTCGGAGAACGGAAACGATGATCCATCGGCGAGGACGCTGAAGCGGCCGCGACTCGTCTGGACGCCTCAGCTGCACAAGCGATTCGTAGACGTTGTTGCGCATTTAGGTATAAAAAACGCGGTTCCGAAGACAATTATGCAGTTGATGAATGTCGAGGGATTGACTCGGGAAAACGTAGCGAGTCACTTGCAGAAGTATCGACTCTACTTGAAGAGGATGCAGGGGTTATCGACCGAAGGTCCTTCGTCATCTGATCATCTCTTCGCTTCGACGCCGGTGCCGCAGAGCCTACATGAATCCGGGAACGGGAACGGGAACGGGAACGGACACGTGGCGATGCCGATTCCAATGCCGTATCCGCTGCAGATGATGCATATGCCGGTGATGGGGCATGGCCATATGGGGATGCCGGCTGCTCCTGGTCCTTATCATGGGTTTGACTCGCATCCGTATAATATGGTGCAGCAGAGGGACTGGTCTGGAAATAAGTTTGGCTCTGTTGCATCTTTTCAACATGTTACTCCTAATGATAAGTAGAGAGATGACTTTTTTTTTTTTTTGGGATCTATTTGAGCTTTTAGTATTTAGAATAGTTATTATTATCGTCACCAAACATTGATGTTGTTCATTGTCACTTTGTGTTTGCTGTTACGAATTAATAATACAGGATTGATATTGGGCTTGGATAGTTTTGGATTTGTGAGCTTGTGAATGACAACTAGGATTTTATTTTTATTTGTTGGATTTAGATTAATAGATATTGGAGCCTAATATTCTATTGAAAGCTCGTATTGGCAGCTGAATTCTATGTAGGTACCCTAATTAAATGTGAATTGTGAACAATCTTTTATTTCTTTTCTTTTCTTTTCTCTCTATTTCTCTCTATTTCTCCCCATTTCTCTCCACTTAAGATAACCAAACAAGGAAGAGAAATACATTTCTCTCTATTTCTTTTCTTTTCTCTCCAAATCACTCAATCCAAACACAGTGTAAGTGATTTGTTGAAAGAAATGCTAGCATGGTAAAAAAAATGTGTTGCTCAGTGAACCATGTCTGATAATTGGGTTCTTCATGTTGGTCCACTGTATGAATTTATTAGTGATTTTTCTTTTCCTCTTAAGACTGCTGTATATTTATGTTTCATCAGACGGGTATGAAGCTTTTAAAATAAACCTAACTTACATTGTTTTCCAGACTACCAAGATTGCTCAAGACATCAAATGTATTCCCCTCTTTTGCAGACACCTAGCTTTTCAGTATATTATTTGGCATTTTCTTGTCTTGTGGTGCCCCCTTCGATGGCTTGGCACTAGTTTTGTAGACAAGTTTACAGCGTGCATGCTGCATGATTGCACGATTGTGCACATTTGGTTTTATACAGAATCAAGCTTGCATGTTGCTGCATATGGTGGCTTCTAACGTTTGGCTGATGAGTTTTGTTTTGTATTTTCCTGAGATGTTAGTAATTTCTAACATGATTTACATACAAAAAACTTCAAATTTGTCTGGATCGCCCTTTTTTGGACTTGTGTATGGAAATTTCCCTGATGTTAAATGCTTGTTCTGTACGTAACAAGTTTCATGATGATTACTGAAACTCAAAAAATTTTGATTGAGAATTTTACAGTTTAACTGTGATAAGCTTACATCTTTACCCGACAGTTTCATGTATTTTATTACATGCAGTTAGTGGTTATCTTTCTCTTCAACTATTATCTTCTGTATCAAAAAATAGATATTTCTATCATGATGATCTCTTCATGAGGACTGATCGATAGGGTTCACTTTATTCTAGAGCTGTTTTGCGGCAGCTGCTCCTTACTTTTTTGCTGATAGTGTGACTAAGGTTGAAGTTTGCCAAGTTTCCAGGTGAGACCCATTCTTGTGGGTTTTGCATGGTTTAAGGTTCTTGTTCTTTTTATAATTTGCTCAATTAAGGCTGCAAATGAATTGAGTCGTTCATGTACAACTTAGGCTTGGCTTGCTAACAACCACGTTCAATTTCGAAACAGCTAAGCTTGAATACCATTTTGGTGCTTGTCAGCTGAAAAGAGCCAAGCTTGAGCATGGGTGGATGTGGTTCATTGAGGCTCTATTCAACATGAGAACGTATGGGAAAAAAGTTGTACTTGCTCATATAATTATATGTAAAGTATAAGACGTCTAATTCTTTAGTAGTTTCTTCCTACTTGGAAGTTGGGGTCATTTCAATTTTCGTGCATGTTTGTAGATATTATATTGCTAACCTGTCTAAATCCATCAAAGAGCAACACGCGTCATCTATGAAGAGTTTGGTTGCAATTGGTATGGAGTTGTTTCGTGTTTCTCTAATTGCTTTTTAGTTAATTGTGTACCTGGTGTTTGCAAAGGAACTGTGAATTACAATTATATATTTATTTTGTTGTAGATTCAAAGCATTGATAAACTTGGCACACGCCTTAACCCATGGAACTCAACTTGCTTAATTTGTCACTGGACCTGCCAGACATGAGTGGAGTTCTTAGGAAATCACTGGAGAGCGAATTGGAGTTGTATTCCAGTATCATTTGGGTATGCATGAATCAGGAAAAGATACAAGCTCTCTCTCTCTCTCTCTCTCTGCATATTCTTGCTATGTCAAAGTGGGAAGGAGGGTCCCGGTGTATTATATCTGGTCTTTGCAGAGGATTGAAAGTTATGAAGTATATTCTTGACCCGTATTTTGATCAATAAATGGTGTTATCTCATGTATTAATGACTATTAAGCTTCTTTTCAGCGGCAAAGCAAAAAGTTGATTGAAAACTAAGCCGAAAATTAATCAGCAGTTGTTGGATCCTGGTATATTATTTCTGGTTTACTAGATCTTGGAAAATCCTTAAAAGTACATGAAATCGACAAAGAAGTTGAACTGGCAAAAAGTTGGAACTGTTTTTGTTTCAGCAATGAAGCAAAAGTCGACATGCAATCTAAGCAAAAGTTGCAGCATTCCTTGCCTGCTTGGTGTTTTTGATGCTGTGATCCCCTTTCCACAGCCTCTTTCTTGTGAAAATATTCTTATCCTTGTTTTGTGTAATTTTTTTGCTGCATTTACTTCTTTCACCCCTTGAAAATTTGCTCTGTTTGGATCTCTATTCATGATATTATTGAGAAGTTTCCAGGTAAAGAAGTTGGTATTTTACTCAATAGCCTCAATATTTTGAAGGGCTACATGACCTATTCACTCTTTCACATCAAGATTACAAAATTTTATAGATAGTTCTAGACAAAGGATAGCATTGTGTAGGCTGGATTACATATTAGACGGCTTCTATCCAACTGCATCCAGGATAGTTTTTCAACTTTCTCTTCTTCATCATCTTCTTCACCCTTGCAGCGTTTTCCCAACTTCCGGTATCAGCATACAAATTTGACAACAACAAACTGCTTCCAGGACTATCAGGCTCAAGTTCACGCAGATGTTTTGCAGCTATTTCAGCAAGATCTATATTCCCATGCTGTCTACATGGCCCTAACAATGCCCCCCATACAAATATGTCAGGTTTAATGGGCATCATTTTAATCAAATTATAAGCCTCAACAAGCTTCCCTGCTTTACCAAGAAGATCCACCATGCACGCATAATGCTCTAACTTTGGTTTGATTCCAAACTTCTGTTGCATCAAGTCGAACAAACTCTGCCCTAGTTCAACCATTCCTCCATGACTACAAGCAGTGAGAGATGCAGTGAAAGTCAAGTGATCTGGTTTCTTCTCATCATCCTCTATTATCTGGTTGAAATGCTCAATTGCTTCGTTGCAATACCCATGATTTGCGTATCCAAAAATCATGGAATTCCAAGTAACCGTGTTCTTAACAGGCATGCCATGAAACAATGTCCTTGCGTCATATAGAAAACCGCATTTTGCATACATGTCAACTAGAGCACTCCTAACAAATACATCTTGTTCGACTCCAGTCACCACCGCATGCCCATGAATCTCCTTTCCACGCCTAAAATCAGCTACCGTTGCACACGCAGGGATGAGACTGCTGATTGTAGCCGAACTTGGACACAACCCGTGCCCTAACATTTGCTTGAATGTATCAAAAGCCTCGCCATTACGAAAATTCTGCACAAGCCCAGAAATGACTGAAGTCCAAGATACCACATCTGGCTCGATTCCACCAACACGCATCAGTTGAAACATTTCAGAGACCATTGAATCATCGCCGGCTTGTGAAAAACCTGCAATCAATGTATTCCATGTTACCACATTGGGGTTCAATCCGATTACTTGCATTTCTTCAACCAAACACAATGCTTCTTTAACAAACCCATGTTGAACATAGCCTGAAACCATGGCATTCAAAGCTACTACATCTTTCTCAACCATTCCATCGAACACCCGCCTTGCCTTTTTGATTTGTCTGCATTTTGAGTACATATCCAGCAATCCACTATTGATGAACACATCGGAATCAAATTTATTTCTGAGAATTACAGTATGTATCTTCTCTCCGGTCCATTGATCAGAGAGGTGTGCACAGGCTTTAAGAATGCTGGGGAGAACAAACTTGTTGGGTCTTACACCTTCTCTCTGCATATCACAGAAGGCACCCATAGCCTCCTGGTGAAAGCCATGGCGGGCGTAGGCCCCGATCAGAACAATCCAACGACTGACATTTGTTTGGGGAATTATGTCGAACACTTTCCGAGCATCAGGTAATTGTCTGCACTCGGTGTAGAAAGCTATGAGCTTGGAAGCGAAATGGGTCAAACGAACTAACCCATTGATGATCAGGTGAGCATGTAGTGCTCTGCCTGATTGCAATGCTCGATCACGACTGTATATTCCAATGAGCTTCGTGTACTCTTCGGAAGATGATTGAAAAGAACCAGACACCATTTCAGTATCAATGTACTCAAATTGGAGAACTATGTTCAAAACCCAGTCTTTGAGGAATTCCATCAAACAGCTTACATGCCTCTATACACACAAAAAAGGACAACAGGGTCATTTCGGTAAAATCCATTGAGTCCTGATCAGTAGTTTGAAACCGTTGATTTTCAGTTCTATCACGATCGATAGATTGGAATTGTCCACAGCCACAAAATGACGCCTTGATGGAGTCTTCTTCGGTTGCGATATCACTGATTATTGATTCATGAACATGCACAGATTTGCTCTGTCTCTAACAGCAATCAAGCTCTTCGCTGTTTCTCATCTGGGTTCGAACCATACTCATCGTAGTCTTCTGCATCTGCAAAACCAAGCAAAGTCTTCGACACCCATTTGCAGAATTGGCTATGGAGGAGGCAATTCAAACCCTATTGTATATGCACCACCGGCTTTCTCAACAGGTTACAGAAATCACAAGAAGAGGAAGAAGAGAAGCAATTGTTGTACAGTAGTGAAATCCAGTCGCAGAGAGTCTCCGTACCAAGTGTTGGGCGTTTCTCCTTCTGCAAGTCCCAATGAAATCAAGAAAGCTTATCGGAGACTTGCTCTGAAATACCATCCTGATGTCAACAAAGAGGTATATAATCACTCTATTTGATAAATAATGATATACGCTTTACTTTCTTTGCCTTGTAGTTCAAGATAATCCAGTGTTTTGAAACCGAATTTATGAATTTTTGGTGGGTATTATCTAGTTTTCAACAATTGAAAAGTATACTTGTCTTGCATAATTTGAAGGTGCCAATTCAAATGTGTTACATGGAGTTTAGTCTGGTAATCAACAGATTTTTGCAGAATTTCGAAACTATTGAAGCTTTTATTTGGTTCACTTAACTGTTAAGTTGCAGGATTTGGCTTTGTTTGCTTTTACGATTCTATCTAGAACACAGAGATGACTGATGAGCCCTTTATAGGTGGATTTAATTAGTTCCAACTCTATGCTTAAACACAGAGTTTGGCACAGTTTTGTCTAATGTTCCGGCTTACATCACATAGGTAATATGTAAAATCTAGAGATTTGACGTAGGTTTCATGTTACTTACTGGGATCTACCCATTCTGAAGTTGGGAGGCACATAGTTTGTGAGGGTAGCTCTGATGAACTATTTTGCCTAGCTAAATGATAAACCAATTTATGAGGGTGGGTGACTTTGATCATTGAGAGGTCATTAATCCAAACTTTAGGATAATGATGGTGCTGGAGAGGATGGCTTGAGAATACAAGTGATTGCCCTTTCA
Source organism: Camellia granthamiana (assembly GCA_036172215.1). Taxonomy (NCBI): domain Eukaryota; kingdom Viridiplantae; phylum Streptophyta; class Magnoliopsida; order Ericales; family Theaceae; genus Camellia; species Camellia granthamiana. Next base: position 34,818,166 of record CM069915.1, on the reverse strand, counting down.
TGAAGATCATCTTGATAGCCCATAGTGATGGACTTTATGCTGAGGTTGTGAACTGTAGTGATGATAAGTGATATCCGCTCCTACACTTTGTTTGGATTGAAGGGTTTGGTAAGAAAAGAAACGGAGAGAATGAGATTTTTCATTGCTTGTTTGGATCATTAATAAGGTGAGTAACGATGAGAAATGGTGAGAAACACAAATTACTCCAAAATTAAGTTTTGTTTCTCACTAAAAGTGGTGAGAAACCAAAATAACTCTAAAAAAAATTATAATACCTAAATTACTTCTCCAAGTACAAAACAAATAAAATAAAAAGACTCATATGTCCTATTTTCATCATTATCCATCCAAACACAAAGGTGAGAAACAACAATCATTTCTTCTCTTTTCTCACCTAGATGAGAAACTCCAATCATTTCCTTTCTTTTCTCATCTCCCAATCCAAACGGAGTGCTAGTATTGTGGTGTGGATTCGAGTCACGGGAATCAACCTCTCCAGAAAAAAATGGGGACAATTGCCTACATACTACCTCACCCACAAGGAGGAGCCTTGTGCATTTGGTATGACCGTTTTTTAGTGATGGACTTGGTTCTACCAAATGTTCTATACACAATTATGAATTGGTATATATGTAAATCTTCGAGTTTGACACAATTTGAGTTCTTGTCTTGTTCCTTTCCCAGATTTATGTAATTCCTCCTCAATTCTTCTTCTCTCGTAAACCAAGGAAAAGAGCTGAAATATGCACATTAACATTTGTATTTAAGTGAATCAAAGCTTTATGGTGAATGCATGAGGTTAGTTAGCTGTAGAAGCCTTTTCCACCTTTCTACTCCACCTATTGTCATATTCTATGTTAAGAATGAAGTTACTATCTTTTTTGTCGTTTTCCAGTCATTATGTTTGGTCGTTCCTTTGTCAATAACTTTATATTATTATCAATAAGAAAAGAAAAAAGAAAAAAGAACAAAGAAATCTTAAGAAAGAAAGCCTAACCTAGCTCTGTAATGCTATATCCATAAGACGGCATTGCTTGAGACTAGAAAAATGGATATGCATAACAGAAGCAACTATGGTGACAAACCCTATTGCTCACAGCAAGTCACAGCCTTAAACGAATGCCTTAATGAGCAGGAGCAACCCCCTGCCTTCAGGACCTCAGGTGGCTATTCATTGACTACTATATTTATCATATCATCATTTTATTTCTTTGATATGTTATCCATTGTACATTATATCCTTTTACATGCATATCAAACCATTTCTAGAACTTGAATGAAATATGAAATTAATCTTGTTGGCAAAATGGAATTCTTAACGCTTCAACTACCTTTTCCCTTTCCCTTTCCAAATTCCTTCCCAAATCCCCTAACCAAACATAGTGTAAATGTGCTGAGAGTTCCATGTTTTACTATATTTTTCAGTTAATTAGCTTTCCAATTTTGCTGAATTTTTTTCGTACTGTACACCTAACTTTCCAGGAAAAAAGGATAAATAATTTTTTTCCCTAGGTTCACTCCTTCATAACATATATAGATGTACATTCTGTGAATAAACATATTTTCCTTTTTGGTTGTTCTGTTATTTTCTCTTTAGTTGTTTATTTATTTTTTGTGATATTTTAGTCATTAGTCTTTCCTTTACTTTTGATTTAGAGTTACTCTCTCTCTCTCTCTCTCTCTCTCTCTCTGTTGCACTTTGTCACACATTCATGATGCACAAAGTGCCCCTCCTTTTGGAAATATACTTAGAAGAAATCCCAACTACCAAATTGCCAATTTTAGCAGCCTGGAAAGGACTGGATATTTGAATTTATACTGTAGACAGCTAAACGAGGTGAAGAATTTGGTCTCTGGAGATACAGTTAGATGAATATCAGGTGAGAGGTTTATTGTTCTGAATCTTATGAAGATTTAACACCTATGGATGATTACATCATAAGAGTAAGGGAAAACTCTTTGGTTCTGAGAACATATTCAATTTAGTTCTATTTGACAATTTATGGGATACCCTGAGAATATCAGTGGATAAAATTGAAATTGCAAAGATACTGCAATTTCTTTTGATTTTATATCATAGGGGATATCACCGTCTGGACTATTTGTTCTCCACTCTTCTATAATAAACATTTCACCATAAGTATTATAAATCCTGCATCTTTTACTATGTTTATTTTAGATTTAAGAATTTCAAATCTCTTGGGTTACAGGCAAATGCTCAGGAGAAATTTATGAGGATAAAGCATGCATACAATACATTGCTGAACTCTGAATCTCGAAGGAGATATGAGTCTGGAAATGGAACATCTGATTACTCATATTCAACTGCTGGAAGAAACCAAAGTAGGAATACTCAAGAAGAAGAAGAGTTCTATGGCTTCGGTAAAAAGAATTTCTGCTCAGAGAAACTTTTTGGTCTTTCTTTTTATATATTAGAAATGTGTCTTTATATGTGAAGTTTTTCTACTTCAATGTTCATTGCCTCTTAGTATTCAGATTTCACGAGAGTGGTTCTTGCCTCGTGTCCATGACCAAAATGAGCATCTTTCAAGTCATTGCAGTGTGAGGCTGACTAGCCTTGTACAGTTCCTTAACTGAATAGATGTCGCATGCATGTCAAGAAATTAGGTTTTCCCACTTATCACATTATTGCTTATGGTGGTGTTTGGACCAATCTTAACTGCATATATTCCCGACTTCTTGCTAGACCCAAATTTTCCATGGCATTAGTGTTTTTGATTGAGTACTTTTCTGTGCATAAACCTCCAAACTTTCAAAGAGAAGATTTTCTGACCTCGTTCAGCATATCTTACCCTTTATAAGGAGAAAGGTTTTTCTTTATTTATCAAAAACAAAACAAAGAAAGGATAAATTTTTTTTAGTATGTTCTTATATTTAACACCTTTATGCTGCAGGTAACTTTTTGAGGGATGTTCAAATAACAATAGGTAGAATTGTTGACACCACAAGTGCTTTTAAGTTAACCCTGGATCATTTCCCAATCTTGCATAGCATCTTCATCTCTCTATGTTGCTAGTTAAAAAACCTACGTTGTTCTGCTACTGAAGTTTGGAATTGGTGTTACAGAGGACTTATTTAGAGATCTTCAAGAAGAATTTAGGAACTGGGAGGCAAGCGCTGCTTCACAAGGAAAGCCAAAGAGTTTATGGGAGGAATTGGCGGTGAGATCTAATTATTCACAACAATTTCATCAAAAATGAATACGACAGTTTTGTTAGATATAGTTTGATAAATGAAATGTGCTTGGCAGGAAATCGGGGAAGAATTTGTTGAATTCTTAGAGAAAGAGCTCAACATCACTGATGAAGAGGTCGAAGCAGAAAAGAGTGAAGGCAATGCGTTTAAAAGTTATCGAACAGAGGGAAGGGGAAGTGGTAGTCAAACCAAAGCTGCAAAAGAGAGCAGCATTGAGGAAGACATTGATGAGATTGAAGCCACCCTTGCTCAATTGAAAAAGGAGCTGGGTCTGTGAAGGGAAATGCACCTTTGTGTTTGTTGTTTGATAGAAGATAAAGAGAAGAAATGACAGAATTGATGGAATTTCAAATCACATTTCTCAACTCCACTTCTCCGAAGATCTCACCAATATTCATCACAGGAAGTCCATTTTTTGAATGGCGTTTTGCTTGTGCAGGAAGTGGTATTCACAGTTCATTGTAGAAAGGTCATTTTTTTCTCTTACAGTTCTCTCAAGTTAGAAGCCATGTATTTGTGACTTTTTAAATTGGGCTTGTACATCTGTTGCCCACTTGAGGATTGTTGTTGTTTAAGAACTATCTTTTCTTCCACATAAAAAATTAATGGTGCAAGTGCCTTGTGATATGATAATTTGTATTAAATTTTTAGCATTGTCAACCGATGACTCAACATGCTCCAACCTGTCAGACATTTTTTACACTCTTTCTAATAAAAATGTGTCCCTTTAGTTGTTCTCACCCTTTGTTGTACCATTTGTATGAACAAAATGATTGTATCTATTACCATTTAGACCACCAAATTGCAGACAATTCAAAATTCAACGTCATTGATGAGTGCTCACCAAACTTAAGTCATCCAAAACAACAATCTTCATGTAAGGGAAAAGAAAATTC